>CM035151.1:36442925-36786504 GCA_020205615.1 Panax quinquefolius
ATTTTCATAAAGCATTTTTGTCATTTTCTCAATCCAATAATAATTCCGTTGTGGGTACACCAATGATTGTGTCATAGTTATTTAATATTCCTATTAAAACGAATATTCCCCACCAATCGAATATTATATAACAACTTATGCGTTTGTTTTGCAAAATTTGTAAATATTACCCACAACTATAACATTATATCAAATCCACACCATAATATTCAAAAATATATTTCGAGAAAATTTAATCTTTATTCAAAAAGTTGGGGTCTTACAAGGAGTTCCAAGGCTGCTGGCCCTGAAAAGTTCTTAGTGAACTGAAGTCCCAAGGATGTTAGCCTTGAAGGAATCTTAGTGATTCAGGGTGCTGCCCTTCCTTAGTGGAAATCTTGCTAGTTGAAAGCAGAAGAGTGGATTAGGAGCTTGAGTCTCTGAACCACTTAAAACCCCTTGTGTCTTTTTATATTAGGTCATTTACATTATATATTATAACTGCTATAACTGCTATGTATATTCTAACTGCTTACAACCGAACTAACTCTACGAATAATGTATGTATGATTATGAATATATCAATGAAGGAGATCTTTTACTTATTCCGCTGTGCTTGAAAAGATTCTTATGTTTGTCATATGCTAACTTATGATCAATACAAAATAAACCAGAAAAGTATTTGAAATAAAAAGGATCTATTCAACCCCCCCCCCCCACCCTTCTAGATCTATTGTGCCTACTGGGAACTAACAATTGGTATCAGAGCAGGTTCTCATGCTATATTGAAAAACTAATCGCTTTGAGTCTGATACCAGGCACAAACATTGTTCTAAACTTAGTTTAGTAGTAAGTAACTTGTTATATGCAGATGAGCTCACACGTTGGAAATACTGTGTATAGGTTAAATGTGTATACGTTGGAAATGCTCAGATTGGTCCATGTTCTTGATTGCTACATCAATAAGACCAATTCCTGCCTGCAGTCAATCTTGTAGTCTGAAGACCAGACGAGAAAGCTCAAGAGACATCAACGACAAAGAGTCAAGCATCCTCCAGCCTGAAAGATGAAAAGGCCATACATGCTAAGAAATGCTTATCCAGATAAGAAAGAAGATCTTCTCAAACGTGTGTCTGGCCAACCAGCAGCTGGGTGCAAACTTTGTGAACTGAAAGATGTCAAAGAACTAAAGATGCTGAGATTCTCCTAGCCTGTATTTGCAAGACCACTATTGATTGATTAAAGGCCAACAAGAGCAACAAGTTGTCAGGAGCAAATGTGAAGCTATGCACATCAATGCCTAAACTCAGTATATCTAAGATAAATGACTGTTAAGAGACTGATAGTAAAAAGGTACGGTTCCTCACTATTATACATATGTACATCATTAATGCACCTTCTTATGAACCATAACAGTATTCTGTCAAGAAGTCATAATCTACCTAAAAAGGTGAAGAGAGAAAGTACCCTGAGGATGGGAACTCAAATGTCTATAAACTTTCACTCCATATAAGTTTTAGGTTGAAGATGACACCTTGAAGGAAACCTGAAATGGGTCATATGAGCATCACAGGCCAAATTAATTCTATGTGAAGTAATCTTTGCTGGTGGGTTAGTATAATGTACAAATCCTTGCTCTAAGTGTTTGATAACACACAGAGTATGATCAGTTCTAAAAGAGTATCTTGATGATGTATAGAAACTGATCACCTCCATGAATCAACTAGATACTTCTAAATTATAGAGTTGATTCTCACTCTGTGAATACTTAAACATTGTGAACATGACCCAGCAAATGATGAAACCATCAAAGATAAAGAGTGTGTTATTAAATGTCAAATATTACACACACTCACCTTCATGCATATCAAAATGTATTATCTAAAACTAGTTTTATGCATGAATATGTTGTTGGTGATAAATGTGATGATTATCCAAATATAAGAGGAACAGGGGTTTAGAAAACTAACCTAGCAGGACCCATTTAATTATGGGTACCAAAAATAGAAATATATTTAATCATGTAGGTACTTGGTCTGTCTGACCACACTAAGGAATGCTGAAGCAGGAGACTTCAGTCGAGAAGACTCAACCACCAGAAGGCTAAGGACTATTCAGAAGTGATTCTGATAAAATTTCTATATGTCTAAGCCTGTCCCTGAAGACCCATTGAGCTGACCTGAGTAAAGCTTGTATGGCTGCAAATCTGTATATGGGAGCAGGCCATGCAACCAAAGATGAAAAGGGTCCTATATGCTCAAATCAAGAAAGGCATGCTATATGAGAAGAATCCTCAAAGAAGCTCACATCAGAGGATCATCGAGCATCGCATTTAAAGGAACTCATTACGGAGAAGCGAAGAACTTCACACTCACAAGACCGATAAAAGAAGACTATGTTCGTAGTCTTTGTCAAAATGATCGTAGAGTTATCGATCCCGAAATATCCATGCCTACGATACAGGGAGATCTAAGTGATAATGGTGATTCCAAATGTAAGGAGATATGCAAGGTCGCTTCAATACACATGTAGAAAAGGGAATCACAGCTGAGAAAACATCATCAACCATGGGGAGCAGTGATCTGTTGAGAAACAACAACACTGAGATATACTATGAAGCAATGTACCAGCTATAGAGTCTCAAAACTTTGTGGCTAATGAACCAAATGAAGATTCATAGTCAGTAGGAACGTCTCAAAATGTACTACTGATAACCTGTCAGACACCCAACTAAAAATCGTGGAGTGCCTACAATCAAACATCTAATCGCAGTGTAGAAGCAGGAGGATACCACGATTACACCAAATGCAATTGTCCGAAGTTGGTAGAGGACCTCCCAAACAGAAAAGGTCAAAAGAGATGTCAATGCAAATAACTCCTAAAGTACTTCATCTAGAAAGCGCCTCAGGGACAAACCTGACTCTTAGCTCACTCTAAGAGCTTGGCCCTTCCTGAGTTACCTTAACCCAGAAGAATTGCTTGATCAAATTCATCTCAAGGACCAAGTCAGTCAACGATCGTAGAGTCAAGGTTGAAGAGAACTCCACGATCGTAGTGCAACCTCAGCGATCGTAGAAGACAACTCGACGATCGTAGTCCTACCAAAGGGTACTCCATTTTACAAGGAGCTTGGAAAATTGAACAATTGCTCAATCATTCAAAATAAGGAGATAAGTTCGAATACATCAGTGATCGACCTATGCTGCATCAAAGTGAGGACAAAAGTCAGAACCATCCACTGTAGCATATCGCAAAAGTTGATCGTTGAGTCAACAAAGGAAAACGTAGAGTCCATAGCTGCCTTACCATGCTACTCTATGAAACAAAAGGTCAACGGTCAAAGCCACGTCGTTTAAACATCTACTCTTCTAAAAGGAAATATCTAACTGAAAAGTTATGGGGAGTTACAGCTCATTCCTGGGCATCGTGCAACCAATGGTCGGTTGACACATCACTGGTTATGCAGAGTTAGAAGGAACTGCCATAAAGATAATTTCAAATTCTGAGACGATTATTATCGAAAACTATCGAACCTTTCACCCTCCCATTTTCAAACCCTAAAAATCCTCTCAAAAGCCAAAATAGGTTAACATTCCAGAGCCTTACCAAATCATAATCAGCCATCCCTTATAAACCTCTCAGAATCAAATACCCACTTTCTTCGAACTGCTCAAATGGAAAACTGGCGAGTAATCACTGGCATTCAGCTCGGAACCAAGTCATTTGAGAAATCCGAAAAGAAGTTCAGAGACATTCTCGAACTTGTAAAGAAAGCTGGATTCTCAGAATTCCTTGAGGCTAGCACTCGAGTATACGTTGACCTGGTTAAAGAGTTCTACTCAAACGCCTCCATAAACTTCGGAATCCTTTCTACCAAGGTCAAAGGTCAGTCTCTAAAGCTGAAATCTTCTGACCTCAATCAATGCCTAGGTTTTCCTAACCAAGGATTGAAGAGCCTTGATGATGTTGACACTGAACAAGCAAAGGAGATCATGGGGTACCAAAGAAACCCTAGTCTGAAAGACATGAAAAAGAAGTAGTTTCCAGAAGAGTATGAGTTCCTTGCTGAAATAGTTGTAAAATGTATATTGTGCAAAGACACTGCACATGACACGGTGCTTAACCAACAGTTGAAGATAATGTCAGCAATAGTTCTGAAGAAACAAATCAACTTTGGAGTTATCTTGTTCGATCAAATCTCCAAGTGGGTAGAAAAAGCTTAGATGAATAAGTCCACCGAAAAACCCCTGACTAAGGTGTTTCATGGAAGATTACTGAGTATTGTGATGAAGAAGAAGCTAGGAGGGAAGATCAAGGATGATGAGGGAGAGCCCTTGAATGTTCACAAGTTAATGTCTCCATAATTATTTGTAAATTAGAAGAAAAACCCCATGGAGAACCGAAGGCTGACAACTGGGAGCAGCAACAGAGCCTCTGCAAAGAAGAGGAAGACAAAAGAGGCAGAAATCTCTGAGTCTGATGATCCTATACCAACAGTAACCACACCAGCCAAAAAGAAATCTAGAGGTGTGAAGAAAATCAAGGCCCCACCAAGGAGTCTCTCCATCAAAGACAAGGTTAAAGAAGAAAGAGCCCTAACTGCTAAAACAACAAAGAGGAGAAGTAACAGATTACTTCAAGAGCCATCCAGCAAGAAAGCTAAGGTGGAAAATAGGCCAGCCTTAGCTTCCCAAAATAGTATATCTGATGAAGAGAAGAACGTAGAGTCAGCAGAAGAAAAGGAGACAGATGTCAAGGCTGAGTCCAACAATGAAGGTGAAGCTGAAGTGATGGAAGAAATTGCAGCATCTACTGATGAAGAAGAATGCTCAAGCCCTGTGGCTAATCCTCAGAGCATTCACTCTAATGATGAAGAAGAGATTCAAGATGACCCAACTACATCCCCAAATGCAACTGCCCCAACAAGCCCAGATAATGGGTCAAATGATGCCGATTCTAAAGAAGAAGAACAAGCCCCTTCCAATCCTGAAAGCCCTCAAAATGGCTCAAAAGGTGATGAGTCCAAAGAAGAAGGGTCTGCCCCTGCCAGTGCTGAACCCCAAGGAAGTTTGTCTGTTGAACCAGAGGAGTCAGAATCTGAAGAGGAAGAAGAGTCTGACTCTCCCATAGCTGAACCTCCAAGGAGAAGGAAGAGCTACAGACTACTTGCTCAATTTGCTTCCAAGAAGTAAAGTGATCACTCCAACGCTGTCATTGAACTGAGTGATGATGAGTTTGTATCAAAGGATGAAAGTGCTGAATATGGAACCAACAATGAAGAAGATGAATCAGAGAAAGATCTTGCTGAAGAAGGTTCTGGGAATGAAATGCAGCAAGAAGGATTCACTGCTGAAAATGATCAAGATGATTCAGACTCCGAGAGAGAAGAAATGGAGAATGATTCCAATTCTGAAAATCAGGAATTAGAGGAACCAGAATCTTATCCTGTCCTCTCACCAGCAAGATTCAACAAAAGAATAGTGGTGGAAGTCTCAAATGAACCACCAGAAGCTCCACTAGAAAGATGTGTGAACTATGGAGATGGGCAGCTCAAGGTAGTAAGAATGACTACCTTTGACATAGCTAAAAACTGGAACAACATGGAGCTAGACTACTCGACCATTCTCTATAATCCTGACGACTTGCTAATGAGATGGTTCTTCCAATGGATGCCATGGCTAAAGGCCCATACTGAAGGAGATGGAAGCTATCTCAGCTGGTGCTACTCTCACTTTCCAAGCATGGAGCTGGTGGCACAAAACTTCCCCAGGATACAACGTTTTGCTACAAAGATGATCACAAACCAGCCCCACTTCAAAGTTTATCGCCATGCTGGAAATCACTATATCCCATACGATCGTAGAGTGGACTCTCAAGTAAGCAAAAACATGATCAAGGAGATGATCGTAGAGTCTATTCACTCTACTGCTGATGGTGTTCAAGGTCAAAATCAGAAACCTCCATCTGCTCAAGCACTACTAACAGACATTCCCTCATCCTTAACCAACAATTGGTACTCAACAATTATTCAGATTCTCCAAGCTTTCGAAAATCTGTCCAAGAATGAAAATTGTAGAGTTCAATCTGATGCTCAACCCGAAGCTGCACAACCAGATAATCAAAATCTTGTGGAGCAGGAACTAATGAAGAACTCAAATGTGCTGATTGAGAAGATATCTCAGATTAATGAGGAGTCAAAAATGGTGTTGACAAAGAGAAGAGATAATTCATTTCGAAACGCACTTTCAAATCACGATGGTGATGTATCTCTCAAAATCAAAGAGAGAGATAACATCTATCTGAAGGCCATACAAGATCAAAAGGCAGAAGCTCTACGAGCATAGAAGGCCAATGAAGAGCAGATCCATGCCCTCTCTGACAAGATTGATGACATGAAGCAGTCCTTCTCAGTGCAACTTGAGCTAGGCCAACAGGAACTCAAGTTTGAATTTGCCAACTCCTTCTACCTAATGGAGCAGCTTATATCCAACATGGAGCAGTTCTCCCAAATGATTAATGACAAAAAGGGGGAGAAAAAGAGGCATAGAAATAGGCAGAGCAAGAGGCACTCAAAGAAGAGCCAGAAGAGCAGAAGGATAGTAGAGAAGAAGTCAAAGAAGCTGACAGCAGAGAAAGAGGCAGAGTCATCATCTGAGGGGGAACCAAAAGATGATGCTCACATGATCGCAGAGTCTGAGGGGGAGCATGTTAAGAAAGACGCTGAAGGGGAGCTAAGCAAAGACAGAAGGTCATCATCCTAGGGGGAGCAAGAGCAAGAAGAACAAACAGATGAATAGTTGATCAACAGACATCCTGAAAACATACATGGAGCCAAAGAGGTACATCTCTAACTAGTTAGGTATGATCTGGATCCAGAATGTAAAATGTCTCAATTTATAAATTATCATATCATTATAAATGACATTCATGATTATCTGTTTTAGAAATACAGCTGCTCACTGTATATAAGATTCATTCATAACATGCATATGCACTTATTGTTTTTGTCATAATCATATAGGGGGAGATTGTCAGGAATAAGCATGTGAATGATTATTTCTATTTATATATGATTTGATTATGATATATATATGAATGAATATGCAAGTATGCTTGCATTAACAAAAGCTGTAAAGTCCTTTGATAGATAATAGAAACATGTGTACAAGGACTTAGAATGAATTGATCAAGTATGTTAGGTTGATCTTACATAAGCAAAACAGCTTTGTAAAGTCCTTAAAAAGAAATGATGTACAAGGACTATAAAGGTAGAAATATCAAGCATGTTAGGTTAATCTTATAATGTAATAGATAGGCTTGTCTGATCGTCGAGCACTACACCAAAAATCGTAGTCTGCCAGAAGAGTCAAGGAGAACTCGAGAGCTGTCAAGGCAGAATCGTAGTCTGCAAGATAGTAGATCTCGGAGTTTGTAGACTGCCAGGAGAGACGAGGAAGGATAGTAGTGTGTCGAGTAGAACTTCCTCGGAGTCAAGTCTCTTGAGAGGAAGTCATGTTCGAATCAGAGTAGACAAATTTTGCTCTGGAGCCGACCGAACCTCTGCCGAAGCCAAGTCAGAAATGTAGACTACACTCAGAGTCGTAGAGTCTACTGATGCCGAAGCCAAGTCAAGGATCGTAGATCACACTCTGGGTTCGTAGAGTCTATTGATTACATGCAGAGATCGTAGTCGAGCAATATCAGATGAAGACATCGAGCACAAAGACAAAAATCGTAGAGTGTCAAGATCTGATCCCGAAGTCATAGTGTCTGCACAGCCGAAGCTGAATCGTAGAGTGTAGAACTACGACCTCAACATATGTGCTCACAATTCCAAGGCGGAATCGTAGAGCAAATACGATTCTCAACTAATAAGCACTCCCAGAATATCCAAAGGAATGAAGCCTCTGGTCAACACTGCAATGTAACATCCAAGGAAACTAGAGAGCACTCAACGAATGGCATACAAGCTAACAGAATATCTAAGCGTCAACCCAATCAGCATCAAGATTGAGTTATGAAGCCATTCGAGATGAAGTCTTCCACAAGATGATCATAAGAAGACTTCAGTAGCTGACCGAGGAAAGTCAGCAAGTGCAGTAGCTGTCAAGAGAACAGAAGTCAGCGATCTTGAAAGCAGTCAAGATCGTAGTGTTTAACAAACAAAGAAAGAACTGATGGAATGGACACAGAGATACTGGTCAGCCTCTGAAGAACAAGGCTAAAGTGATTAAGCGTAGGGTCAGTCCATTGATGATAAGTGAACGGGAGATCACCAGGAGAAAGCGAGCTGGATGTGCCACAAATCTGAAGTGTCTTGCTATTCAAAAGGGGGCAGCTCAAAGAAGTCAAGCCATCAGTATCTGAGAATAGTCGAAGCAAACAAAAGTGTTGAAGTACTGCATAAGAGAAGGAAGAGGTGTTTTACATTGAAGATCTAATCAACACTCTTCAAGATCGTAGTTTTGTCTTTACCAGTCAACATGACACTACGATCAGGTCCTTGAAGACATGCATCAAAATCGTAGAGTTTGAAAAGCTGAAGACTGAAGCATTGGCAACGGTTCAATCTGACGGGTAATATTCGGACAAGAGCTTATGGAGAGCATCGATGCAAAAGGACAATCTCTGATCGAGAAATCAGAAGGAGGAAATAAAGTCTTCGACCTGCCCAAGATATTAAAGTGACATCTCTGATGGGTAGGTGAAATAGTAGACTGCAATGTCAGAGAAAGTATGACTTGTCACATCAGCAGTCTACTTCTGTCAACTCGAGATCTATGAAAACATTTGAATAGCTTTCAATGGCTACTTTCCAACGGAAGGATTGGGAAGGAGTATAAATCTGCTAGAGCTTCAAAGATCGAAGGTTGCTGGAGTTGCCAATTTTGGAGTAACGGTGGACTGTTCTAAACCATGTAAAATAGTAAATCTGAAGGCTCACTCTACGATCCACCAAGAACACTCAGAGGCATACAAAGGAAGTAGTAGAAGTGAGAGTTCTACAATGTAGAAATGAGAGTTCTACTACAAGAAGAGTGTTATGAACTGCCGAGAGAAGGAAGAACATCATGTCATCTTAATGTCCATCATAGGAAGACTCTAAGTACCATAGAGAAGATCTCACCGTCATCTTAGCAAGTCCATCATGAGAAGACATTAAGTATCAAGAAGGGAGATCACAACCGTCATCATGGTGGCAAACATGAGATAGTTTCTAATTACCTAGCAGAATAGCTTACAGTCATCTTAGAAACCCATAATGTGCAGCCATCATGTATCAAGAGGAATGATCTTCAAGGCAGTCATCAAGGGATCATCCGAAGAGGTTGAGTAACTGAAGAAGCTGAGCATCATGCACCACTCAACTGCACTTCAAGGATGATCACGCCAAGCTGCTAAGTACAGAAGATGTTCAGAGCATGAAGACATCTTAGCAGCTCAGCACCAACTCCAACAAATAAACAACTCAACAGAAGCCAGGGCCTGAGGGGTCCTTATCCGAAGGGACTAAATGAAGCCAGGGCCTGAGGGGTCCTTGTCCGGAGGGACTAAATAAAGTTCCAAGCTTGCTGGGCTTGAAGATTTCCTAGGGAACTAAAGGAGTTCCAAGGCTGCTGGCCTTGAAGAGTTCTTAGTGAACTTAAGTCCCAAGGCTGCTGGTCTTGAAGGAATCTTAGTGATTCAGGGTGCTGCCCTTCCTTAGTGGAAATCCTGCTAGTTGAAAGCAGAAGAGTGGATTAGGAGCTTGAGTCTCTGAACCACTTAAAACCCCTTGTGTCTTTTACATTATGTCATTTATATTATGTACTATAATTGCTATAACTGCTATGTATGTTCTAACTGCTTACAACTGAACTAACTCTACGAACAATGTATATATGGTTATGAATATATCAATGAAGGGGATCTTTTACTTATTCCGCTGTGCTTGAAAAGATTCTTATGTTTGTCATATGCTAACTTATGAGCAATACAAAATAAACCAGAAAAGTATTTGAAATAAAAAGGATCTATTCAACCCCCCTTCTAGATCTATTGTGCCTACTGGGAACTAACAACATTCATTAAGCCTTGTTTGGCAAAACTGAATTAACCTCCTTTATAGTATAGTTTATGGTCACACTTTATTTAATTAAGTTTTAATACTTAATTTAATTAATTCTAATAACAATTTATTAAATAAATTTACCACATAAATCAATACAACAAAATTATAATTTTCTTTATAATTATAATTTTATTTAATAATTTAACACATCATTTTAATTACAAAAATAAAAATAAAATATCATTATAATAATTCATTTAATCATTACAAACTCTCTAACTTAATTATAATTTAAATTAGAATATTATCTCATGATGATCAATTTTCTTAACTCATAAATTATTTATTTAGCAAATAAATAATCAAATCAAATCACCTTAAACAAATATTTATTCGATCAATAAACACATCAATTAAAATATTTATATAACTCAATAAATATTTTGAATTACAATTTAAAATTCTGGATTGTTACATCCTTCCCTCCTTACAAGGATTCTGTCCCCAGAATCACAACTCAAACAAATCATTCATCACATTATTCCCTACTTACAAAGATTCTGTCCCCAGAATCGAAGACACAGATTAAACAAATAACTCAGGGTAATCTTTCATTATTTTATCTTCGAGTTCCCACATAGCTTCTTCAGTATTGTAGTTCCTTCATATCTCCTTCACAGAAGGTATTACTTTATTCTTGAGTACCTGTTCTTTCCTGTCGACTATCTGGATAGGAATCTCTTCATAGGATAAGTCCTTATCAAATTGCAATAGTTCGTACTCGATCACGTGCTTGTAATCAGGTTTATACGGTCATAATACCGAAACATGAAAAATATTGTGAACGTTTTCCAACTCTGGAGGTAGAGCTACCTCGTAAGCCACTTCTCCTACTCTTCGCAGAACTTTGAAGGGTCCAATAAACCTCGAGCTTAGCTTTCCCTTTTTACCAAAATGAATTTTCCCCTTCCAAGGAGAAACTTTTAAGAACACGTAATTTCCTATGTCGAACTCACGATCTTGTTTGTGTTTATTAGCATACTTCTTCTATCTATCTTGAGCAGCTACCAATCTTGTTCTAATGAGTTTGACAATCTTAGCAGTTTGTTGTACCAATTCTGGTCCTAACAGTTGGCGTTCACAGACTTCATCTGTGACAAACGAGATTTTTATAATTTAATTTTAATATTTATTGAATTAAATAAATATTTTCGATGATTTAATTATTAGATTAAATAATTAATTGATGCAATTGTGATAGATTAATTTAATGATATGTATTATATTTATTAAATTAATGTAGAGAATTTTATTATTCAAAGTTTATAATTATGTGAGCTTATTGAATTTAAAGAAATATTTAATAAGCCTAATGTTATTTTAATTAATGTAATAATTAATTAGAGATTTAATAATTTGATATAATTACTTTATGAGAAATTACTATATTTTATTTAATTTAAATTAAATAAATTAATTGAGTTATTTTATAAAGGGTGTAACATTATTTAAACTATATGATAAAAGAGTTTATTAAATTAATTGAGTATAAGCCTTTTAAGGCTAGCCAAACATGGCACTAGTGGAGGTTGGGAGCAGTTAACCCATGATGGGTAACTGACCTCCACAACGCATCAGTTTATTTGAATACAACGTCTTCTTTTCTTTTTAGTTGATTACTAAGTCTAGAAAATAAGCAGAGCAAAAATTGTGAGTTCACAGAGGGAAAATTGAGAAGTTTGAGTGGAATTGTGAGTGTGTAATCATCAATCATTTGTGAAAGGATCGTCATTGATCTCCAAACCCAATTTCTCTTTTTACGTCATTAAGTTTGCATAAAAATGGCTTTCAAAGTTTTTGTTTAAACCTCTGTATTTGGGAAAGGAGTAATGTCTATGATTTTGTATATGTATTAAATGTTATCAAATCGTATCTAATTATATATTATGTAAGTTATCATGTCATCAGTTTTATGAAAATACGTCGTATATGTTGCTCAAAACTTACAGAGTATGGGTTTTGGCCATATGACCCTTATACGTAAATTTAATGTGTCAAACATAAATGGTTTTGTAAAAAATTATACTCGTATATTATTATGCAAGTTAATACAAAGAGACCAAATTTTAAATGAACAGATTCGGTGTTATAACGAATCCGTAGTGTTAAATTTTATGTTTTTGTTCAAAACCTTCAAGAACACAAAGAACAATGAAAATTTCATGTCTTAATCCTGTTAATTATGTGTTTTAACATGTTAAAATCATGTTAGAAGGGTTAAGTAGTGATTATATGTGTATTATTATGAATGGGTATGATTAAATTCGTGTAGTAATAATTTAATTGGAGTTTTTGGCTGTGTTCTGCAATTTTTCGCGAATTGCAGAATAGTTTCTTCGTTCATGCAGTGCATGTGCCTGATCTTTGCCTTAACATCCGTGTCATGATGCCAAGAGTCCGACTATAGCGCCATCGCATCCGCAGTAGAAAGTACTAATACTAGTACAATGGGGCGCCGCAATGCCACTCTCCAGAATGTTCAGAAATAAACTATTTTGAAATGTCAAGTCTAGCAATGTGTTAGTAACTTAATGTAATGAACATAGAAATATGTTAGAAGTATAATAAGATGTTAAAATAGATGCTTAACATGTAAATAACATAATTACATGTGGATTGAATTATTGGATACATAATTAGCTTGTTATTCATGAAGTGTAAATTATGTGACAATGAGTGTAATAAATTGACTAAGTATAGTCATAATTCGAGTTAGACAAAAAGAATGAACGTTTGATGATTAGTTAAGTTATAATTAACTGGTATTGTGAATGTAAATGGTATGTAGGATTAAATTCAAGGAACGTGTTTGATTAACGTGTAATCTACGCACGAGACAAGTTTCCTAACCCTACTTGTTATCATTATTGAGTTATTCTCATTATTATTAATCAAGTTCAATTGTTATATTAAAGATTGATTATCTTTTCAAAGCATGATTCTGTTATACAATAATTGTCCTATTGTATACCTACTGAGATTATTATTCAATTTAATTATCATTATTGTTGAACCTTATTAGACTAGCGATCCCTTATTGATTCGACTAGTCCATAGTTGATGAACGTTCTAAATTTCAGAACCCTTATTGAATTATCCAAACCAAACTTCCTTTGGTGCGGACTCGAATGTCAAACTGAGATGAACAACCCTGCAAAGGGATTTACTTATGCGTTAGCGTTAAGATATTGTGCACAGTATAGTACTAAGGGCTGATCCCCCTAAGTACGAGAAAAAGAGTCCATAGTCTTATGACTGTTAAAGGTTTCAAGTACAACCCTTGATAACCTAGGACATAGTTCAAGGTCTTATGACCCTCAGAAATCTTTTTATTCTTGTTATTCATTCTTGATTTAAAAGTTGAGCTTTTATTTTAGAAGTCTTTGATTCACTCACATGTTATTATACATTATTATTTCATTAATTTACTTGTGGGCAATAGTGCTCACTCTTGCGTAATAATAACATTGCAATTAAGAACGAAAGGTCCGACGAGCCTTCTACTAGCAAAGGCAAGGGCAAGATTAACAAGTGATGAAGACTTGTTGTTTTATATGATGATGTATTTTTGTTTAAGACTTAAGTTAATGATGTTGTTTGTTTATGTTTCCGCATAGATGTTTAAGGTTAGTATGACCTGGGATTATGTTTATTATTCAGATGTTGTAACCTCATAAGGGGAAGATTTATTTCTATCTATTGCATGGTTTGCATTTATTATGGGTAGATAGATGATATTTGTACAGCGAACACCAAATCCTGTGGAATCGAAATACCTGGATTTGGGGGTGTCACATCATCCCAGCACAGTGGAGTTCTGCACTTCCTGTCGTATAATGCTTCGTAAGGCGGCATGCCGATGCTGGAGTGGTAACTGTTGTTGTAGGCAAATTCCACCAATGGTAAATATTCATCCCAGCTCCCTTTGAAGTCCATGATGCATGCCCTAAGCATATCTTCTAATGTCTGGATCGTTCGTTCGCTTTAGCCATCTGTTTGCGGATGATATGTCGTACTCATTCTCAACTGTATTCACATACATTGTTGTAGTCTCTTCTAGAAGTTTGACGTGAATCGCGGATCTCTATCTGACACTGGCACTACATGCCTCGAAACGATATCTTTAACGTATAACATTGCCAACTGATCAAGATTGAACCTAATCTTTATTGGCAAAAAGTGTGCTAATTTTGTAAGTCTGTCCACTATCACCCAAATCGCATCGCATCCTCTCTGAGTAGTTGGAAGACCCACCAAAAACTCCATTGTGATGTGTTCCCACTTCCATTCCGGTATTTCCAACGGTTGAAGTAATCCATTTGGTCTTTGATGCTCGGCCTTGACTCTTTGACATGTCAAACATTTTGCGACACATTCTGCGATATCTCTTTTCATGTTTGGCCATCAAAAATGACGTATTAAATCTTGATACATCTTAGTACTTCCTGGATGAACCGAGTATCATGAGTTATGAGCTTCAATTAATATTTCTTCTTTAATATCTGGTACAACTGGAACCCAGATTCTTCCCTCGAATCTTAGTAACCCTTCGGTATCGATCTTGTATTTCACTTCACCACTCTCAATCACTTTCTCTTTGATCTTTCCACATTCTTCATCTTGTAGTTAAGCATTCTTAACTTTGTCCACCAAAGTTGGACTAGCTTCTATCTGGAATAGTCGTTCATCAGATTCTTTTGGAAATTTTATTTTCAACTCTAGCTTTGTCATTGCTGAAATAAGCTCCTCTTGAGTGGTTATCAACATTAAGTTTTCCCGACCTTTCCTGCTTAAAGCATCTGCAACCACATTCGTTTTGCCTAGATGATAAAAGATCTCACAATCATAATCTTTTATCAATTCCATCCATCTTCTTTGATGCATTTTTAGGTCCTTCTGAGTGAAAATATACTTTAGACTCTTATGGTCTGTGTAAATCTCATATTTTTCTCCATAGTGATAGTGTCTCCATATCTTTAGAGCAAATATCACCGCAGCCAACTCTAAATCATGAGTCGGATATCCTTTCTCATAGTCCTTCAGTTGTCTTAATGCATATGCAATAACTTTGTCGTTCTACATAAGAACCTAACCCAATCCTTTATGTGAGGCATCACTATACACCACAAAGTTTTCTATATTATTTGGTAATAAAAACACAGGTGCCACACTTAACTTCTTTTTCAAGTCTTGAAAACACTCTTCACACTTCTCCGTCCAAACAAATTTTATAGCTTTCCTTGTCAAATTTGTTAACGGAGTGGCTATCTTGGAAAAATCTTGAATAAATCATCTATAATAACCGGCCAGTCCCAAGAAACTCCTCACCTCCGAAGGTGTTCTTGGTTGTTCCTAATTGATTACGGCTTCAACTTTTGATGGATCTACTGAAATCCCATCTTTGTCAATCACATGCCCAAGAAATTGTACACGATCTAGCCAAAATTCGCATTTAGAGAATTTCGCGTACAACTTTTCCTTTCTTAGTGTTTCCAACATTAAACGTAAATGTTCCATGTGTTCTTCTTGAGATTTGGAGTACACCAAAATATCGTCGATAAATACCACCACAAACTTGTCTAAGAATGGTTTAAATACCCTGTTCATCAAATCCATGAATGCAGCAGGGGCATTGGTCAAACCAAAAGACATCACCAAAAACTCGTAATGTCCATACCGAGTTCTGAATGTCGTTCTAGGTATATCTTCCTTCCTTACCTTCAATTGGTGATACCCACTTCTCAAATCTATTTTTGAGAAATACCTGGCACCCTTCAATTGATCAAAAAAGTCATCTATTCTTGGCAATGGATATTTATTCTTAATAGTGACTTTGTTTAATTCCCTATAATCAATGCAAAGACACATTGACCCATCCTTCTTCTTCACGAATAACACCAAAGGTGCTCCCATACGGTGACACATTCTAACCGAATGTATTTCTTGTCTAACAAATCCTGCAGCTTGTACCATCGCCTTCCTTCATCTCATCAGAGCCATTCTCAGACGGGGCCTTCGATATCGGAGATGTTCTTGGCGCTAAGTCGATCACAAACTCAATCTCTCTGTCAGGCGAAAGTCCTGACAAATCCTCCGGAAACACATCTACAAATTCCCTAACTACTGGTATCTCTTCCAATTTTACCCCCTTCCTCTGAGTATCGACTATGTAAGCTAAATAACCCACATAGCCTTGACTCAACAACTTCTTGGCTTGCATAATCGTCAGACATCTCGTATGTCTAGGCGATTTGCTACCATAGAAAACTACCTTTGACGGAGACATAAGGTTTACACATTTCTTTTGGTAATCAATTATCGCTCCATAATTGAACAACCAATCCATTCCCAAAATAACATCAAACTCTCCAAGTTTTATTGGAATTAAATCTACCATCATGGCATTCCCCTTAATGTTCACCCTACAATTCTTGTATATGAACCTAACAAGAATTACTTCCTTATTCGCAATTTCTATGTTTAAAGGGAAATTCAATTCTTCACTAGGCAATCCTAACCTCTTAGCAAATTCATCAGTTATAAACGATCAAGTAGCACCCGAATTAAATAATACATAAGCATCTATATCATTGATTGGGATAATACCTGACACAACATCCTTTAATTGCACAACATCTTGCACAGTCATGTTGAAGGTACTGGCTGTGGGTTTGTTTGATGACGTTGGTCCAAAAATGGTCCACGTACCTCTACTGCTACCTCCCTTGCTTCCTGTTGTCTCCCCAGCTTTTTTCTTAGGGCACTCACGAGCAAAATGATCCTTTGACCCGCACGTGAAGTAAACGTTCTTCTTTGGTTGATAGCAATTTGGGGTGATGTGGCCTTCCTGGCCACAGTTAAAGCATACACGCTTCCCCATTAAGCACATACCCTTGTGAAACTTCCCGCATGTAGCACATGCTTCGAACTTCTTATTCTACTGGTTACCCTGTTGATTTTCAGCACTCACATTTCCATTCCATTTTCTCTTCAGGTTATTGTTGCCATTTCCGTTACCACCACCACCATTCTTAACCTCGACTTCATTCTTCTTCTTTCTTTGTTCTTGATTAAACTTTGTTACCGCCTCGCCTCCACCTTCAGCAAGAATGGCCTTCTCTATTACTGCTATAAATGTCTTCAGCTGGAACATGGAGACCCTACTTTACAACTAGGATTTCAGTCCCTGCTCAAACCTCTTAGCCTTTCACTCATCTGTGTTGACTTGATATAGCGCAAACCTCGCCAACTTGTTAAATTTTGTGGCATATACTCCGACACCGTCATTGATACCCGCTTCAGTTCTAAAAACTGCATCTCCATCTGATTCTTCGAACTCTCTGGAAAATAAGTCTCGAAGAATATCTCCTTAAACCTATCCCAAGTCATCACCCATTTGTCCTCCTCGAGTTTTATTGGTCTGCCACCAATAACTAGCCTCTGCTTTCAACATGAATGTTGCAAAAGCAGTCTTCTGATTCTCCCCTACTCTCGCAACATCGAACACTTTCTCTATCTCCATGATCCAGGTCTGTGCCTCAACTGGATTCATGGATCCACGGAATTCTGGTGGTCCAACCGCCTTGAAGTCCTTAAATGTCACAGTTTCATTCTGCGGTTGATTCTGCAGTGCACCCACAATAATGTCACCACCATCGAATCAAGTTAGCTTCAAGCACATGTTATTGTTGGTAGATCCCTCAAGGGTCCTCTATCGTGGTTGACGTCTTGGAGGCATTTTCTGTTAAAATATACTCATTAGATTATTACTCAACTCCTTTAAATATTTTCTACTTAACTTGCACCCCATAAAAGAAATCATCACATAACAAATAACACTTTGAATAAAATAAAATAATAACTTTTATTCATTCATAATCTTTTTGAAAACATAAGAACAATATCATCATTACTATTTACATTACTTTCCTGAACTACTAAAGTTTCACGATAACATCAACATCATATCCCATCGATTACATATCACTAGGGATTTACATATTATTTAACATTTTTTAATCACATATCAGGTACATTCTCTACGATGTCCTACTAAGATGTTGCGTAGCCTTACGACGCTCTTCCTCTATAATCCGGAACATTGTTTGGTGATCTAATATGTACGACGGCAGTGTCTCAAACTTAATCGGATAATACATTACTCGATCTTGAGCTCGATTAATCACGGTGTTGAATACGTTATTCCTCTTCCATCTTGATCCTCTTTGCTTGTGCGTCTCTCTCTATTATCCCGGCTCGTTGATAAGCTTCCTCGTACGCGTCTTCGGCTCTTGCCCTCTTAGTAGATTCTTCTTTCAACTTGTTCTTCAGCTCTACAATCTCCCCGGTCATTTGTTCATTCTCTCTTTCAGTGTGAATTAGCTTCTCTTCGACATTATTCAGACGTTCATCTCGATCCTGGATCTCATCGTCCTTTTGTGCCATCGAGGTCTGTTGTTCAGCTACTATCTCTTCCAACTCCTTGATGGTACCCTGAAGTTTCACATTGCAGTTGTAGACTTCATCGTACATACGGGCAGCGATCGAGTTAAGTGGAATCTCTTCCTCCTCGTCTTCCTCATCCTCATTCGGCTGTGGCACCTCAACGGGGTCTTCCTCGTCCGTCTCTATCTCATAATCCTCATCGGGTAAACCCTCCTGCTCAACCACTGTGACCAAAGGAGATGACTCCCGTGGAAGTAGTTGTTCCCAAATCACCTGAATATCTCGAGGCTCCTCTTTTCTAGGCATCTGGGGTCCTTCCTCCCTAGCCTGACTGGATTCTCCTACATTAGCCATCCTGACAACAAAATTTTTAAGTTTTAATTACTAATCATTACTACTTGACACTCACATAAGCACATAAGTGTTTTATTACTTCTTCCTTAAAACTCGACAAGAGTTTATCACCACTATCTTTTCAAAGGTTACTTCCTAAGGCTTTCCCCACACCTAAGGTTCATAACCTAAAGCTTTGATACCAACTTGTGACACCCCCAAATCGGGGTACTTCATTTTCACTAGATTTGATATTCACTTGATAAAAACATTCATGTCTAACTACCCAATCATAATAAAATTTAATAATAAACCTTCCCATTAAAGGATTACATCAATAAGTTCAATAAAATCTCCCAGGATATCTAACCTTTAAATACAAACATCATATGCGGAACATTAAATAATTACATCACAAGATTTAAAATAAAGTCTGACAATATTTAAAAGTCAACATGGTTACAAGTCTTCAATATTTTTTCATCTTCCCTTTCCCTTTACTGGTGCTAAGTACATCGACCTTCTCAACTTTAGCTGTAATAGTTATATAAGCAAGAGTGAGCAAACAAGGCTCACTTGAAATGACAATGAATAAAACTTTACAACAATTGCCAAATAATAGGCTCAATAGAACTGAACAATATGCTCTATTATTGATAATTAAAATTCTGAAATATATATCTGAGGGTCATAAGACCACGAACTATGTCCATAGTTATAAGTAATCTTTCAACTTAAACTTTAACAGTCATAAGACTATAGGAACTCCTCGTACTTAGGGGGATCAGCCCTTCGTACAATGTATTGTGCACAAACATTTCAACATTATGCGTAAATTATCCCCTATAATAGGGTTGTTCATCTCAGCATTTAGAATACAAGTCCGCCCCAAAGTAAGTTTGGTTTGGATACGTTTCAAGATAATTTGGAATTCAACGAACATCAACTAAGGATTAGTTGAATAAAAAGGTAATACCATTATGCTATGGAATAAATCATAAGTGAATCAACATTGTATACTAAGGTCATGCTTTAGGAATAATCTAAGAGCATAAGCATTGAATAACATAACATTCATTGCTTGAACAATATTAAGCTAAGGTTATTTAGAATTGAGTACTGAGCATTCATAACAAATGGTAAATTAAATGATAAAATTAGTTCAACATTAGTATATCAGAATGTAGAAACTTGCATGCTAAATAACAAGTTAAAGATTAGAGAAACTTGTTCAACGAAAGTTTAGAGATAGAAAACTTGCATAATCATAAACAAACTAGATATAAGAGCCTTGCTCAATATAAGAATAAAGTTTAGGAAACTTGCCTTGCGTGTAAGCTAAACCGTAACAATTCGATTCACAATATCCTATACACATATCATCATGACATAATTAGTCATTACAAATACTCTATAAATAAGTATCTATTTCATGCATGGTTTGATTTTTAACCACATAGTCAAGTTACATTAGTAATAAAACTCGTTAATTATTAATAATACGCTCATTCTTAGTTTAGTAATATCAAAATTACATTCTAACAGTCATATTATTTCACTTAATCAACTTTTTCTGACTTTGTGTAACTAAAACACACACGTCTCGACCATTCTCGCTAACTTCATGACAAGCGACAGCAGCTACCGACGCCATCAAGGTGAGGATACTTGTACTCTGCACGAGGATTTTATCATGAGGTCATGACCGCAAGTTTAAACTACAATCCCATGACCAATTTCGACAACAACATAAATAAAGCCAATTTTGGCCTACAAGCTACTTTCTAACAACTAAATTAACACGTAATAAATATATAAACTTCACACAAACATAATTTAAGGTCTCTTAACATGATTTTACCCATATAACAATATAAACATCGAATTCAAAACCTCTAATTTCACTATTTTTGCTAAAACTTCACTTTTTGACATTTTCAGTGAAAATCATCACTGTGATTTTGTTTTTCAACCAAAACAGTTAATTCAAAATACATTGTTTTAGTTTCTTCATCTTCTTTCAAAATCAATAGTCAACTGATATGTTATACAAAGAATTTAAACCTCAATTTTACTTTAGACTAAGTCATATTCATATATTTTCATACCAATTCACTGTAACATGATTTCTTTCACAAACAAATACATAACATGGATTAATTTACTATAACTCGTCTATAAACTTATGAAAACAACTTTATAACAACTAATTATCATATAGAAACTATATATAACAAATAATTAACCATCACACAAATTTTTACAGAGAATTCTTTTGAATAGAATAAAACTAAAACTTTTTAAAAAGTAAGAGTAAGATGATACCTTAGTTTTAGAAGATGATGGACGTTATCCTTTGATTATCAAGCTTCCTTTCCACAATTCCTCTCTCAAAATCTCTCTAGACTTCTCCCAATTCTTTCTCAACTTTTTCTTCTTTTTCTTCATTTGTGTTCTTCCCCCCTATTCTAATCTTACGTACTAAAAATATAACGTATAAGTAATAATATAGGTAATAATTATATAATATAAATATATCTATTAACTGACATCAGTAATCTTATTTTTGAAACTCAAAAGTGATAAGGCTTGTTTGGGTAACTACTTTAAAATTTAATCAATTAAACATTATGTCTTGTTTGGTAAAACATATTTAAATTAAAGACTTAACATTCATTAAGCCTTGTTTGGCAAAATTGAATTAACCTCCTTTAACTTATTTTAATAACTCCTTTATAGTATAGTTTATGGTCACACTTTATTTAATTAAGTTTTAATACTTAATTTAATTAATTCTAATAATAATTTATTAAATAAATTTACCACATAAATCAATATAACAAAATTATAATTTTCTTTATAATTATAATTTTATTTAATAATTTAACACATCATTTTAATTACAAAAATAAATTAAAATATCATTATAATAGTTCATTTAATCATTACAAACTCTCTAACTTAATTATAATTTAAATTAGAATATTATCTCATGATGATCAATTTTTTAACTCATAAATTATTTATTTAACAAATAAATAATCAAATCAAATCACCTTAAACAAATATTTATTCGATCAATAAAACATCAATTAAAATATTTATATAACTCAATAAATATTTTGAATTACAATTTAAAATTCTAGATTGTTACATTTTTAATTAGTAAAAATTGGATCCGGTTACCATGAAGTTAACTTCATGGTAAGTAGGTCAATTGACCAATACAGTGCTGACACGCAGAGAGAGATCACTTTTCACTTGCGTGTGTCGACACTGTATTGGTCAATTGACCAAAGTTAACTTCATGCTAAATACTTCCGTAAAAATTGTTTTAGTTATGTAATATTTCAAGACTACCTTGCCCTTGTATATGATCACATGAGTTTTAAAAACAATAAATACCAATAGCACCATCTTTACGATGTTAATTAGTCAAAATATGTAAGACTTATTTTTATTTCTCTTTTTAATTTCTTCTTTTTCAATTTCCATAAAGTTTTTTCAATTTCTTGTCCAATATATGGAGCTTCTTCAGGCGAGAACAACACCACAGGACGAAATATATTATTTCAAGAAGTCTATTTAAACGGAATTCCACTATGTCATCTATATTTTCATTATTTTTTTCTTTGGTATAAAAAGATTAAGAACAAATGAGGAAGATGGAAGATATTCTTTATGTAAAAAGAAAGAAACTAGTATAAAAGATGTACTAAAATAGTTGAGGAAAATTGTGTCCTCCTAAGCATAACATGAAGAAGATTCACAATGGCGGAACCAGAATATTTTTAGAGGAGTGTCAAAATACATCAGTAAAAAAAATTATTTATTAACGCTTAGAGTACTTCTTTCAAATTCATTTTGCTCAATTATAGTATTTCCCAACATCTTATTTTAACCCTTGTCAACATTTGAATTGTGAGTCTATACTGGCTTTAAATACACACACACACACACACACACACACACACACATATATATTAATTTCCTCCGAACTATGAGACTATTAATCAGACTTTGAAATTTTTAGTTAACTGATTAGCTACTTTTATGGATAAATTATAAATTATAATATTATATATTCAAAACCTTATATTGTGGTTCTGGTCATCTTTTTTGGAGACAACTGAAAAGAGCCACTCAAAGAAAAAAATAAATTAAGTTATTCTCATTTATAAAAAAATTGATATCAAGTTATGATTAAATCAATAAGATAAATGAGTACAATATTAATTAATAAATTATCAAACTTATTTAACATTATTTTATCTTATAGTAATATTGTTAATTTATTGTAGGTGGAATGACATGAGGAAGCAAATGAATTAATACTATCTCATACTCCCTTCGTCCCTAATTATTTTACGTTTTAGAGTTTTTTATTTGTCCCTAATTATTTGACGTTTGTTCAAATCTAGGAGAATTAATGACAATTTTTCCAAAATTACACCTCATTATTCTACCTATTTTTTGATACTTTAAACTCTTTCTCTCTCCTTATCCTAACAAAACTCTTCTTTTCCCAACAAAAGATTTAAGGGTATTATAGATAATGGGTCCGGTTCCTGTAAGGGCTCCCTTACTTTGTTAAAATGCAGACTTTTTTTTTTTTTTTTGGTTTTTTTAAAATAACTAAAAAAAGTTTAATATTTTATGGAATCGAAATTTTTTCATAATACGATGTTTTGGATGTGATTTGGATACGATAACAAAGCAGTGCATGCATACCGCGCGCAGATCGTACCACCATTTTTTGGTATAGGTATCCAAATCAACCTAAAATATCAGATTATGGAAAATTTCGATTATAAATATTAAATATTTTTTTTAGTTGTTTTAAAAAAAACAAAAAAAAAAGGTCCGCATTTTAACAAAGGGAGCCCTCACCTGATCGGTTCTGTATAGATAATTAAGTACTATATTTAATGCTTTCCATTAATCATTATCTTAATTTTTGTGTCCATCTCTAAAACGTCAAATAATTAGAGAACGGATGGAGTAACAAAGATCAAATTTAACTGATATTAGCATGTTTTAAATTCCAACTATTGATATTAGCATGTTTCAAATTCCAGAATTGGGTGGTCATATGACCCCTTCCCCCCGTTACGCCGGTGAAGATCCATCATCCAATAAATAGAATAGCTATGTCAAGCATAGCATATATATATAGTCTCAACTTTCAAGTTTGAAGTCACTTTTCATTCGTCTTATTAAATCACCATTCTAAATATTTTTTCCCAACACTTGTATTGAAATACTTTTATATTTTAGCTTTAGGATTAGCTAGAAGAATATATATTGAAACAACATGATGGTGTTTGTAAGAAGATTTTATACCAAGTGCTACCTCAGAGTCCTGTGTATCAGTCATAATTTAATATTTCTCCAGAAATTATTAACAAAACCCATGAAAAAAATGAGGTGAAATCCCCATAAGAGATGAAGGGTTTCTTCCCTGATCTCTTTTATTTGAAGGCTTCAATCACTATTCTCGTCTATCGAAGAGTATGCCCGGAGGCAAGAAGTGGATGTCTTTCCTTTGCGGCGAGGTGAAGATTTTCTTTGACAGCGTAGAGACATGGTAGATATGGGGTTATAAGGTGTGGAAGAATGAAGAAGATAATGATGATGGAAATTATGAGTGAAAAGAAGAGATAGGTTGATGGCAATACGTGGCAGACCCCAAAAAAAAATTAGTTAAGAGCATCTTAATTTAATAATTATACAAAATAATTTTTTTTTTTCCATAAAAAGTATCATTTATAAAATATAAGTTTCAACAAAATATTTTTCTTTTAAGGTTGTCTTTATGTATAATGAGCGTTTAATTTAGTAGTTATAATATAATAATAAAATTGTGTTGTTAAACTCGATAATATTATGTCATTATATACTATTATCAATAAAAAGTTGTGAATAATTTTTTGTGAGTGGGACATTTTTGTTATATAAAATAGAGGTGGAATATATTAAGTGTTGGGCCATGATACTTTAACTATTGGGCCGGACCTGTTAGGCTCCTCTCTTATATTATAGGAACAATTACATATTATAGTACATTTTTAAAAGTAATTACAAAAATCATACATTCATAAAATAATTACAAAAATATGACACTTCATCATTTTTATTTTCAATACTAATACAATTAAAAGTCCTTAAATTAAGGGATTAATATTAATGGGTTGACATAGCAAATTAGTTTCCATCTTCCTTCGGTCTCTCTCTCTCTCCCCCTTACTATTTCCCTCTCTTCTCCCTTACTACTTCTCCTTCTCCTCTCGAAGCCACTCGTCGTCGTCCTCTTCCGCCGCCGCAACACCATAGACTATCAACTCTGACAGAAAATTGAATACGTGACTTTCAGGCTATGTTTTCAGGCTAATACGTGACTTTCTCTCTCCAACTCTGACAGTTGAATACGTGACTTTCTCTCTCCAACTCTCTCACAACTGAAAGGATTCTGGTTTCTCTCTCTAAGGTCTGCTTCTAATTTCTGTTAATTCTCATTCTACTAATTAATTGTCAATAGGATCATATATATACGCTATGTTTCTAATAGAATGGGGTATTGATTGTTTGGGTTTGTGTTGTTTTTATGTTTTGTATAGAATGGTTGATATAAGGAAGAATGATGGAAAGAGGAAAAGAATCACAAAGGGTGATTCTATTAAGGACTTGAAGAAATTTGTTTGGGTTTGTGCAGTTGGATTCTGATTTTGATATTCCTGTAGTCAAGACAGAAGCTCAAGTTCATAGCCAGAAGATATTTCCAACCCAAAATTTTTAAAAGGTGTGCTAATTTAAATTTTTTTATTGTTACTATCATATAACTATTTGGTTACTTCTGCATTATGTTTTGGTTACTGTTAGTTTGTGATTCGGATACCATTTTTGTTACCTTGATTTGGTATTTTGGTAACTTTTTTATGTTGTTATGGTTACCATGTATTTGCTTAGTATACATGGTTGACTAAACTGGTTTTGGTGTGCATGTTGTTTATGTATTGGTTACCATTAAAACATATTTTGGTTACTATCATATAAATATTTGATTTTTTCGTTAATATGTTTTTGGTTATTGTTAGTTTTTGATTTGGATTTTATTTTTGTTTCCTTGAGTTGGGATTTTGGTTACTATTTTTTGTTGATCTGGTTACCATGTATTTGCTTAGTATATATGGGTTGACTAAACTGTGTTTGGTTTATATGTTGTTTATGTATTGGTTACCATTAATATATATTTTGGTTACTAACATATAACTGTTTGGTTACTTCATTTGTATATTTTTTGTAGTTGTTGGCTTATGATTTGGATACCATTTTTTTTCTCTCAATTGGGATTTTGGTTACTTTTATATGTTGTTTTGGTTCCAATGTATTTGCTTAGTATACATTGGTTGACTAAACTGAGTTTGGTATACATGTTGTTTATGTGTTGGTTACCATTAAAACATGGTTTGGTTACTATCATATAACTGTTTGGTTACTTCTTTAGTATATTTTTTGGTACACATGTTTTTGTTTTGGTGACCTTTAAATTATGTTTTGGTTAATATTATATATAATTATTTGTTTACTACATAAAATGATTATCTGTATTTCACATGTTGTTTATATTTTGGTCACTATTAGATTATATAATATAACTTTTTGGTTACTGCTTTATTATGGTATGGTTAATGTTATATTATGATATGATAACTATTATTGTGCAGTCAATGTGGGATGTTGGTTATTTGTTATACTCTATTTTGGCTACTGTGTAATTGTTATATTATGTTTTGATTAGTATGCTTTTATTTGTTGGTCACTACGTAACTGTTTATGTTATAAATATTGTTTATATTTGGTTACTAATGATTGTGTAAATCTGATTGTGTTTATTTGTAGTTATGAGATCTTTATTATGAGGAATGCAACACAAAATTCACTGGAATTAAAAGTTATATATTGGTGTGACATAGAAGTCCCCAGCAGTATTACCAAGAAATTGAACCCAAGTCAGTTGGAGAAGTTTAAGGCATCATTAGTTTGTGGATGTATTATTTTTGTAAATAATAAACCCAAATCATAATAAACCATGTATTTACTTAGTATAAATTGATGTATTATTTTTGTAAATTCCTTCAAATCTATTCTACAAGCGTTATGCTCTTCTAGAAAATTCTTTGGAAAAGTTATGGTTAAATGTACACGTGAGAGTATACATGGGTTGCCTAAACTTGATTGGATATACAGGTTGTTTCTGTTTTGGTTACCATTAACACATGTTCTGGTTACTTTCATATAACTACCTGGTTACTTCTTTATTATGTTTTGGTTACTGTTACCTTATGGTTTGTGTAAGACCCCGAATTTTATGAAATAAAAGTATTCAATTTTTCTTATAATTACAATTCAGTAAATGGTTAAATTGATAAAATTTATAGTTAAGGGTGATATATGAATTTTTTTTTCAAAATATGCAAGTGGTTATAAAATATTCTTTCTGTCGGGAAATATTCATTTGGTCGTCGAATATTCTTTTTGTCGGGGAATATTCGTATTTACCGGCAAAACCCATTTGTGGGTCCCATAATGAATAACATGCTTGGATTAAGAAAACGACAAAAGGGAGTTTTTAAATAACTACGTAGTTATTCTGAATTAACACTTGTTAGAATACCCTTGGGTTAAAATACGATGAATACGCGTTGTTCTTGCAAAGAAGCACACCAGTATTGCACCAATTATTAATTCTTACGTAAGAAGGCACTACTCAATAATTGTTATAGTAATTACTGTTCAGTATTTTATTGATTCAATAATTGTTGCGTTGATATTTTTTATTACTGTTGTTTTAGTAATTGTCACTACACAGTATTTTCTATTATCAGAGCAATAATTCATATTATCCGAATAATATTATTAGATAACATTATTGGCAATGTCTAGAAAGTTCGCCTCAAGGAGAGGTTTGGTCACCTAATCAAGGCCAAGAAGGAGAAATTCTTATTGGAAAGCTCCCTCTTTCCTGGGAACTACCTAGTTGTCATTATTGTGATTCTGTAATATTATTTGTAAATAATTAATTATTGATTTATATGATAAGAAAAATATTAATTTTATGTGGATATAGATGGAGAATATGTTTAAAGTGACAATTGTTTAAAATCGATATTTTATCTTTTATGATAAAATAATATTTTATTATATTATTATAATATAATAATGATGATATTTTTACAATGAATGTGGGATATATGAAGTATATGAGGAGGAAGAGTATTTTTGTTGCAAAAGTTATTTAAAACATGTTAAACATGTCTGTGGGCCCATTTCTTGACCGAATTTTATTATAAACAGAAATCATCCGCTTTTAAGGATTTCATCAATTCTTTGGAATTTGGAAAACTTTCTTCTACAAAGTCAGAGAGAATTGAATTTCCTATAAAAAGTCACGAGATTCAATTTTCCGATAAAAGGGCTATTTATTATGAATTATTGAAGTTCAAATTCTCAATAATTGATTTTTGGAAGTTTTAAATATTTTATTTATGAAAAACGTTTTCTTATTTTTTTTTTGAGTGGTGGTTGATGTTTGAATTCAAATGATGTGCGTAGGAGATTTTATAATAATAATAATATTATTTTATTAAATTTTCTTTGGGTGTTCTAAGCAATTTCCTATAAATAGGTGCTTAGGTTAGAATTGAAAATCACACCGTAAACCAAGTTTTCTCTATTTCTCTATATTATCTAGTGTATTCTTGTGAGTATTTTGATATCTTGAGTGTTGCTATACGATTGCAAGTTCATTCAACGTTATTCCACCGTAATCTTCGCTTTTTTGAGGTAAGGGATAGTAAGGGATTGAAAGGGATGTTATTTTCTTCGTAAGTGATATTATTTCTTCAATATCATTATGTTGAAATATTGGTTTGAACTTTTTATCAAATTTGAAACTTTTTCATGTCAGGGTTACTATTCATGAGTTACTATTCATGAGTTACTATTCATGATTTACTATTCACGACAGGTTACTATTCATGAGTTACTATTCACGAGTTACTATTCACTGGTATTATTCCCTACAAAATTAGTTTCTTTTTCTAACCAAATTATAGTTGATTTATGAATATTACTCTGGAGATTAAAACTATGTATTGATTATATTGATTTTATTATCATATATAACATTTTTATAACCCTGATGTTGAAATTCTCTTTCACTGGAGTGTAAAGATGGGTAGATTATTGGTATGATCATGACTAGGGTTCTCTTTGGCCAGTAGTGAAAAGTTGAATTGTGACTGGTATGATCATGACCATTGAATTTATAATTGAATATCTTTAGCTTAAGTGCAAAAGTGAATTGATCAACATGGTTATAATTATTGTTTATATAAATTCTGAATTGATTATATATTTCTTTGAGATATGAATATCTTTGGCCCATAGTACAAAGATGACTTATTGATGAATATCTTTGGCCCGTAGTGCAAAGATGAATTATTGATGAATATCTTTGGCATGTAGTGCAAAGATGGTCTGTTGATGAATATCTTTGGCCCGTAGTGCAAAGATGAATTTATTAGTATGATTATGAACATGAACTGTGATTTGGTATAACCATGATCTTTGATGTTTCAGGTGATGAAAATTATCTTTGTCCTGGATGAAAAAAAGGAATTTAGAACAACAATTACGATTATGAGTTATACATGTGATTGTGAACAGGAATTGTTGATTGATGTTATAGGGATAAAACATTGTTGGTGGACTTTTAACATGGAGAAGATAATAGACTTTATGGTCTATTTGACTCTTCTAATGGATTGCTTGTTCCGCTGCAACTATGGTTGAAAAGTTTTATCATCTACCATATGTTCTAAATCTCTGATTTAAGGCTATTGAAAATTTAATTATCTTTAGTCATAATATTTTTTACTGAGCTAGTTGTGCTCACCCTTTTGCTTCATAATTCCTTTCAAGTAATAAGAGTGTAGCTGGGTCGAGCGGGAATAACAGGGGAATAGAACGGTGGTCTATAGCTATTGAGGTTCTCCCTAAATAGGTGAGGCGAACCCAACTTTGGAAGGGTGTTTTATCATTATCATACAAGATGTCTAATGACATACAACCTCGTGTCATCATAAGACAGGGTTGTGCTCATCCACTTGCCGAGTATATTTACCAGCACTACCTATATAATCTTGGTGTTTATTTGGAGTATAATACCCAATTAGAGACAATAGAGATAATGATATGTCAAGAGAAGACTCACCATTGGGAAGAATATGATAGTAATCTTCTCGTTTTTCTTTGGGGTCTATTGGGTCAACCAAGGATAATTCTATGGCCATATGATATCTACCATAACCTAGAAGCATGGCCTCCCATGTACGAAGGTTTCCTTGAGCACTTCCCAAAGATTCTAATTTCTAAAACAGTTTTTGACTATACCTTTATGTAAGGTGTCATTGTGACGTGCTATCTAAAGTTGGTGTCCAGAGTTACAGTTGGTATATATTTATATTCAAACTCACAGCATATATGTTGTTGTATTTTGCACGACAATTATTGTAATAAAGTTGTATTGTTTTCTGTACCATGTATTTGGCGACTCAGAATGGGTTGGATGGAATGGACCTATTTTGGGGTTGTTACAGTTTGGCTACTATTATTGTGTCCTCAATGTGGGATTTCAGATACTTTTATTTTTTATTTTGGTTAATATGTAATTGTTTAGTATACATGGATTGTCTAAACTGGGTTTCATTACATGATGTTTCTGTTTTGGTTACCATTAAAACCTGTTCTGGTTACTATTATATAATTATGTGGTTAATGTTTTATTATGTTACATTATGGTTACTGTGGGGCAATGTTGGGCCATGATACTTTAACTATTGGGCTGAACCTGTTAGGCTCCTCCCTTATATTATATTCCTTATGCCTTAAATGTATTGGGCTTCTTATTTGGACCGGTTTACTATGTTAATTACAATTTAACCCACCTTTGACTGGACATCATTACAAAAGATAACAGTTGACTGTTATCTGCCACCTTTCTGCATGACATTAATGAGGATGGGACTCAGATGACCGGCGGTGGCAAATAGTGGCGCAGAGACGAAGGGTGAGCCGCGCACTTTCTACCGAGATGATCGGCTGGGGGTTGTGTCGGGGCGGTGTGGGTGGCCTGATAAACTGTGTTTGGAGAGTATATGGGACGACGATCACACAAAAAAAAGAGAGGAAGGTAACAAATCACTTAACCAAATTATTATTCTCTCTCAATACACTAGATATATTTTCCTCCATTGTTAACCTTGTGATCGCCGATATTGACTCTCACGCCGAAGCTATCCCCCGACGGTCAAGCCGTGAAGCTTTTGGTGTTGACTTGTTGAACTGTGCAGGATATCGGACACGTCTTGGTGATTGGGACGTGAGGAAAGATCTTGGCGTTAACATTGGCGCTAGAAGGAGGGCTGGGTTCTAGTGTTTTGAGTATTTTCAATCACAAACTGTGTTCGTTCTACGTTAGAATCCATGGGGAAAAGTAGAACGCCTACACCTGAAGGACAGCCGATGGCTGCAAGTGAATCCGCACCACGAATATCAGTCAAATATCGTTTGGGACCTCCGGTAAGTGCTCATGCTAGCACATCTTCCAAACGACCATCAAAAGAGTTTCGTTCGAAGGCCGGGGGTAACGCTAAGCGAAAGCTGGTTTTCACGGCTGAAAAAGGATCTGGTCATGATCGGAAACGGGTAGAAGGCACCTCGCCTAGAACTCGATACCGAGATGACCAGGATGATAAGGCCTCCAAGCTGGCCAAGATGGCAGACGAAGCAGATAGGGCCATGGAGGTACTTTTGAAGCAACGACGGATATAGGCGAAAGCGAGATGTCTCTTGATGGCGAGTTAAGAGACGAAGCTTCCAGTTATGTTCAGTCCGAAGAACATGGGCATCAGAGTGGGAAGGAACCTGCCCATTCAGGTCATGAATCTTGGGGCCAACCTCGAGATCGAAGGAGATCCAGAAGCCCATAATGATATTGAAGAAATAATATCATTTACGAATAAAATAACATCCCTTACCTCAGAAAGAATAGTACTTACATTTGGAATACTTTGATATAGTCTTTGAAAGAACTTGCAGACAGTATAGCAATACTCAAAGTACTAAAATACTCACAAATACGCTCGATATTATAGAGAGAAAGAGAGAGAAATCTTTAGTTTACGGTGTGATTTTCAATTCTAACCTAAGCACCCTATTTATAGGAAAATGCTTAGAACACCAAAAAGCGTAAAAATTTAATATAATATTAATATTTAAAAAAATTTCCCTCGCCTACTTTGAAAATCTGATTTACGCCATTTGCAACACACACGGGGGGCCAACCAAAACAATAAAAACGTTTTTCTAACTATAAATATTTTAAACTTCCAAAATCAATTATTCGGAACCTCTAACTTCAATAATTCATAATAAATAGCTTTTTTATCGTAAAATTCGAATCTTGCGTCTTTTTATAGGAAATTCAATTCTCTATAACTTTGCGTAAGAAAGTTTTTCCAAATTCCAAATGCAAATTGACCCAAAATCCATAAACCAAGCGATTTTACAAAGCTATAATCAAATTTCAATCCAAGAAATGGGTCCACCAACATGTTTAACATGTTTTAAACAACTTTTGCAACAAAAATACTCTTCCTCCTCATATACTCATATATCCCACATTCATTGTAAAAATATCACCATTATTATATTATTAAAATATGATAATAAATTATTTTATCGTAAAAGATAAAATATCATTTTTTAACAATTGTCACTTTAAAAATTTTCTCCATCTATATCCACATAAAATCAATATTTTCCTCATCATATAAATCAATAATTAATTATTCACAAATAATATTACGTAATCACAAGATCGCAACCAGTGCCGCCTCTAGAAAGAGGGGCTTTCAATAAGGATTTCTCCTTACTAACAAGCAATTAGGTGACCAAACCTCTCCTTAGATGTAACTTTCTAGACATTGCCAATAATGTTATCTAATAATATTATTCAGATAATATGAATTATTGTCTGATAATGGAAAATATCGTGTAGTGACAATTATTGAAACAACAATAATATAAAAAATCAACGCAAAATTATTGAATCAATAAAATAAAATATCGAATAAGAATTCATCAGAAACAATTATTGAGTAGTGCCTTCACGTAAGAATCAATAATTGGTTCAATACTGTAAGCATCGCTTGTGCAACAACGCCAGACACGTGTATTAACCACCGGGTATTCCAACAAGATTAATTGTAATAACTCAAGCGTAGTTATTTATAAACAACTTATACTTGTCATTTTCTTCATCCAATCGTTTTTCGTTATGGGCCCACACAAAGGTCAAGGCTGTCGTTGCATTTAATATTCCCCGACAGTAAGAATATTCTACAACCAAACGAATATTCCCCGACAACAATGAATATTTTATAACCACTTTCTTATTTAAAATATTTGCGCATTTTACCCATAACCAACCACATCAAATCAACCCTTACAATTTTAAAATAATAAATAGAGGAAATTAAATCTTTATTTATAAAAAGTTGGGGCCTTACAACCTCCCCTCCTTATAAAATTTCGTCCTCGAAATTGACATGCGTAGGACATGCTCCTTCCCATCCAAGATCTTGACTGGTACCTTCTCGTACGTTAAATCTTCTGCTATCTCGTCTGGTTTTAACTCAATAATGTGGTTTGGGTCGTCCACATATTTACGTAACATCGATACGCAAAAAACGTTATGAACACGCGTCATACTTGGCGGTAAAATGTGTCTATAGGCCACAGTTCCTATTCGATCGAGGATTTCAAATGGACTAATAAATCGAAGGTTTGAGCTTTCCTCATATCGCCGATTCTCGCCTTTGGAATAACGACTTCTTGCATCTTCTTCTTCATATTCATCAACTCCAAGTCTGTAGCTTGAGCAACTTTAAATTTATCGCTTAAAGTCGATTCTAGTCGTATATTCGTTATCTTCACGCAGGTTCTTGGAATCTTTAACTCTATCTCCATCTTCTGTAAGTCATACGAAATGGGTCTCTGTGTTAACAATATCGCACTCGTAAACGCATACGATCTTTTACTCAACGCGTCAGCTACCATGTTCATTTTTCCATGATGGTATGGTCAGAACATGTACCAAAATGAGTCTCCTCTTGAGTTCTTCGAACCTCTTCCCACATTCCTTGCTCCATTCGAATTTTGTATCTCTATGAGTCAACTGAGTTAATGGAGTAGCGATTCGAAATTTTTTTCCCACAAAATCTTCGATAATAACCAGCTAAGCATAGAAAGCTACTTATTTCGATTACTGACTTAGGTTGCTCTCAACTGTGACTCATATCCCAATCTTGGATAACACGTCACAATGACACCTATTAGTTTACTACCGCACAAATATGGCGTCCCCTACAGAGAGTCTGGCTTCGGTGCATTCCACAAAGGAAGTCACCAGATAAAGGCTCGGTTATCAACTTCTATAGTTGGGTTTTTAACTCCTGAAGTTCAATAGGAGCCATTCGATATGAGATTTTAGAAATGGGTTTTGTACCAGATTCAAAGATGATACAAAATTCAATATCACGCTCTGGAGGTAGGCCAAGAAATTCTTCAGGAAATACGTCAGGAATTTTACCAACAACAGAAATATCATTCAAATCTGACGTATTTTTGTTCAAGTCCATGACATGGGCTAAGAAAGCTTGACATCCGTTTTTCAATAAACGAATGGCTTTATAGCTTGATATTAAAGAGTTTGACTTCAATGGTTTGGTTGCTTGAATTCGAATAATAGGTTGGTTAGGAATATGAAAACTAACAACCTTACGAAAACAATCAATTTTGGTATGATGAGTAGTTAACCAATCAATCCCTAAAATCACGTCAAATGCAAGTATCTTTAAAGAGATAAGGTCAACAAGTAATGTGATGGTGCCAACTTGGATCAAACAAGATTTATAAACAGTGGATGTAACGAAAGTTTCTCCTAACGGAGTTTCAACAAATAGGTCAAAGTCTAATTTTCTCCATAGTCAAGTTTAAACGTTGATTATAAGCAGGAGAGATAAATGAATGGGTAGAACCAGTATCTAATAAGGTATAAACTTCGTAAGAATTTATAATTAACTAACCCGTGCTAACTTCGTTCGGGTTACTCGCTTTTTGAGAAGTCACAAAAAACGCTCTTCCAAGAACCGATGACTTTGACTTGTCCGGGACAGCCTTTTGAGTCACCATCCCCGCTGGACTGGGTTTCGCTACCGTACAATCTCGAGCGATATGACCTTCTTTTCCACAATTATAACATACCTTGGAAGGTTGTGAAATAGCTTGGACTTATGTGTCCTCTTCTCGCATCTCTGTAGCATCTAACCGGTCTCTTCTCCTCCTCTAAAATTGTTCTTTGGTGTGTTGGTGCCGACATCTTCCCGTCATTGTTGAATCTTCTCTTTTTGAAATTTCCACTTAAGTTATTTCTTCTATTATCTTGGCCATGATTACCACCGAAGTGGTTACCATTTCTGGCATGATAATTTCCTCCACGATGGTTATCATTGTTCCGATGACCGTTACCACCGGTATGATTATCATCGAGTTGTTGGTCATTATTTTTCAGTTGAGCCGACTCATTATCGTGCTCCAATAACTGAGCCCTATTCACAACATCTGAATATAAACAAAGTTTGTGAGAAATGAGGTATTGACGTATTTTGGGTTTCAAACCTCGCAGAAACATTCGCGTCATTCTCTCCTCATTATCAACCAAATGGGATGCAAATCGGGACAACTCGGCAAACTTAGCTTCGTACTGCGACACGTTCATATTGTTTTGCTCCAGCTTGATGAACTCTACCTCCTTCATATGGCAAATACTTTCAGGAAAGTATTTTTTGTTGAACAATTCTTGGAAATTCTCCCAAGACATCTTCAGTGCGGTAGGCTAAGTACGCTTTACGGATTCCCACCAATAATCTGCCTCTCCTCGTAACATGAAAGTGGCGAAAGGAACCTTTTGCTCCCCTGAGTATCCCAAGACATCAAATATCTTAGTGATCTTCTTTATCCACGTCTCTGCCGTAAGTGGTTCTGGCTTTCCCAAAAACTCTAGTGGTCCTAACTCCTTGAACTGCTTAGCGGTGACCATCCGTGAGTTGCCAGTGTTTCCACCTGCATTTTGAATAGTAGTCTTTCTCGTTTGGTTTTGTATGAATTCTAAAAAGTTCCTAAACATGCCATCGTTCGTCATCTGCTCAGTGCTGTTGTTCACAGGAGGAACATTGCCAGCCTGTTGCACGTTCACCTCGTTGGTGAGCAAAGGTGTCTCCACGGTCTCATTTACTCCATTGTTAACATTCTCAGTCGACATTCTTAAATACTGCCATAAAACAAGAGTTAATTAAACAAATTAACAAATCACATAATACCCCTATATTATGACCGACCAACAAATAAGCTTAGGTAGGACACACTAGCGAAGGATTTACTCGTCTCTCCCCTTCTAGTTCTATTCCCCGATCTCCGCCAGAGACCATATCCCTAAGCTCTGATACCAACTGTGACGCCCCCAAAATAGGTATACATCACCCATTCTGAGTCGCCAAATACATGGTACAGAAACAACTACAACTTCATTAATACAATTGTCGTGCAAAATACGACAACACATAAACTGTGAGTTTAAATACAAATATTGTCTTCTAGACAATAGCCACACTCAAATAAGTCCTCATTACATTTATTGATACACTATTTTACAAAATAATGAGGACTACTAAAATAACTGTCTTGAACCATTACTCCACACCCCGACTAGTTCCCGCTATATTCTCGTCTCCTGAGAAGAAAAATGGAACAAAAAGGAAAAGGGTGAGCTCAACTAGCCCAGTAAAGAATATTATGACTAAGATAATATAGAACAAATTATCGTTAGTCCTCAACAGAGAAAAATCTAATAGAATACAATAAACAACCAGTTTTAAATCAATCTTCGCAGCGGAAATAATAATTCATTAGAAGAGTTAAGTAGAGAATGCAAACTACTATCTTCTATATATGAATTTAAAAGTTCATCGTCGATATTTTATCCCTGTAACATCAATAAATATATATCTGGAATCAAATATTCATCTTTGCACTACAGGCCAAAGATATTCATCAGTTGGTCATCTAAACACCTGTTCATCTTTGCACTACGACCAAAGATATTAATCAGTCGGTCATGATCATCTCAACACCTGTTCATCTTTGCACTACGGGCCAAAGATATTCATCAAGAAATCATTCATCTTTGCACTACAGCCCAAAGATATTCAAGAATATCATCATTTAGGACCGAGGATGATGAAAATATTTTAAAGAAAACGAATCCAAAGAAACAAAAAAGAACAAGTATTAAGGACTCGTACTTTAAATAATCCAAGTTCAAAAAAACTTTATAAATAACCAGATTGGAGTAAAATTCAAGAATGAAGATCAAAACATAGATCCAATCAAAGATAGGAATCATAACAGAAAATCTTGGACACGGAAAAGAAAATTTTATTTTTCTGTGAATAGTGTCGTATTCGTGAATAGTGTCGTATACGTGAATAGTAAATCCGACACCAAAAGATAGAAATTTCACAAAAAACATCATCATGCTTCGTGAATAGTAACTCGTGAATAGTAACTCATGAATAGTAACTGCGTGAATAAGAACTCATGAATAGTAACCCCATATGAAAAAGTTTCAAATTTGATAAAAATTCCAACCAATATTTTGGCATAATGATATTGAAGAAATAATATCATTTACTTAATAAAATAACATCCCTTACCTCGTAAAGAATAGTACTTTTGACCGGAATATTTGGATATAGTCTTTGAAAGAACTTATCATCACCATGATATAGCACTACTCAAAGTACTAAAATACTCACAAATACGCTCGATATTATAGAGAGAAAGAGAGAAAATCTTTAGTTTACGGTGTGATTTTCAATTCTAACCTAAACACCATATTTATAGGAAAATGCTTAGAACACCAAAGCGTAAAATTTAATATAATATTAATATTTAAAAAATTTCCCTACGCCTACTTTGAAAATCGATTTGATTAGTTTGCAACACAATGGGGGCCAACCAAAACAATAAAAACGTTTTTCTAACTATAAATATTTTAAACTTCCAAAATCAATTATTCGAACCTTGAACTTCAATAATTCATAATAAATAGCCCTTTTATCGTAAAAATTCAATCTTATGACTTTTATAAGAAATTCAATTCTCTACAACTTTGCAGAAGAAAGTTTTTCCAAATTCCAAACAGAAATTGATTGAAATCCATAAACGGGCGATTTTACAAGCTATAATTAAATTTTAGTCAAGAAATGGGTCCACCAACATGTTTAACATGTTTTAAACAACTTTTACAACAAAAATACTTTTCCTCCTCATATACTCATATATTCCAAATTCATTGTAAAAATATCACCATTATTATATTATTAAAATATGATAATAAATTATTTTATCAGAAAAGATAAAATATCATTTTTTTAACAATTGTCACTTTAAAAAATTTCTTCATCTATATCCACATAAAATCAATATTTTCCTCATCATATAAATCAATAATTATTATTCACAAATAATATTACAGAATCATAAGATCTTGCAACCAGCCGCTCCTGTGAAAGAGGGGCTTTCAATAAGGATTTCTCCTTCTTGGCGCATTGATTAGGTGACCAAATCTCTCCTTAGATAGAACTTTTTAGACATTGCTAATAATGTTATCTAATAATATTATTCAGATAATATGAATTATTGTCTCCGATAATGGAAAATATCGTGTGTAGTGACAATTATTGAAACAACAATAATATAAAAAATCAACGCAAAGAATTATTGAATCAATAAAATAAAATATCGAATAAGAATTATCGTAACAATTATTGAGTAATGCCTTCTTACGTAAGAATCAATAATTGGTGCAATACTGCAGTAAAGCATCTTGTCTAACAACGCGATAGACATCGTGTTTTAACCAATTTAATATTCCAACAAGATAATCTTGAATAATTAAATCGTTATTTATAAACAACTTATACTTGTCATTTTCTTCATCCAATCGCTTTCATTATGGGCCCACAATAAGGTCACAACTGTTGCATTTAATATTCCCCGACAAAGAAGAATATTCCACGATTAAACGAATATTCCCCGACAACAATGAATATTTTATAATCACTTGCTTATTTAAAATATTTGCGCATTTTACCCATAACCAACCACATCAAATCAACCCTTACAATTTCAAAATAATAAATAGAGAAAATTAAATCTTTATTTATAAAAAGTTGGGGCCTTACATTATATCCCAAAAATTTGATTTGAATTATTAATTATGGCAGTTATTTCTCCTTGATTTTAGGTTTCCTTATTTAATGTGAATTTGAATTTGCTACACTCTTTTTGTAATTATTTTGTGAATACACTAATGGTGTAATTATTTTGTTGATACACTAATTGTGTAATTACTTTTTAATTGTTGTATATTTCTGTAAAGAACCCTTAATAATTCAATAATAATATATAGGAAATTGTTAAATCCACAACAAAAAATATTATTTTCATAATAAAAATGTCGCTATAGATCCTATAGCAACGATTTTTACCCTCGCTATACATCTGCAACGGCACTTTTATTGGGAAAATAACAAAAAGTGTTGTGAATTTAACAATTTCCTAATATATATATTGTAAATATTATGTGTCAATTTTTTGATTACATGTAATATGCATTATCCACAATTTTTTTTAGGGATATATAATTCTTAATTGCTATTAAAGAGTCCTACTAGGCCAAGAGTATTTACAATAGTTTTCTTTATTTCTATCCCTATTCTGCAGTGTCATTGAGTCCTTATGCGGGATAAGGATTCAATTTTTTCACTATGTACCCAACAATTTCTTTATATTGATTCATTAAATAATGAAATTTAAGAGTTAAAAGTTAAAATATTAAAGTTCCAACAGTCAAAACATGTTTTAACCGTTGTAACTATTTGACATTTGTATTGGTTTTATGCGTTAAAACTTATGATAGATGTAATATACTACACACTCTTGTTTTTAATTATAAAATCGCTATTAATTTATTAATTTTTTTTGAAGTAAGTATGTGATATTTTTAAATTTAATATAAATTTAATCAATACATATTGGAATTTATTTAGAAAAAAATACTATTACTTATAAAATTTATTAATTTTTCAATTCTTAGCAAAATTATTAAGTTTGAGAATGCATCAAATTGACTTATAAAAAATTAATAATAATCTTATAATTTATAAAAGAGAGTATAATCTATCAATTGTATTCAACCAGTAAAATAACTTCTATTTTATTTTAAATTTTAAGTAATTTATGAAGTGAGTATTAAATGGATTGTAAGCTACAAATGTACATAAGATCAATATTAACTTTTAAAAGTTAATTTATGTTATTTTTAAATTTAAATTTAATATGATTCATTTAATTTAAATTTTGAAAATAATAAATTTTATAATTAATAGTACTTTTATAATATTTATAATTATATGGACATAAATTAAATAAATTACATCAATTTTAAATTTGAATACGTTTGAAATTAATTTTTTAAAATAAGTTGATATTAATTTTATAATTTGAAAATGAAGTAGTAAAAAAGTCATGTGACAATAATGTCAAGATGTGTATGATTGATGAGTTGTCCACTTTAATGAGGGTGTGAAATGTCATTTTGCATATATAGAGAACTGTCTTTTGACTCCTTCACTCTGGAGAGTAAAATCCTATATAGAGATTAAAATAGAAAGTTAAATAAGAATAAAAAAACTGTTGGATAATGATTTGTCATAGACTAGCGTCTCAATTCCGTTCTGTCTAAACAACAGGAGTATAAAAAGACAGTTTTTTTTTGGAGTAAACTCAAAAAAAGTGCGCTATTTCAAATTGGATTAAATAATTAATATTTTTGAACCAGTACATATAAGTAAATATGATCCAAGAATTCTTCATGACCTAAAAAATGACTGAAAATAAATTAACTTATGATTCAAGATGATTTAATTGACTTTTTCTTAGATCACCTTGATAAAAACTAGGATGAATCTAAATATTAGATAAAGTCATAAGATGTTAATATCCACTATACATAAGTTCTGTTTTAACTGATTCCTTCATTTGTTAAACGCATTAGTAGCTGTTAAGGTCAAAAGTCGTCGATGTGTTCAATTACCAAAGTAGGCAAAATCTGGAAATACTGAAAAATAAACTGTCTAAAACTTTTATGGGGCATTTTCGGCCATTTAATTATTAAAATAAATTCCGACCTTTTGTGACATGAAAATATATGATACACAATAACTCCTATCCAAAGATGAGATTATTCCGACTTATATCGATCATGTTATGACAATTTCAATTTTTGGGTTTTTCCGACGAAAACGGCTATAACTGGAGTTCTATAACTCTGATGGTAACGAAAAAATTGGAAGTTCATGTTAATACGTGTAAGATTCTGCCAAGAGTTGAGAATTTTTGGAGTTGAGCATGGTATAGCTAACTTTCCTAAGTTACGAACTAAAAACTGATTTTTGAAAAATACTTGAGGAAAATGAAAAATTCTAGAAAAATTATTTTGTGCCTAAAATATTATATATTGAAGTTTTTCAGAAGATGGGAAAATAATAAGTTGATTACGTATTTTTAATACCTATGGATGAGTTAAAATAATTGAGAAAATTAAGTTATAATAAGTCATAAAATTCTCTAATGTAATTTTATTGACTAATGATCATTAATATGATGTATTAAGATTTTTAGGGGTAATTTGGACATTTTAATAAAATTGTATGTGTATTGCATGTTATGTTTGCTAAATAAATTAAATAGTAAGAGATAAACAAATAAATTAAAATTGTTTATAAGTTTTAAATAATTAAACTATTATTAAATGATTAATAATATTAGTATTTGATTAAAATATTATTAAATGATTAATAATATTAGAATGTGATTAAAATATTATTAAATGATTAATAATATTAGAATGTGATTAAAATATTATTAAATGATTAATAATATTACTAATTAATTTAAATATGATTAAATAGTTAATAATATTAGTAAGAGATTAAAATATTATTAAAGGGTTAATAATATTTGTAAATGATTAAGATATTATTAAATAATTAATAATATTAGAAGATGATTAAACTATTATTAAATGATTAATAATATTTGTAAAGGATTAAGATATTATTAAATGATTAATAATATTAGAGGTGATTAAAATATTATTAAGTGATTAATAATATTTAGAAAGGAATAAAATATTATTAAATGATTAATAATATTAGACGAAAGATTAAGATGAATAATAAAGTAGTTAAGAAGGCTTAATGATGGTATTAGGCTTTTAACAAAATAAAAATAATTAGAAACTGGCGAGTTGAAAATTGTCGAAGCAAATTAAATCGACTAGAGTCAGTCAACTTGTGACGTATGAGGCTATAAAAAGTTTAATCACATATTTTTATCCGAATATTATAAAAGTAATGTTAAGGGATGTATATTTTGATATAATTCAAAAGGACAACTACCAAGTTAAGTTACGAGGTGATGATTAATTATTTAATCAAAGAGATGCTCATCGATGTTGTGAGTTATCAGTTGAAGAAAATTATGAATGAGAATGAAGTAGATGATAAAACGCCGGTGTGCGCGAGTTTTTTAAAACTTGAGTTTATATGTTAAGTGTAAAGAAAAAAAGAAACGTTATAAGACATAAAATAAAGTTTAACGTATTAACTGAATGGACAAGAAAGTGTCCTAGTAAGTTTTAAACACGTGAATGAACATTGTGTATTAAGGTTAAAAAAGGAAGAATGATGAAATGTAAAGTAGATCTAACATAAGTAACTAATAATCGTATTGTGGTTGTATATACACTTAATCGTGTAGGACAACGGAAGGACGAATTCTCCTAACCACACAAGGAACGCTTCGAGGCAAGTTCTTCAGTAACTTGCTCTTATGTGATAATGTGAACTAAACCATGTGTTTATGGTAGTTAATGAAATATGTTGCCTTATGTGAACTAGTTGGCTATATGAATGTTATGTGACTAAGTGCAAAGTATGAAATTGGTGAAGTACATGTTAGCTATACAACATGAAGTTTATGTGTTATATGACAAGTATGATGCATATAGAAATGCATATCATGAGATATATGAATCATAAGTAGATGCATTGGCTAAAACTTATGATGCATGAATATATGAAATTTATATGTTATGTGAAGCATGAAATGTGTAGACTGTGGGACTTGCTGAGCCGTCGTGCTCAACCTTGCAAACAAATTTTGCAGATAATGGTCGATATAAGCAGATGACCATAGCGTTAAAGAATTCAGAATATACGAAGGTTCACAAGAAGAAATTTTGATGGAAGATGATTTGTGCTATAGTAACAAACTAACACATTGGTATATTCTCTTTAGAGTAATTATACTTGGAAATGCTAAGGGCTAGAACACTTAATTGCGTAGTTTCTAGCTATGTTAGATAAACATTGATGTTATACATTTGTAGTTGAAGTACATTGCACAAAAGAATATTAAATTTGGATTGTGAGTTTTAAATCTCGCAAATAATATATCAATATGAAATATATTGTTTAAAATGGATAGATTAGATCATAAGCGATCTACAGATGTAATAACTGATTGTAAAGTTTAGAAATTCTGGAAAAGAAGGGAATAATGTATTAATTGGTATAAAAGTCAGATTATGTTCATTAATTTATGAATAAAGGTGGTATATATTAAGATGAAGGAAGTACCATTACGTACTAGGTCTGAGGTTCAAGTGACCCGTATTTGGGGGCATTACAGGTTGGTATCAAAACTGATAGGTTATAAACCTTAGGCAGGGGTACCTTAGGCTATAACCATAGAGATGATGATAATGATGATGAGAAATAAACTCGGATAGAGTTTAAGTGATAAGAGATGAATTCAGAAAATTCATTATTAAGTAAAGAAGAAGATAAATAAGATTCAAAGAAGAATCTTGAAGAGTTATAAAAGATGAAAATCAGGAGTTACCCGACTCTAGTAATAAAGTTGTGAAGTTATGATAAATAGACGATGTCTATAAGATGAAAAGTGTAAATAAAATCATAATATAATATGATTAAAGAGAAGAATAAGAATATCGTCATATAAAAAGATCATAAAGATAAGGAGAAATAATTGCAAAATAAAATCACGACATGGTCAGATTGAATTGTTGGATAACATATATATGTTAAACAATTAAGAAGTTATAGCCCGACGCTATAAAGAGAATGTACTATAAAATTATACGATGTAAACTCAGGAAAGAGTGGTAAATGCTAAGATACAGATTAAAGAAATTTTGTAGTGAGCAAAGAGAAAGTTAGGATTATGTGGGATTTAAATTGAGGACTCATGTGATAATTGAGTTGTACAAGCCTTTGTATGGACATTGGTTTTGTGCTTGGTTTAACGACCACTTAGTTTATCACATTGATAATCATTGAAATGTTTGTGTCGCGCTATTGATATACATATGGTGAGAATGTAATTCTTTTCTCATATATATATATATATATATATATTTGATAGTTAGAGAATACATGGTTAACTGCGAGTTCTTAAAACTCATGCTTATGGTAAGTTTGTGACTTATAATCGTGTGGTATGTTTTTGAACCCCTAAAAGTATGGACAGTTCCTGATTGGTTCTTGGACTACGTATTTCTATGACAAGTTCCTAAACTAATATTATTGTGGTAAGTTTTTGAACTCATAACGTGTGGTATGTTTGATGAGCTATACTGGGGTATAGAAAAGTTGTGTATTGAGAATTGAGAATTTTCGATATAGTAAACTTTAAGGATGATAGAAATAGATAGAATTATTAAGTAATGAAGCATTGGAGAAAATTGGAGTTGATGGAGGAAGCATAAGTATTTTAAATCTTCTACTTATGCTAGATTTCAAAATTATTGACATCTTGCTGATATTTGCACTTTTGTGTTTTCAAAAAAATATGTTGGATCAATGTTTGAACCAATAAGTTTTAAAAAGGCTCTATTATTCACGTTTCTATGCTATTTGTTTCAGCTAGGCAAAATGATTTGAAAGTATCAAAATGTATTTTGTATATCATCAATGCATTATTGAACCAAGTGCAGAGATGATGAAAAATGATAGAGTTATCAATGCAGAATTACCTAGTGTTGGATATTATCTAAGGATCGTCAGCCCACTATGGTATGATGTAGTATGACAAATTAAGTCACAAAATAACAGAATCCTCAAATAGACTGTAAATACAGTGCGGTATCATGACGTCATAAAATGATTTTTAGAATTTTAAAGATAAGTTAATGCCAATTAAATTGACCAGATAAATGTTTCGATTGATGTTCGAATTATTGTTATACGTCTAAGCTATTTGATTCAACTAGACAAATGTTGAAATATGGTTATGAAATTCAAGTATTCTTTGAGAATTTATGCCAAACCAAATTTTTTTGGTGCAAAATCTTGTGTTAAGTCTGAGGTGAACAACCCCAAAAATGGGGATATACTAATTAGATAAAATATTCCAATCTAAGAACGCATATAGCCGTTCCAAAAACTAAGGTGCGATAGGCTGATCACCTAATGTACTCGACTAGGTAATTTACCTTCTTCGTGATTGTAAAGAATACCTGGTAGAGAATGTTTATGGTATGAAGTACTGTGGTGAAATATCGTTAACCTTTTCAGAGGTAGAGTACCTTTTTCTTAATTGAAAGAGGTAGCAGGTATTAATACCCCTAAATCTCAAAAGTTCATAGTGTGTATGACCCCTCGGGCCGATATGAAAAGTTTTCTTGAAGAAAACTTTTAGGATTATTTATACTGCTTTACAGGTAATGAACAATTGTGGATACTCCTGAATGTTTAAAAAGATTGAACTCCTTAGAGAGGAGTCATTGTGAAATGTGATGATAGAAGATAAATTCTCAGAGGAGGAAAATGTAAAGGTTATGTTGAAAACCTAGTTTTGATTAATAGAATAAACATAAATTAGTATGCTATAATTTAGAGGAAGAAATTCTTAGAAGAATGGGTGAATGTGACAACCCAAAAATTTATGAGAATTGTCTCGAATAATAAATTTATGAGACTTGTCTCGAATAATTAAATGAAGGTTTAAAGAATAAAAATTTAGATTTGAAAATAGAGGACTGACTAATTTTTTTGAAAAGAACCTATCTGGTTTAATATCTAAAAGAGGGTAAAGAGATTTGAAGGTGAATGATAGAAATATTGAAGATATTAATACTTGAGAATAAGCAGGTAGTTATGAGCAGAAGCAAGTCAGATGAGACTTGGGCTAAGAATAGATGTTGTCCATGAATTGGATAACAAAATAAATAAATGAAAGAGGTAGTAAAGTAATACCTATGTTAAGTTAATTCGATAAAGTTAATCGATGAGAGAAATTTCATAAGAGTTCAGTAGTGAACTAAACTAGAATGTTACATGAATAATGATTTCGACATGGGATCCTTGTAAGAATGGAAGGATGTAATATTTAAGGGTTGAAAAGATAAGTTAATATGAATAATCAATAAAAATGAAGTAAGTTAAAATTAAAATTTGAGTTAGAGATAGAATTTTAAAGCACTGACTGCTCGGTTGCATCTAGAACGTCAAGTTTAGTCAGAAAGGGTTGTAAACACAAAATGTGTCAGGAATGACTTTTTGGTCAAAGTCAACGTTGAATTTTATGGAAAAAAGTCAAAATCAGAGAAAAGAGTGGAATCTGAAGAAGCAGACTAGATATTTGAGTCCGGAACGTTGAAATTAGTAAGAATAGACTATAACCACAAAATGTGTCGGGTTTGATTTTTTGGTCAAAGTGAACAGTTGACTTTTGTGAGTCCGAGTACAAAATTAGGGCTCACGTGTGATCTAAAGAATTAAATGAACCGGGAGAAGTCTCCACGTGTCCCGAGGCAGAAGGCTCGTGGAGATAACTCATTTTGGGAATTGATTGAGGGATTGGATTGGTGGCTAGAAGGACATGATGATTTAGGCATTACTTAAGTAACTAAGGGTATTTCTGGAATTTTTACTGAAATCACATGCCATGCACAAGACCCAAACATGTGCCAGGCACGTGACCATTTTCCAGGAAACTCTATAAATACCCCCTTCATTTCAATAGAAAGGGACTTTTGATTCTCTCTGAACTAAAGACTTTGAAGAAGTCTCTTGAATACTAAGAGTTCTGCCACGTGTTACTCGAGCAATTGCTTACCTGTTCTTCTCCCCTCTTCAACCACTCAATCAAGATCAGTACTTTCTTTATGATTTCTCCCTCCTCGGTCCAACACGAAACCCTAACCCTATTAAGGTCTTGTGACGCCCCATAATGGTATACATCACCTATTCGAGTCGCCAAATACATGGCATGCGAATACAAATACAACTTAATTATACAGCTGTCGTTCAAAGTACGACAAAACATAAGCTGTGAGTTTTAATACAAATATTGTCGTCTAGACAATATACAAACTTAAATTCAAAATTATTACATTTATTTTCCCACTATTTCACTGAATAGTGAAGACTACTAATGCTATCATCTGGTCCGTCACTTCATTGCCCGACTAGTCCCTACTACGTTCTCATTTCCTGAAGAGAACAATGAAAGTAAAAGGGTGAGCTCAACTAGCCCAGTAGAAAATATTATGACTAAGATAATTTAGAATATATTATCGTTAGCCTTCAACAGTGTTAAACTGATATAATATAACAACCATCAAGTTTAACTGCAGCGGAACAAGCAATCCATTAAAAGAGTCAAGTAGAGAATAAAATCTACTATCTTTTATGATTTAAAAGGTTTTTTTATCACTTTTTTCGCTGGGACTCAGCTTAATAAATAATCCACATCACCGAATCACCCCTGCACTACGACCAAGGATATTCTTTAGTATCACGACCACAATTATCCATGCACTACATGCCAAGAATATTTGTGTATTCATTAATGGTCATGATCATGCCAACAACTGTCCATCAATGCATTACGGGCCAATGAGGACTTTTACCACATCATTTGTAACATTACTATTAAGTGATTACAATCAATAATCCATCATTATAATCATACCAAGTCCATCTATGCACTATAGGCCACAGATGACTATCAACAAAATATAAACATGAGGATGATGACAATGATATAAGAATTCAATAAAACAAGTTCAAGAATTAATTTATCCAGGAACCAATAACGTCCAAATTGTCAACATGATACTACTTTGTAGATAAAATTCAAGAATGCTCAGAAGAATATTTCCATGAATGAATCTTCGGATGAAGCCTTGAAATATCAAGGATATTCCACTAATTTCATGGAGTATAGAAGTCAAAACTTTAACCAACCGAGTATAATAAGGAATGGAATAACAAAAGAAATCACCAGGCATGCGATAGATCCTTAGGCGGTGTTATTCCAATGTAATAATAATTAATCGGAACCAGTCCCACAGTAAAACGCATGCATACAGATATTCTAACGAGAATAATAAAGACGGAATCGGTCCCACAGAAATGCATGAACGTGATATTCCAACAGAATAATAAATAATGGAACCAGGTCATACGTAAAGCACAGACATGATGTGCCAACAAATTGATAAATAATGGAACCAGGTCCGTCGTAAACGCACAGACAGGATATTCCAGCAGAATAATAAAGAATGGAATAACAGAAGAATTTCACCAAGTATATGGTAGCCCGTGTATACAAGTTATTCTAACAGAATAATAAAGAATGGAATAACAAAAGTTCTCTTCATGGATAAGAAAGAAATAATGCTCCCTACCTTAGAAAAACTGGATACTGGAATAATGAGGTAGCAGACTTCTCTTCTTCTTTCTCTCTAAAATTTCTCTCTATAATAACTGCTCTATAGCTTGAGTGAATTGGTGAAGAATGATGAAGAAATGAGCTTCTATTTATAGGAAAATATAGTTTCGATAATTGCACATTTTGGGGCTCAGAATATTATAGTACAATACCTCCAACTTTTCTTTCATTTTTAATTTAGTCCTGAAAGTATTATCAAACTTGCACCACCTCCCCTAATAGTAAATAATGTGAATCAATAGTTCAATCATGTGACTTAATAGTATAATCATGTAAAAAATACGAATTACAGTATAATACCTCTATCTATACCTCCATTTTTAACTTAGTCATGCAAGTATTATCAATCTTGCACCAACTCCCCTAATAGTAAATAATGTGATTCAATAGTACACACATGTGAATAAATAGTTATATAAGCATGCCGAGTGTACATAAATCTCGGCTAGTTCAGTTTACTCAGATATAGGACTTTTTTCGCAGGATAAGTAGGTGGAAGGCGCCTCCGAATGTAGTCATGGCGTGGGTTACCAAACTCACGAGTCGAAAAAAAAGGCCTAAGCTTTATATAGCCTCGGCCCATCCAAATGATGTTCAGCGGTCTAAACCCAAGTAACTGTGGCCCATGATCCAAGGGACCCGCAACCAGTCAATCATGCTATCCTTACCTTCCAACCAATCGGAAAATCACGCTATCCTTCACTTTCAACACCTTTCGAGAGAGTCTTCCTTTCCTCGGCTTGCTCTTTTAACCTACCTTGAGAAGGGAAATTCCTAGGAGATGATTAATGAATGTAGGTCAGGTCTCTCTAATTCGCAGTAGGTGTGTATGCTCCCCTAAGGCGAGAGCATTTGCTTCTTCGACTTTCGTGTCTCTCAGTGTGGTCAGCACTGGGTGTTTCCGAGCAGCGAGGCTTACACCCATTCGCATTAGTTCATCCAAAGTTCCTTACCCTTATGCACGAATTCTTGAATAAGCCATCTTCCTATCAAGGTTAAGGGTCAACTCGAGCATCTCAACAATGGGATTTAATACCCGATCGAATCGGAGTTCACGCCATCATACGAACAAATAGGGCGTGGGCCACAGTCGCACATACGCCGCCGGGTCGCATTTACGACAGAAGAAAGTATCAATTAATTGCTTATTTATCCGATAAATTACCCGATTTATCAATATAACCCCCATACATCAATTATCATAGGAATAGATGTCCATTTTCACTAACACTAATAATCCCAACATAATGGAACTATCAAAATTCATTTTTAATCAACACAACTTATTCATCATTAATATTATAACTCACAATATTTAACAACCAGGTCGTTCCCAGTAAAGAAGGGGATTTTCGATAAGGATTTCTCCTTATTGACGTGCAATTAGGTGACCAAACCTCTCCTTGACAGAACTTCTAGACATTGTCAATATTGCAAATAATAATATGAATAACTTTGTCGTCTCAATTATTGATTTAATAATATATAATATTATGCAAATGATACTGTGACAATAATTGAATCAATAATATGAGAGATATGATCGTGATTCTTTGTAGCAATAATTAAGTATAACTGAGTGACTTCTCACGTAAGCATCAATAATCAATACTGTGTGTACTATTGTCAACCACGCGTACATCTATTTCTTTTAACAAGGGTGTTTCAACAGTTAATGGTAAAACTTCCGTCGTTATTTTCATAAAGTATTTTTGTCATTTTCTCAATCTAACAATAATTCCGTTGTGGGGGTCCACCAATGATTGTGCCGTTGTACGAATATTCCCTGTTAAAACAAATATTCCCCGACCAATCGAATATTATATAACAACTTGCGTACTTTGCAAAATTTGTAAATTTTACCCACAACTATAACTTTATATCAAATACACACCATAATATTCAAAAATATATTTTGAGAAAATTTAATCTTTATTCAAAAAGTTGGGGTCTTACAGGTACTGTTTCCTTACCCACATTTATTTGGCGACTCTGCTGGGGAAGTGTAGAATTCGTGAAGGGTATTCCCATGACTCGAAGTGGGAGAACTATAGGAAGAGTTTCACCGACACCTAACATTACTTCACCGGATCCAGTTCAGAGGCAGACAAATCAACATTTCCAAGGCACGAATCTGGATCTCGATCAACCCCTCATAGAAGACGCTTCTGAAGGAAATTCAACATCACCACATATGGTTGATCAACAACAAACCAATGACAGGCAGATGGGCACAAGAAGACAAGGTGAGGAAGCAAGTGGAGAACAAATAACCACAAATGTTGTGCAGTTGGAGATGTTCAAGGCCTTAAAGGAGGCAAGAGAAGGACAAGGGATGATGATGGCCATGATGTCAGAAATGCGGAAGCAATAGGAAGAAATGGGAAATTTTCATCAGCAGTTAATGCAGATTCCAACCTTCAAAGCTATGTTTCCAGGAAGTTCGCAGGTAGAACGAGCAGGAGAGGATGTCAACAAGGACAATCAGAATGTGCCTCCAGCAATGGAGAGTCAGCCAATTCCAATCATCTATTTAGAGCCCCAAACAAGTGGTGATGCACCACAACCCAGAGTGCAAACAAGCCAGCCTCAACCAATCGTCATTCCCACCATATTCCCAGCATTTTCACAAGTGCAGATACCGACTATACCAAGCCACACCCAACAAACAAGCTAACAAGTACAAGGAATGCAAGCTTTTTGAGGGGTTGTAATATATTGTTGTGCTGGCGGTGTATATCACCAGTACGTCGGATATTATACTATAGATTGTTATAGTCTACGAAGGATCTACAATGAGAAATTGGCAGCAGGAGAAATTGAACTGGAAGGAGGAAACAACATGCTAGACAAGCCACTTCCTAACCATAAGGGGAAAGAAACGTGCAACACTATTACTCATAGTGAATCACCAGAGGGCAAAGAAGTGGAGATAATGGAGAACACATAAATGTTGAAGGACAATTCTGATCCAGGTCTGCAGGTGACCGCATTGATGAATGGAGTTAAGTTCAGGAAATTTTTTGATCAGATCGGATTGACCAAGGAAGCAAGGATAGAAGCGACCAAGTCAATCATCAAAGCTGCCGAGGCACAAGAGACTTACATGGCAATCAACAAAGGGTTTGTGAAGACAGTGGAGGAGGAAGAAAACAAAATCACTTTCTCTAAGGCTGATAGAGAGGTGAGATATCCACATAATAGACCACTATATGTGACAACAATAATTAATGGCATAGAAGTGCGGAGAGCGTTCATCGATAATGGAGCACCTGTAAATATCATGCCCTACACTGTCTTTAAACATTTAGGTATGCCAGAGAAGAAGATCGTGAAGGAAAAGACAAACATCACGGGGTTCGCTAATCAAAGCACGAGAACCCTCAGATACATCAAGGTGGATATGCAAGTGGGGAAGATCCGAGGACCTGTGATATTCCATATAGCAGGGGTTAACGCAACATATCATATGTTGCTAGGAAGAGCTTGGCAGAATGATTATGGGGTGGTACCATCAGTTTTTCACCAGTGCATGAAGGCAATTTGGAAAGGCAAGGAGGTTAAGGTACCAGCAACAAGGAACCCTTTTGGGTCGGAGGAGGCACATATCACTGAAGCAACTTTCTTCGATGATGTCGTCGAAGAAGGAGAAAACCATATTGCCAAGCCTGATTCTTTGAAGCTAGCAAGCTGGGAGGATGTATAGGAGGACAAGTTTGTGCCTGTGAAAAAGGAAAAGAAGCAGACCTTAGGACAAGATGAGTGTTTTAAAAATAAGAAACCTGTATTAGTAGATGTAGAGAAAGAAGAAAAACACCCGAAGAAGCGGACATCAGACTCAGAGGAGGCCTGAAACATAATCAATGCCAAACGGACAGCTTAATCGGAAGCTGAAAAAGTAAATAAAAGAAAAGAAGAACAGAAGACAAAGTGGGAAAGAATAATCAAACCCGATGAAAAGATAGTGTTTTGCTTGTGACGGTGCAAGGGGGAGGAGCTCAAAGGTACACCCAAACCTGAGGGCTCAGGAGAGGCCCCCCACTCCATTAGCAACGAAAAAGAAGAAATCGTGCAGCAAAAGGTGGAACCAGCTCTAGAATGTTTCGAGGACCGGCCAAAACCTCAACAAAATGAATTGGAGGAAGTTGATCTGGCAACAGGAGAAGGAACGCCAAAGCCAGCTTATATTAACAAGGAGATGAACGCCAACCAAAAGGAAGAGTTGGTGAAGCTACTACAAGAGTATGGGAATGTGTTTGCTTGGAACTATAATGAGATGCCTGGGATGGACAAGGAGTTGGTAGAGCATAATCTGAACTTAAGCCCATGAGCTAAACCAGTGAAGCAAACACCTCGCACCTATGCACCAGAAGTTGAAACACAAATAAAAGAAGAGATAAAGAAGTTGCTAGATGTAAGATTCATCAAACCAATTCAACATCCAGTATGGTTATCCAACATAGTACCAGTAAAGAAATCAAATGGGCAGTTGCGAATATGCGTGGATTTCAGAGACTTGAACAAGGCGTGCCCAAAGGACATGTATCCGCTACCCAATATAGACACTTTGGTGGATGCAACAGCAAATCATGAGATGATGTCATTCATGGATGGGTTCGTAGGCTACAATCAAATAAAAATGTCCGTAGAGGATGCGGAGATGACAGTCTTCCGTACCCCGTTTGGGAATTTCTACTATGTAGTAATGCCATTCGGGTTGAAGAACGTGGGAGCAACTTACCAAAGGGAAATGCACGCCATCTTTCACGACATTGTGGAGGACTACGTGGATGACATAGTGGTGAAATCTAAAAAGGAGATAACCCATGTAGAGGATTTAAGAAAGGTGTTTGAACGTTATCGCAGGTATAAGTTAAAGATGAATCCAAAAAAGAGCACCTTTGGGATGACAACTGGAAAAATTTTGGGCTTCTTGGTGCACAACAGAGGTTTGGAGGTAGACCCAAACAAGGCAAAGGCTATTACAGATATGCCCCCACCAAAAATGAAGAAATAGTTAAAAAGCTTTCTAGGGAAAGTTTCCTACATAAGGAGATTCATGCCAACATTAGCAATAGTCACGGAACCTTTCGGAAAGTTACTAAAGGGAAAGACAGAATGGGACTAGGGGCAGGACCAGCAACAAGCCTTCGTGAAAGTAAAAGAAATTTTGGCCTCGGTGAAGATGATGGTAGTACCCCAGAGAGGAATACCATTGCAGCTGTATATCACATCTACCGCAAAGTCTGTAGGAGGATTGATCACACAAGAGGTAGATGGGGAAGAAAAGTCTGTATACTACATCAGCCGAATAATCAGGGGACCAGAAACTAGGTATTCACAATTAGAGAGACATTGTCTGGCATTGGTGTTTGTCGCACATAAAATGCGTCATTATTTTTTGGCACACGAAGTGAAACTTGCAACGAGAACTGACCCGATCAGATACTTGCTAACTAGGCTAGCGTTGGTAGGAAGACCTGCAAGATGGATGATGATCCTTTCAAAATATGACATCAAGTGTGTAACACCAAAGGCAATCAGATGTCAGGCATTAGCAGACCTGCTCGCTCAGTTTCCGCATGGAGAATATGAACCTCCTTCAGAGGATCTTCCAAGGGGAGAAGTAGAAAAAATTGACGTGGTGGATGAAAATTCGAAGTGGTGGAACTTGGACTTTGACGGGTCATCCGCAGAAGGAAAAGGAGGAGCAGGTGTGGTATTAACTACTAAGGATGGAAAGGATGTGGCCCTGTCATATAAACTGGATTTCCCTTGCACGAACAATGAAGCAAAATATGAGGCATTCATATTGGGATTATTAGCGGCTAGAGAATTGGGAGCCAAGTTCCTCAAAGTAAAAGGAGATTCAAATTTGATAGTTCAACAAATAAGAGGTCAATTCGCAGTAAAGGAACCTATCTTGGCACCATACCGAACTGTAGCACAAAAAGTGATGGAAGCCTTCAAGAAGGTAGTGATTGAGTACGTGCCGAGAGTACAAAATAGACAACCTGATGCATTAACCATAGTAGCATCTAGAGTGTATGTCAAAGGAGAAGACTTGGATGTGAAGGTAATCAAAAGGATCCTCCCAACCACGGTGCTAGAATTATTCCCCAAAGATTTGACAGAAGATTGGAGACCTGACATCTCCCATCAATTACAAACAAAAGAAGGGTACATATCACTGGTGGAGTTTCAGAAATATCGCATCATTAAAGGAGTATTGTACCATAAAGAAGTAGATGGTGTTTTGACAAGATGCTTGGGGGGAGGATGAAGCAAATAGGATTTTATATTAGGTACATGAAGAAAATTACGGATTGGTAGATATTGGATTGTATCGAAGGTTGTAACGCCAAGGGTATTATTGGCCCAAAATGAAGAAAGAAGCAGATGCACTTCAACGACAATATCTTTCGTGTCAAGAATACCCTGGGGAGGAGGAATGTGCCTTCATCAATGACATAGCAGACTGGCGAAGCCCATGTGAGACCCCAGATTTTATGAATAAAGATTTAATTTTCTCGAAATAATTTTTTGAATATTATGGTGTGGATTTGATATAATGTTATAGTTGTGGATAATATTTATAAATTTTGCAAAGTACGCAAGTTGTTGTATAATATTCGATTGGTCGGAAAATATTCTTTTTGTCGGGGAATATCTGTACGACGGTACAATCATTGGTGGACCTCACAATGAAATTATTGTCGGAATGAGAAAACGACAAAAATATTTTTATGAAAATAACGGCGGAAGTTTTACCGTTAATCTTGTTGAACTACTCGGTAGTAAAGAAATGCGATGTCTGGCGTGGTTGCATAGTAGCACACGGTATTGATTATTAATGCTTACGTGATAAGTCACTCAGTTTTGTTTTATTGGTATTATTAATGTAATAAAACAAAATACTTTTATAAAGTTATTCTATAAATAGAATATAGTATATTCTATTATGCATAGTGTTATATATAATTATGCATAGTGTTTTGCATAGTAAAATCTTTTTATATAAAACATAATACTTTTATAAAGTTATACATTTTATTAGACAATAATTAGAATATATTATATTTTATTATGCATAGTGTTTGCATAAGTGCTCGTGATAGTATTTTGCATAGTAAAATCTTTTTATATAAAATGTAATACTTTTATAAAGTTATCTGCTTTATTAGACAATAATTAGAATATATTATATTTTATTATGCATAGTATTTGCATAGTGCTGCATAGTGTTTGCATAGTAAAATCTTTTATAAAGTTATTCGTTTTATTAGATTATAAATATAATATATTATATTTTATTTAAAAATTTTGCTTTAAATATGGAACGTCAGATTAAAGTAAATCAATCTGGACCGCTTCATGAGTTAGTTACTATATGGATCCATTTTTCTATAAATAAAGCTCATTCATTCATTATTTCTTACGAATTCACTGAAACTCTGAGAGAAACTATAGAGAAAGAAGAAAAGTGTTTTCTTTGCTTTCACTACTTCTATATCCAAACTTTTCTTTTTCTAAGGTAGGGAATATTATTTGTTGTACTCATAAGGGGTATTCTTTCTTTCTTATTCATGAAGAGAACTTCTATTATTCCATTCTTTATTATTCTTGTTGAATAACTTTGTATACTGGATAAACCTATACTTGGTGAAATTCTTACATTATTTCATTCTTTATTATTACATTGGAATATCCTATCTCATATGCGTTTACTGGCAGGACTGAATTCCGCTCTTTATTATTATTACATTTGGAATATCCTTTACATGCGTTTCTGGCTTACGGACCGGTTCCGCCTTTTTATTGGTATTCTGTTGGAATAACATGTACATCACAATCTGCATGCATGGTGATTTCTGTTATTATTCCGTTCTTTATTATTCATTGGAACATCATATACGTGCTTTTACGCATGACCTGGTTCCATTAATTATTATTCAGTTGGAATAACCTATCTATGCGAAGTACCGCATGCATGGTGATTTCTTTTGTTATTCCATTCTTTATTATAATCACCGGTTAAAACTTTGACTTCCATACTCCATGAAATTAGTGGAATATCCTTGATATTTGCGCTTCATCCAAATCTTTTCATGGAAATATTCTTCTCGAGCATTCTTGAATTTTACTCTACAAAGCGAAGATCATGTTGACAATTTGGGCGTTATTAGTTCCTGGATAAATTAATTCTTGAACTTGTTTTATTGAAATCTTATATCATTGTCATCATCATCATGCTTATATTTTGTTGAAAGTCATCGTGGCTTCAGAGTGCATAGATGGACTTGGTATGATTATGACCGAGGATTATTCGGTGTAATCATGGCCGTAATGTTACAAATGATGTGGAAAAAGTCCTCATTGGCCCGTAGTGCATTGATGGGCGAGTTTTGGTATGATTATGGCTATGGATTCTCTTTGGTAGTAGTGCAAAAAATGAATTATTTTATGGCATGATCGGGACCGATTGATGAAAACATGATTATCTTTAGCCAGTAGTGCATGGATAATTAAATGGTCGTGATACTTAAAGAATATCCTTGAGTCGTAGTGCGGGGGTGATTCGATGATGTGGATTATTTATAAAAGTCGAGTCCCAAATGATAAAAGTGATGAAAAACCTTTTAAATCATAAAAGATAGTAGATTTTATTCTCTACTTGACTCTTCTAATGGATTACTTGTTCATTTGCGATTAAACTTGATGTTTGTTATATTGTATCAGTTTAACACTGTTTAAGGCTAATGATAATTTATTCTGCATTATCTTAGTCATAATATTTCTTACTGGGCTAGTTGAGCTCACCCTTTCTTTCACTGTTCTCTTTAGAAAATGAGAATATAGCTGGGACGAGTCGGGGAACGGAGTGATGGTCCTAGATGGAGCATTAGTAGCCTCACTATTCTGTGAAATAGTGTGATAATAATTGTAATGAGGACTCCTTTTGAGTTTGTATACTCTCTAGTAGACAATATTTGTATTTAAACTCATAGTTTTAGTTTTATCGTATTGTACACGACAGTTGTATTATTAAGTTGTATTTGAATTCTGTACCATGTATCTGGCGACTCAAGATGGGTGATGTATACCTAATTTTGGGGGCGTCACAACCCATATATGGAGTTTTTATAAAGCGGTAGTCTTCCTGCCGAAAAGAAGGATGCAGTCACGATAAAGAAGAAAGCAAAACAATTATTCTTACAAAACATGGGCGTAATAACGAGCCACCAATAAAGACTATGGGCCTATCGAACTTCAAAAGAAAGCTACAGTGAAAACCCTATACACGCTAGTATATGGTGAAGAAGCTGTGTCGCCTGCTGAAATAGAAATCCCTTTGACAAGGATGAGACTCCGAAGCTTAGTCGAGGAAGAGAACCGACCAGCTGCCCTAGAAGCCTTAGCTGATTTCCGAGACAAAGCTAAAGAAAAATTAGAACGGTACCATGAAAAACTATGACAACAATACAATACTGTAGTGGTACCTCGACAAATTCTGGTGGGGGACTTGGTGCTCAAGACAATGAATCAAGTCATGAGGGGAACACCAACTACCAAATTTTTCCCCAAATGGGAAGGCCCGTATAGGGTGCAAGAGATCTCTGAAAGCGGATATTTCTAATTATCTCGTGTGGGATCAGATGCTATCTCAGGCCCATTGAACCTGAAATGGGTAAAGAAATATTATACATGAGATAGTCATCACAAAAAAGTTATACTTTTAACTTCAAAAGTAATTAAGGCACATGAGTTTAAGTCATTAAATCCAAGAAAGTTACACTTTATCTCTAAAAGTGGCAAACGTTATGCTTCTTGGCAAACTCTAAGCAATCCCCTTCCATTCTAGGCCAGTAGTAACCATGATCAATCAACTGTTTATACAACTTGGCTCCTCCTTGGTGTTCATCTTTATGCATTTGGTAAACCAAATCCTTGGCCTCTCCTAATTTCAAACACCGTAAAGGCTTGCCGTTAAACCCTCTTCTAAACAACTCTCCATTTTGTAAGAAGAATCGTTGTGCTTTCTTCTTTATCATAACTGCATCCTTCTTTTCAGCAGGAAGACTACCGCTTTGTAAAAACTCCATATATGGGCTTCGCCAGTCTTCTCTGAGTCAGTAATAACAGATGTTCTTATTTTAAAAGAAGTAACTTTGATTTCCTCGGCAGCAAAGGATCCCTGGGGAGGAACTGAAGGAGGTATCCAAGATGAAACCTGTGATGGAAGATTCAAGGAAGTAGTAGGGACCTGTACGGGAGGAACATCTGGGTCTGCTTACTGAGGAGGAAAAGACTCAGACATTAAAGCCTTACGCTCAAAAAGCCAACTACTAGTTGGCCAACACTCCGAACGAGTATTAGTTCTGGGAGAACATAAAATTCTGGCCCACTGAAGACGTTCGGGAGGAGAAATTGGCGGCGAACAAATCATAGTATCATCCTGCCATTTTTTAAGGTAGATGAGCGATGAGTCGCGTTCAAAAAAGTAGTATAAGCGCCTTTAGAGAATCATCTGGTATAACGAAATGAAGAGAGTCATAAGGAGCAGTAGATGGTTTTGGAAACTCCCATGCAAATGAGGATGATGTGGGGACAAAATTGAGGAGAGTACTTTCATAATCCTTCTAGCAAGAGCGACCGAAAGGTCGATTCTGGTCAAATCCAAACTGCCTCATGACTCTATGAGGAGAGTAAAGTATTGTGCCAAAAACATCGTCCTCAACAAGATAGGGAAGTTCCGCATCTTGGAGGAATATGAACCAAGAAAGTGAAGAACCAGTCAATTCCCTGACATTTGAAAAATAACGGAAATCCCTCTTATATAAACGAGGCATAGAACCTCCCTCTAGAATAATGGTGTACGGACGGGCAGTGAAACATGAAAAGTTATCAATAAAAAGCCGCAAATCTGAAGTAATCCTACGATCAATCCAGCGAGTGTTGCGGGGAACAATATTGGGCAATGAAAAAGGGGATGGATATTTCCTTCGTTTTTAGGACAAGTGCACAGATGTAGAATGGCCCCAAAAGTGCTTGAAGAGGAAGATATGAAGAAAGGAGCATGGAATGAAGCAATTCACGTCATACCTGAATAAATGAAATAAACATTGATAAGCAATATATATATATATATATATATATAATAAATGAGTGAAACTGAAAAGGGGTACCTTCCGACAGATTCTCTCATGGCAAGGACAGTTTCATCCAGGCGACGATACAAGGTCCCCAAAAAGAGAGCAGCAAGAGGAACCTCCAGACCCCGAGACAACAAAGCCGCTAAGCTAAACATACGGGTCGAGGGAACGTCCATAGGTAACCTAGGGAAGATAAAGTGGGACAACCACATAGCCAGATAAGCAGCTAAAGGAAAAGGACAAGGTTCCTTATGAAGAGCAAGAACAGACTCTCTATAAACAGAACTATTCTAGTGGCTAGGCTTGTAATCCCGAAAGAAATAACGGACCCAAGATAGCCAGGAAGTCTCCAGATGGTTGGGCGTCTCAAAGTATGAAAGGATTATATTGCCTTGGAACCTCGTGGTGTAATTGGAAGCCCGCTTGAAAGCTTCTGTCAAATACGCGACACATTCGGTATCCCTAAAGGATATGCTGGATGAACCACAAGACGCTGAAGCAGCAGCAAGAAGGCTACAAGATATAGTTCAAAATAAATACATAACCCAAGAAAAATGAGGATGAATGTACAAAACAGAAGAAAGAATTACTGGTAAATGGCATAGACATCCTCTAGAGTAGGGGTGAACTCCCCCCAAGCGGTGACAAATGTACATGTAGAAGAGCACCAACGTGAAATTAATAAAGTAAGGGCGTTATAGTTCTGTTGGATACGAAGATCCCTACATAGTTGAACACAACGCAAAATCCCAACTTGTCCAACAACTTCACATAATCGGGATTCCCGAGGATCTCGTCGGTCCAAGGTTGCCATCCCTGAAGGCGACTAGATGAGTCAGACAGGAAGCGAACAGGACTGAAAGGATACTCTTGTTTTTCGATGCACATGCAGAGAATGTGAGCAGAGCAGGGAAAGCTATCCGCACTTTCGCTAGTTACAGCATATAGAAATACACCCCCTTTGTCAGGTGGATGAAAAGTTGCACGATCAAAATTCTTCGTTCGTTCCCAGAAATCGTCAAAAGGCCCAAAGAAGGGAGCTTTTCCCCACTCACTAATAAAGGGGATTTCCTTAGTATTTTTTGGGTCCGCAGAACGTTTGTCAGAGTTAGCCTACAACGAGGGGAATTTAATATGAGAATTCTATGAAACAGAAAAACGAAGTGGAAATCATTCGAAATATAGTACTTACCATGGTAAAAGAGAAATTATGAATACTGAATAAACGAGGTCGCCTTGAAAACAATCTCCTTTTGACAATGTCCAGCGCGAAAAAGTCTAAACTTGAATAAGAAGATTTAGCCCGAAAAAGGAGAGATTAAGGACACCTAAAAAGAAGAAGGAACAAAATTATCAAACGACGGAAAACCCTCTAGGGTTCGGTCACCTCGAGATTCGACTACGTTGAGATTCAGCCTTCTAAGGTTCAACCACCCTGCGATTCAGTCCCTACTAGGGTTCGCCCACTCAGGATGGTTCAACTATGGTACCTTGCTTCCTTTCTTAATTTGTTGATCGAAACGAAGTGCCGCTTGAAATTCCTTAAAAATAAGTCTTTTCTTTCATATTCGAAAAAAAAAAATACGAAACAAAAAGCACCCTTAAATGGGTGACAGATTTGCAAAAGTAGAAAACGAATTACAATGCATAAACTGATACATCATGAAAGCGGTTTAAAAAAAATTAAGTTCATTAAAAAATTTGATACATCACGTTTGTGGATCTGCTTTTGCAGGTTATATTATCACCATTAAGTTAGTATAAGTTAATATATGAATTCAACCTGCATTAAAAAAAATAGAAAAAGATCATGCAGAACATTAATCAGGCAGTGGATATGATAGGAGGTGTAATCATAAAGTAGGTTTTCTACTTTTTTTAGGCTTTATCATTTTAATATTCTCCTGTCCTTCAGCATCCTATCCTTTAGCTATGTTCATAGAATTAAAACTACTACATGACATCGGTTTTAACGAATCCGGCGCAATAAAAAAAAAACAACAACTTCCGCTAAAGTCTCAATTTCATTACGATTAATTAAGACTTTTATAATTGATCGGTCAAACTGATGGACTCACTGCCTATGTAAATTAATTGGTACTTTATATATATATACTTACTTTTTGTTCATCATCATGATCATTTTGTGATTTGATTGATTAACACGGTGGATCAATTATGAGAGATTGACAATGGAAATCATGTGCCGGCAGTAATTTCTTTCTTACGCTTACCTCGACTTGCGTCGATCACTTCTCTTTCTGAATCAATTTCTTGAAGCTGCCCTTCAATACAATACTACTAATATTGTATTCCTTCGTCAGGCACAAAATTAATAAAAAAACTCAGCCTTTCTATTCTATATATACACAAATAGTAATAAACCACAAAGTATCCTACTAAATTTATTATTCTACAAAAGTCAATCTCTGCGAAATTGTTTTGTTTTAGAATTCTAATTGTAGGTGTTTGAAGTTTGAACCAATTTCAAAATAAATAAATAAATAAATATTATACTTACAAAAAAAAACGTGTTAAGCACTGTTTTTTGTTTTGTTAATAGAATATATACTTATATATCCTAATATTTTATTTATATGATGTCACTAATTTTTACCCACAAAACCAAATTCTTCTTGAGGCATAGTTTACTGTTACGTTTGCCTTTCTAATTAATGCATATTGTCAAGTATTCTATTATGCATCTTCATTTACAAATTATGAATAATTTATATATATTATTAAGTGTTGCAACTAATTCTTTGATTGACAAGTTTTTAGATTAATTTGATTGAGCAAAAAAAATTTGGAGACAAATTTGATAAATGATTTTCAAGATATTTTGGGAGAGTTCTCTTATGGTTTCTTTCTCATAAGATTTTTTTTTACGAGGCTTGCAAGATCGAGCTCCACGGATTGTTCAGAAAATTTGAAGCAGGATTCAAAGACTCGAAATATTTTTGCACGATCGTCACTCCGAAGGCGTGACTCATGTGCAGGGGGCAAATGTGAGTCCGAGTACAAAATTAGGACTCACATGTGATCTAAAGAATTAAATGAATCGGGAGAAGTCTCCACATGTCCCGAGGCAGAAGGCTCGTGGAGACAACTCATTTTGAGAATTGATTGAGGGATTGGATTGGTGGCTAGAAGGACATGATGATTTAGGCATTACTTAAGTAACTAAGGGTATTTCTGGAATTTCTACTGAAATCACATGCCATGCACAAGACCCAGGCATGTGTCAGGCACGTGACCATTTTCCAAGAAACTCTATAAATACCCCCTTTCATTTCAATAGAAGGAGACTTTTGATTCTCTTTGAACTGAAGACTTTGAAGAAGGCTCTTGAATCCTAAGAGTTCTGCCACGTGTTACTCGAGCAATTGCTTACCTGTTCTTCTCCCCTCTTCAACCACTCAATCAAGACCGTACTCTTTGCGGATTTCTCTCCTCCTCAGTCATCACGAAACCCTAACCCTAGTAAGGTACGGTTTCTTTACCCACAACTTTTATGGAGAAAAGTTAAACTTAAAATTCTGAGATGAATTTGAAGAAACGGATATGTCCATGAAGTTGGGAGTGTCGACATTATTAGGAATCGACTATAAACTTGAAAATTTGATTTTTCGGGTCTGAAAGTCAAAGACAGAATTAAGCACGCAAAATGAGGCAATAAAAGCGGGACTCACTCGACCAAAATCTGCTGGAAATTCCAGCACATGGGCAGCCACCAACTCCCCCAACAACTCTCACTAACCCTCCTTAAAAATTGGATCTAGTTCCCCACTTTATTTAATATTAAATCTTTAATTCTTTTAACTAAAGAAAAGGAAATAAAACAAAACATTCTTCTCTCATTCCAAGCTCCACACCCACCCATTAAGAAATAAAGGAGAGAGAGGGCAGCTATGGAAGAGGGGAAAATAGGAGAGAGGAAAATGAAAGAAGAGGAAGAAGAAACCATAGGTTTTCTCCCTCACTCTCACCCAAAACCCTAGAGAAAATTTGAGAGCTTAAGAGGGAAAGGAAGGAGGGAGGCCATGGTTGGAGGGAGAGGCTAAGAAGGAGAAGATCTAGCAAGCTAAACTACCATGAAAAATCATCCATCATCCAAGCATAAAAGGTTTAAAAGTTATCTAAACTAACTTTGTAATTTTCTTGGTTTAAAGTATGTTTTGCTTGGTTATGGTAAGAGTTTGATGAAATTAATCGTGGATCATGATACATCCTTGAGTATAAGAAGTATTAGGATGTATTATGTTGATATTTGATGGATAATGTTTGATTAATTAAGAGATCATGGAAGTTTTCTTTGAAATCATAAAGGATAAAAAAATTGATTTTCTAGAAAACAAAACATGAAATTCGAACGATCATATCTCTCATTCTATTTTGTATTTTTGAGTGTGGTCAATTTATGGAGTTAGATCTATGAGTTTTCTAACATCTCCAAGTGGAATCACTAAATAATTCCTTGTAGATTTTTGTTTGGACAATTTTTAGCAAAGTAGGCAAAATCTGGAAATATCGAAAAATAAACTGTCCAAAACTTTGCTGGGGAATTTTCGACCATTTAATTATTGAAATAAATTCCGGCTTTTTGTGACATGAAAATATATGATACGCAATAGCTCCTGTCAAAAGATGAGATTATTCCGACTTATATCGATCATGTTATGACAATTTCAAATTTTGGGTTTTTTGACGAAAATGGCTATAACTGGAGTTCTATAACTGTGATGGTCACAAAAAAACTGGAAATTCGTGTTAATACGTGTAAGATTTTGCCAAGAGTTGAGAAGTTTTGGACTTGAGCATGGTATAGCTAACTTTCCTAAGTTACGAACTAAAAAATACTTAAGGAAAATGAAAAATTCTAGAAAAATTATTTTGTACCTAAAATATTATATATTGAAGTTTTCCAGAAGATGGGAAAATAATAAGTTGATTAGGTATTTTTAATACCTATGGATGAGTTCAAAATAATTGAGAAAATTAAGTTATAATAAGTCATAAAATTCTCTGATGTAATTTTGGTGACTAATGATCATTAATATGAGGTTTAAGATTTTTGGAGGGTAATTTGGTCATTTTTAACAAAATGGTATGTGTATTGCATGTTATGTTTGCTAAATAAATTAAATAGTAAGAGATAAACAAATAAATTAAAATTGTTAATAAATTTTCAAATAATTAAAATATTATTAAATGATTAATAATATTAGTATTTGATTAAAATATTATTAAATGATTAATAATATTAGAAGATGATTAAAATATTATTAAATGATTAATAATATTTGTAAAGGATTATGATATTATTAAATGATTAATAATATTATGAGTTGATTAAAATATTATTAAGTGATTAATAATATTTGTAAATGAATAAAATATTATTAAATGATTAATAATATTTGTAAATGGTTAAAACATTATTAAATGATTAATAATAAAGTAGTTAAGAAAGTTTAATGAGGGTATTAGGCTTTCAACAAAATAAAATTGTGGCGCGCCCCAAAATAGGTATACATCACCTATTAAAATTAAATCAAATACATGGTACATAATACTGAATATAACTTAATTATACAACCTGTCGTGTAAAAAGTATGACAAAACATAAAAGTTTGTGAGTTTTAATACAAATATTGTCGTCTAGACAATATACAAACTCAAATTCAATATTATTACATTTATTTTCCACTATTTCCTTTGAATAGTGAGGACTACTAATGCTATCATCATCGGTCCGTCACTCCGTTCTCCATTAGTCCTCCTTTCGTTCTCATTTCTGAATAGAACAATAAAAGTAAAAGGGTGAGCTCAACTAGCCCAATGGGAAATATTATGACTAAGATAATGCGAGAATATATATATCGTTAGCCTTGAACGATGTTAAAGCGATACAATATAATAACCATCAAGTTTAAGCTGCGGTGAACAAGTAATCCATTAAAAGAGTCAGTAGAGAATAAAATCTACTATCTTTTATGATTTAGAAGGTTTTCATCACTTTTATCGGCCGGGACTCGACAATAAATAATCCACATCATCGAATCACCCTGCACTCTGACGAGGATATTCTTTAGTATCACGACCACAATTATCCATGCACTACGGGCCAAGAATATTTGTGTATTCAATAATGGTCATGATCATGCCAACAACTGTCCATCAATGCACTATGGGCCAATGAGGACTTTTACCACATCATTTGTAACATTACGGTCCATGATTACACCTAATAATCCACTAGTCGTAATCATACCAAGTCCATCTATGCACTATAGGCCACAGATGACTTTCAACAAAATATAAACATGAGGATGATGACAATGATATAAGAATTCAATAAAACAAGTTCAAGAATTATTTTATCTAGGAACTAATAATGTCCAAAATTTCAACATGATACTGCTTTGTAGAGTAAAATTCAAGAATGCTCAGAAGAATATTTCCATGAAAAGATACTAGATGAAGTGCAAATATCAAGGATATTCCACTAATTTCATGGAGTATAGAAGTCAAAACTTTAACCAACTGAGTATAATAAGGAATGGAATAACAAAAGAAATCACCAGGCATGCGATAGACCGCACAGGCAGGTTATTCCAACAGAATAATAAATAACGGAATTAGGTCCGGCGTAAAATGCACAGACAGGATATTCCAACAAAATAATAAAGACGGAATCAGGTCCGGCGTAAAACGCACAGACAGGATATTCCAACAGAATAATAAAGACAAAATCAGGTCCGGCGTAAAATGCACAGACAGGATATTCCAACAGAATAATAAAGACGGAATCAGGTCCAGTGTAAAACGCACAGACAGGATGTTCCAACAGAATGATAAATAATGGAACCCGAGTCCCACAGTACGCACACAACAGGATATTCAACGAGAATGATAAAGAATGGAATAACGAAAGAATTTCACCAAGTATAGGGTAGCTTGGCGTATCTGAGTTATTCCAATAGAATAATTAAGAATGGAATAATAAAAGTTTTCTTCATGGATAAGAAAGAAATAATACTCCTACCTTAGAAAAACTTGATCTTTGGAATAGTGAGGTAGCGACTTCTCTTCTTCTTTCTATAATTTTCTCTCTATAATAATCGCTCTAAAGCTTTTGTGAATTGGTGAGAAATGAAGGAAGAATGAGCTTATTTATAGAAAATATAGTTTCGATAATTGAATATTTTGGGGCTCAAAAAATTACGATCTGAATACCTCCAACTTTTCCTTTATTTTTAATTTAGTCATGGAAGTATTATCAAACTTACACCACCTCCTCTAATAGTAAATAATGTGATTCAATAGTAAATTATGTGAATCAATAGTTCTAGACATGTGAAAATATGAATTACAGTATAGTACCTCCATCTATACCTCCATTTTTAACTTAGTCATGCAAGTATTATCAATCTTGCACCAACTCCCCTAATAGTAACAAGAATGTGAAACAATAGTATACACATATGAACAAATAGTTATAATCATGTGAAATAATAGCAATCAATTGCTCATTTATCCGGTTAAATACCCGATTGGTCAATATAACCTCCAGACATCAATTATTATCGAAATAATTGTCGATTTTCACTAACATAAATAATTCCAACACAATGAAACCATTTTTATCAAAAATATAAATTTTAAAATTTTGAAGTTTGACTTTTCCCGAAAAAGTCAACTATTGACTTTTTTGACCAAATAGTGAATTCCAGAAAATTTTGTGTTTATAGACTATTTTTACTAATTTCATCGTTTCGGACTCAAATATCACGTCCGCGTCTCCAAATTCAACTCTGAACACAACTTTAATTTTAATAACATTCATCATTAATATTATAACTCACAATTATCAACCAGGTCGTTCCCAGGAAAGAGGGGGCTTTCCAATAAGGATTTCTCCCTATTGGCGCGCAATTAGGTGACCAAACCTCTCCTTGACAGAACTTCTAAACATTATAAATATTATAATTTAATAATATGAATAACTTTGTCGTCTCAATTATTGATTTAATAAAATAACATATTATGCAGATGATACTATGACAATAATCGAATCAATAATATGAGAGATATGATCACGACAATTCTTTGTAGCAATAATTGGGTATAACTGAGTGACTTCTCACGTAAGCATCAATAATCAATTCCGTGTGCTACTATGCAACCACGCGTATTACTGTACTTTTACTACCGGGTAGTTCAACAGTTAACGGTAAAACTTCCGCCATTATTTTCATAAAGTATTTTTGTCGTTTTTCTCAATCTGACAATAATTCCGTTGTGGGGGTCCACCAATGATTGTCTTGGTTGTCTGAATATTCCTGTTAAAATGAATATTCCCCGACCAATCGAATATTATATAACAACTTGCGTACTTTGCAAAATTTGTAAATATTACCCACAACTATAACATTATATCAAATCCACACCATAATATTCAAAAATATATTTCGAGAAAATTTAATCTTTATTCAAAAAGTTGGGGTCTTACAACCTCCCTTTCTTATGAAATTTCGTCCTCGAAATTAGGGTGCGTACCTGGTATGTCGAAGAGGTAAGGATATCTTGATTTCATCTCAGATTCTAACTCCCAGGTCATTTCTTCCATATCGTGGTTTCTCCATAAAACTTTGACTTGAGGTATAACCTTGGAGCGTAGAATATGATCCTTTTTATCCAAGATTTTAACAGGTAACTCTTCATACGTTAAATCTTCCTCTATCTCGTCTGGTTCTAATTCAATAATGTGGTTCGGGTCTTTCACATATTTACGTAACATAGATATGTGAAAAACGTTATGAACACGAGACATACTTAAGGCGGTAAAAGCGAGTCTATACGCCCACGCGTTCCTACTCGATCGAGGATTAAAAATGGGCCAATGAATCGAGGATGAGCTTTCCTCTCTTTCCAAATCTCGTAACTCCCTTCCATGGAGCAACACGTAATAACACATGATCTCGATATCGAATTCCACGTCCTTTCGATGAAGATCGGCATAACTCTTTTATCGATCTTGTGAGGTTTTTATCGTTGTCGGATCGTTTGAATCTTTTCGTAGTCATACGTACCAACTCCGGTCCCAACAACGTTGCTTCACCCACCTCATCCCAAATCTTTGGAGAACGACACTTTCTTCCATACAACGCCTCAAATGGAGCCATGCCAATACTTGATTGATAAGCATTGTTGTGAGGAAAACTCCACCAATGGTAGGAACTTATCCCAACTTCCCTTGAAGTCAAGGACCTGAGTCTTAATAGATCTTCAAGAGTTTGAATGGTCCTCTCCGATTTGCCGTCCGTCCGAGGATGATATCTTAGAGCTAAATCGTAAATCCGTGCCCATAGCTTTTTGTAAACTAACCCAAAATCTTGAAGTGAATCTTGGGTCTCGATCGAAACTATGGATCTTGGCATACCATGCGATCTTACAATCTCGTTTATGTACATACGAGCAAGGCGTTCAAGTGTATAAGTTTCTCGTATATAGTAGAAAATGAAGCGGACTTGGTCAATCTATCAACAATGACCCAAATTACATCTATGCCTTGAGAAACCTTGGGAAGACCGATGCTTGAAATCCATGGTAATGTGTTCCCACTTCCATTCTGGAATTTCAAGTGGTTGCAATGGACCTTTTGGTACTTGATGCTCCGCCTTGACTCGTTGACAAGTTAAACACCTTGAGATAAATTCTGCTATCTCTCTCTTCATATTGCTCCACCAAAATGTATGTCGAAGATCACGATACATTTTGGTACTCCCAAGATGGATTGCAAACGGTGTGTTGTGCGCCTCCATCATGATTTTATACTTTAAATCAGGGTTGTTAGGAACACAAAGTCTGGAGTTGACTCGAAGTATTCCTTCTTCATCGATTCTTGCTTCCGGCATAGCACCTTCTTGTACTTTCTTCCTCATACGCATCAGCTCCAGGTCTGTAGCTTGAGCAGCTTTAACTTTATCGATTAAAGTCGGTTCTACTCGTATATTTGCCATCATCATGTGGGTCCCTGGAGTCTTTATCTCTAACTCCATCCTTTGCAAGTCATACAAAATGGGCCTTTGCGTTGATAATATTACACTTCGTGCCGCGTATGATCTTCTACTTTCGATCATCGGCTACTACGTTAAACTTTTCGGGATGGTATTGGATGGTATGATCATAATCTTTCAATAGTTCAAGCCAGCGTTGTTGCCGCATGTTGAGTTCCTTTTGGGTGAATAAATATTTGAGGCTTTTTATGATCCGTGTAGATCTCCACTTTCTCCCCATCTGAGTAATGCCTCCAAATTTTAAGCATAAAACAGCGGTACCCGACTCTAGATCATGAGTAGGATAATTCCTCTCATATTCTTTGAGTTACCGTGAGGTATAGGCTATGACTTTCCCATGTTGCATGAGAACACATCCTAACCCTTTTTGCACAAGCATCATTTGTAGATGAAAAATCCCTCAAGCAGGATGGTATTGTCGAGCAGTCTTTGAAATGAGTCTCCTCTTGAGTTCTTGAAAACTCTTCTCACATTCCACACTCCAATAGAATTTTGTATCTTTTTGAGTCAATTGAGTTAATGGAGTAGCGATTAGAGAAAACCCTTCTACGAATCTCCGATAATAACCGACTAAGTCGAGAAAGCTACGTACTTGATCCATTGATTTAGGTTGCTCCCGACTTTGAATAGCTTCAATCTTTCTTTGGTCAACGGATATTCCATGACTTGATATCACGTGCCCAAAGAATGCAACTTCCTTAAGCCAGAACTCACATTTCTTCAACTTGGCATATAGCTTGTTTTCACGAAGCTTTTGGAGTATCAGCCTCAAGTGTTGCTCATGATCTTCACGGCTTTTGGAATATATGAGGATGTCATCAATAAAGACGACCACAAAATGATCTAAATATTCCTTGAATACTCGGTTCATCATATCCATGAAAGCGGCGGGAGCATTAGTCGATCAAAAGACATGACTAAGAATTCATAATGCTCGTCTGCAGGAGTTACGAAGCGATCTTTGGAATATCCTCAATTTTAACCTTGATTGATGATATCCGAATGAAGATCGATCTTTGAAAAAATTGTGCTCCTTATGGCGATCAAACGGTCATCAATACGTGGCAATGGGTACCTATTTTTTGATGGTGACATAATTCAACTCTCGATAATCAATACAAAGTCGCATACTCCCATCTTTCTTTTTCACGAATAGAATAAAAGCACCCCCGGAGGCGTCTTGGGGACGAATGAAACCAATGTCTAACAATTCCTGCAATTGGGTCTTTAACTCCACGAAGTTCAATAGGAGCCATTCGATATGGGGCTTTGGAAATGGGTTTTGTCTTAGGGTTCAAAGGTCGATACAAAATTCAACTTCACGCTCTAGGGGTAGGCGAGGAAGTTCTTGAGGGAATCGTCGGAAATTTATTAACAATAGAAATATCCTTCAAATCGGCGTATTTTTTGTTTAAATCCATGACATGAGCTAAGAAAGCTTGACATCCGTTTTTAATAAGCGAATAGCTTTATGGCTTGAGATGACCGTGATTGATTTTAATGGTTTGGTCGCTTGAATTAGCATAATAGGTTTATTAGGAATATGAAAGCTAACAACCTTATGAAAATAATCAATTTTAGCATGATGAGTAGTTAACCAATCAATCCACAGAATCACGTCAAATGCAAGTATTTTAAGGAGATAAGATCGACAAGTAACGTGCGATTCTGGATTTGAATCAAACAAGACTTATAAGCGATGGATGTAATGAAGGTTTCTCTCTAATGGAGTTTCAACAGATAAGTCAAAGTCTAATTTCTCCGGAGTCAAATTTAAACGTTGAGCGCAAGTAGGAGAAATAAAAGAATGGGTAGAACCGGTATCAAATAATGTATAGACTTCACTAGAGTTTATGATAAGCTTACCCGTGATAACCTCGTTTGGGTTCCTTGCTTTCTGGGAGGTCACAACAAACGCTCTCCTTTGCCTTTCTCTGGCTTTGACTTTTACGGGAATGACCTTTGGTGCCTCCATCCTAGCTGAATTTGTCTTGATGAGCGACAAAATCGAGCTAAGTGACCTTCCTTCCACAATTATAACATGCTTTGGATGACATCATGCGGTTTGGTGATGTGTCCCTCCCTCCACATTTGAAGCATATGATAGGTGGTCGTTCTCCTTCCTTAACAACGGGTCTTTGGTCTTGGCGTCTTTCCATCATTGTTGAATCTCCTTTTCTTGAAATGTCCATTTTATTGTCTTGGCTATGATTACCACCAGAAGTGGTTACCATTTCTAACATGTTGATTCCTCCACGTTTGTTGTCACCGCTTTGATGATTGTTACCATTGGTATTTTCATTACTGTATTTTGCTTTCTCTTGGTTGCGTTGACTCGTTATCGGCGCTCAATAATCGAGCCCTATTTACAACATCTGAATACAAACACGGTTTATGAAAATAAGATATTGTCGTATCTCGGGTTTCAAACCTCTTAAAAACATTCGGGTCATTCGCTCCTCATTATCAACCAAATGGGATGCAAACCGGATAACTCATAAATTTAGCCTCCTCGTATTGCGACACGGTCATATTGTTTTGTTCCAACTTGATAAACTCCACCTCTTTATGTGATGAATACTTTCGGGAAAAGTACTTGTCGTTGAATAGCTCTTGGAACTTCTCCCAAGACATCTTGAGTCGTCGGTGAGTACGTTTCTGATTCCCACGATGTCTTCCTCTTCACGCAACAACATGAAGGTGGCGAAGGAACCTTTTGCTCCTCGGAGCATCCCAAGACATCAAATATCTTGGTGATCTGCTTTATCCATGCTTCAGCCTTAAGTGGTTTTGGCTCTCCAATAAACTCTGGTGGTCCCGGCTCCTTGAATGTTTAGCGGTGATCGTCAAGAGTTTCCAGTGTTTTCACTTACATTTTGGACGGAGGAGCTCTTCTTTGATGTTGCATGAATTGCATAAAGCCCTCTGAACATTCCATCGTTCATCATTTGGTCAGTGTTGTTGTTTGCATGAGGATTGTCGCCTTCCTGATGCACATTATTCTGATTGTTGATCTGTGGAGACTCAACGGTCTCTTGTGCTCCATTGCTATTCTCAATATTCTCGGATGCCATTTTCAAATACTGCCACAAAACAAGGGTTAATTGACATGCAACATATTATCCATATACTCTGACCAACCAATTAAATACCAAATAAACTTAGGTAGGTCATACTAGCGAAGGAATTCCCCGTCTCTCCCCTCCTAGTTCTAGTCTCACATCTTAGCCAGGGATCATATCCCTAAGCTTTGATACCAACTGTGACGCCCCCAAAATAGGTATACATCACCTATTCTGAGTCGTCAAATACATGGTCTGAAATACAAATACAACTTAATTATACAATTTATCATGTAAAAAATGCGACAAAACATAAGTCGTGAGTTTTTAATACAAATATTGTCGTCTGCAGACAATATACAAACTCAAATTCAATATTATTACATTTATTTTCCACTATTTCACTTTGAATAGTGAGGACTACTAATGCTATCATCCAATTCCGTCACTCCGTTCCCCGACTAGTCCTCGCTTTCGTTCTCATTTCACGAAGAAACAATAAAAGTAAAAGGGTGAGCTCAACTAGCCCGATAGTAAAATATTATGACTAAGATAATGCGAATATATTATCGTTAGCCTTGAACGATTTTAAACGATACAATATAACAACCATCAAGTTTAAGCTGCTTGATGAACAAGTAATCCATTAAAAGAGTCAGTAGAGAATAAAATCTACTATCTTTTATGATTTAGAAGGTTTTTCATCACTTTTATCGGCGGGACTCAACAAATAAATAATCCACATCATCGAATCACCCTTGCTTTTCTGACGAGGATATTCTTTAGTATCACGACCACAATTATCCATGCACTCACGGGCCAAGAATATTTGTGTATTCAATAATGGTCATGATCGTGCCAACAATTGTCCATCAATGCACTCACAGCCAATGAGGACTTTTACCACATCATTTGTAACATTACGGTCATGATTACACGAATAATCCACAGTCATAATAATCATACCAAGTCCATCTATACATTATAGGCCATAGATGACTTTCAACAAAATATAAACATGAGGATGATGACAATGATATAAGAATTCAATAAAACAAGTTCAAGAATTATTTTATCCGAGGAACTAATAACGTCCAAATTGTCGACATGATCTTTGCTTTGTAGAGTAAAATTCAAGAATGCTCGGAAAAATATTTCCATGAAAAGATCTTTGGATGAAGCGCAAATATCGAGGATATTCCACTAATTTCATGGAGTATAGAAGTCAAAACTTTAACTTATTTGAGTATAATAAGGAATGGAATAACAAAAGAAATCACCGGGCATGCGATAGACCTTACAGCGGAGTTATTCCAACGAGAATAATAAATAACGAAATCGGTTTCAGGCGTAAAAGCGCTTGCAGACAGGATATTCCAACAAAATAATAAAGAGCGGAATCGGTCCCACGTAAAAGCATTGCATGAGAGGATATTCTAACATAATAATAAAGAAGAATCGAATCAGTCCGGCGTAAAATGCATGAGACAGGATATTCCAACGAGAATAATAAAGAGCGGAATCGGTCCGATGTAAAAAAGCATGCATGACGAGGATATTCCAATGAGAATGATAAATAATGGAACCAGTCCCGTAAAACGCACGAGCAGAGGATGTTCAAATGAGAATGATAAAGAATGGAATAACGAAAGAATTTCACCAAGTATAGGGTAGCCCGGTATCTGAGTTATTCCAATAGAATAATAAAGAATGGAATAACGAAGTTCTCTTCATGGATAAGAAAGAAATAATACTCCTACCTTAGAAAAAAGCTGGATCTTTGGAATAGTGAGGGTAGCAGACTTCTCTTCTTCTTTCTATAATTTCTCTCTATAATAATCGCTCTAAAGCTTTTGTGAATTGGTGAGAAATGAAGGAAGAATGAGCTTATTTATAGAAAAATATAGTTTCGATAATTACACGTTTGGGGCTCGAAAAATTACGATCTGATACCTCCAACTTTTCCTTTATTTTTAATTTAGTCATGGAAGTATTATCAAACTTACACCACCTCCTCTAATAGTAAATAATGTGATTCAATAGTAAATTATGTGAATCAATAGTTCTAGACATGTGAAAATATGAATTACAGTATAGTACCTCCATCTATACCTCCATTTTTAACTTAGTCATGCAAGTATTATCAATCTTGCACCAACTCCCCTAATAGTAACAAGAATGTGAAACAATAGTATACACATATGAACAAATAGTTATAATCATGTGAAATAATAGCAATCAATTGCTCATTTTTCCTAGGTTAAATACTTCGATTGGTCAATATAACCTCCGGACATCAATTATTATCGAAATAATTGTCGATTTTTACTAACACAAATAATTCCAACACAATGAAACCATTTTTATCAAAAATATAAATTTTGAAATTTTGAAGTTTGACTTTTCCCAAAAAAGTCAAATGTTGACCTTTTTGACCAAATAGTGAATTCCGGAAAATTTTGTGTTTATAGATTATTTTTACTAATTTCATCGTTCCGGACTCAAATATCACGTCCGCGTCTCCAAATTCAACTCCGTACACAACTTCAATTTTAATAATATTCATCATTAATATTATAACTCACAATATTTATCAACCAGGTCGTTCTCAGGAAAGAGGGGGCTTTCCAATAAGGATTTCCCCCTATTGGCGCGCAACTAGGTGACCAAACCTCTCCTTGACAGAACTTCTAAACATTATAAATATTATAATTTAATAATATGAATAACTTTGTCATCTCAATTATTGATTTAATAAAATAACATATTATGCGGATGATCTTATGACAATAATCGAATCAATAATATGAGAGATATGATCACGACAATTACTATAGCAATAATTGAGTATAAGCGAGTGACTTCTCACGTAAGCATCAATAATCAATACCGTGTGCTACTACTATGCGACCACGCGCATTATTCTTTGTACTTTTACTACTAAGGTAGTTCAACAGTTAACGGTAAAACTTCCGTCGTTATTTTCATAAAGTATTTTTGTCATTTTTCTCATTCCGACAATAATTTAGTTGTGGGGGTCCACCAATGATTGTGACATTGTATGAATATTCCCTGTTAAAACGAATATTCCCCAACCAATCGAATATTATATAACAACTTGCATACTTTGCAAAATTTATAAATATTATCCACAACTATAACATTATATCAAATCCACACCATAATATTCAAAAATATATTTCGAGAAAATTTAATCTTTATTTAAAAAGTTGGGGTCTTACAAAAATAAGTGTATATGTTAAATGTAAAGAAAAAAAGAAACGTAATAAGACATAAAATGAAGTTTAGCATATTAACCAAATGGACAAGAAAGTGTCCTAGTAAGTTTTAAACACGTGAATGAACATTGTGTATTAAGGTGAAAAAGGGAAAGAATGATGAAATGTAAAGTAGATCTAACATAAGTAACTAATAAACGTCATTATGTGGCTAATTGTGGTTGTATATACACTTAATCGTGTAGGACAATGGAAGGATGAATTCTCCTAACCGCGCAAGGAACGCTTCGAGGCAAGTTCTTCAATAACTTGCTCTTATGTGATAATGTGAACTAAATCATGTGTTTATGGTAGTTAATGAAATATGGTTCCTTATGTGAACTAGTTGGCTATATAAATGTTATGTGACTAAGTGCAAAGTATGAAATTGGTGAAGTACATGTTAGCTATACAACATGAAGTTTATATGTGTTGTATGATAAGTATGATGCATATAGAAATGCATATCATGAGATGTATGAATCATAAGTAGATGCATTGGCTAAAACTTATGATGCATGAATATATAAAATTTGTATGTTATGTGAAGCATGAAATGTGTAGACTGTGGGACTTGCTGAGCCGTCGTGCTCAACCTTGCAAACAAATTTTGTAGATAATGGTCGATATAAGCAGATGACCATAGCGTTAAAGAATTCAGAATATACGAAGTTTCACAAGAAGAAATTTTGATGGAAGATTATTTTTGCTATAGTAACAAACTAACACATTGGTATATTCTCTTTAGAGTACTTATACTTGGAAATGCTAAGGGCTAGAACACTTAATTGCGTAGTTTCTAGCTATGTTAGATGAACGTTGATGTTATACATTTGTAGTTGAAGAACATTTCACATAAGAATATTTAATTTAAATTGTGAGTTATAAATACGCGCAATGAATATATCAATATGAAATATATTGTTTAAAATGGATAAATTAGATCATGAGCGATCTACAGATGTAATGTAAGACCCTGAATTTTATGAAATAAAAGTATTCAATTTTCTTATAATTACTATTCAGTAAATGGTTAAATTGATAAAAGTTTAAAGTTAAAGGTGATATATGTAAATATTTTAAATAAGCAAGTGGTTATAAAATACTCATTGTTGTTTGGGAATATTCGTTTGGTCGTGGAATATTCTTCACGTCGTGGAATATTAAATGCGACGGCGCATCCTTTTGTGGGCCCCATAACGGAAATCGATTGGATGAAGAAAACGACAAGTATAAGTTGTTTATAAATAACACCGTAGTTGTTACCGTTAATACTATTGGAATACCCGGTGGTTAAAACACAGTAATACGCATTGTTGCACAGTAACACACGGTATTGCACCAATTATTGATTCTTACATAAGAAGGAACTATTCAATAATTGTTATAGTAATTACTGTTCAATATTTTATTTTATTGATTCAATAATTGCTACGTTGAAATTTTATATTATTGTTGTTTTAATAATTATTACTACACAATATTTTCCATTATCAGATCAATGATTCATATTATTTTAATAATATTACTAGATAACATTATTGGCAATGTCTAGAAAGTTCTGTCTAAGGAGAGGTTTAGTCACCTAATTGCGTGCCAGTAAGGAGAAATTCTTATTGGAAAGCCCACTCTTTCCTGGGAACGGCCTGGTTGCCAATATTGTGATTCTGTAATATTATTTTTGAATAGTTAATTATTGATTTATATGATAAGGAAAATATTCATTTTATGTGGATGTAGATGGAAAAAATTTTAAAGTGACAATTGTTGAAAAATTGATATTTTATCTTTTCTGATAAAATAATTCATTTAAATATATTATTATATTTTAATAATATAATAATGGTGATATTTTTATAATAAATGTGTGATATATGAGTATATGAGGAGGAAGAGTATTTTTATTACTAAAAATATTTAAAACATGTTAAACATGTTTGTGGACCCCATTTCTTGACTGAAATTTGATTATAGCCTGTAAAGTCGTCCGTTTGTGGATTTCGGTCAATTTCTGTTTGGAATTTGGAAAAACTTAAACTTACAAAGTTGTAGAGAATGAAATTTCCTATGGAAAGGATGTGGTTCGAATTTTTTTGACAAAAGGGCTATTTATTATGAATTATTGAAGTTCCGAAGTTCCGAAATAATTAAATTTTGGAAGTTTTAAATATTTTTGTTTAGAAAAACGTTTTTGGCATTATGGTGGGCTATATTGGTGGCTGAATTCAGTTGTCAAAGAGGTGGGCTTGAATATTTTTTTATAAATATATATTTTATTAAATTTTCTGCTTTGGTGTTCTAAGCATTTTCCTATAAATAGGGTGCTTAGGTTAGAATTGAAAATCACACCAAAAACTAAAGTTTTCTCTCTCTCTTTCTCTCTCTATATTATCGAGCGTATTCTTGTGAGTATTTTTTATATTTTGAGTGTTGCTATACGGTGGAAGTTCCTTCAACACTATATCCAGTATTCCAGTCAGAAGTACTGTCTTTTTGAGGTAAGGGATTGTAAGGGATAGTAAGGGATGTTATTTTCTTCGTAAATGATATTATTTCTTTCAATATCATTATACCAAAATATTGGTATGAATATTATTGTGGAAGTTCTACCTTTTTGTGTCGGGGTTACTATTCACGTATACGACACTATTCACGTATACGACACTATTCATGTATATGACATTTTTTATGTATACGATACTATGTACGAATACGGAGTACTATTCACAAGTTACTATTTATGAGTTAATATTCACGAGTTATTATTCATGAGTTACTATTCACGGGTACTATTCATGAAAAAATTGGTTTCTTTTTCTGACCAAATTATCGTTGATTTATGAATATTGCTCTTGAAATTAAATGTTGTTGTTGATCCTATTGTTTTTATTATCATATATAATATTTTTATAACCTTGGTGATGGAATTTCTCTTTGACTTGAGTGTAAAGATGGGTAAAGTATTGGTATGATCGTGACTATGGGTTCTCTTTGGCGATGGTGCAAAAGTTGAATTGTTGACTAGTATGATCATGACCATTGAATTTACAATGGAATATTTTTAGCTTAAGGGTAAGGTGAATTGATCAACATGGTTATAATTATGGTTTATATAAATTCTCAAATAATTATGTATTTCTTTGAGATATGAATATCTTTTGCCTCAGTAGTGCAAAAGATGACACATTGTTGAATATCTTTGGCTTGTAGTGCAAAGATGAATCATTAATGAATATCTTTGGCCCGTAGTGCAAAGATGAATTTATTAGTATGATTATGAATAGGAACTGTGATTTGGTATAACCATGATCTTTGATGTTTCAGGTAAAGACAAGTGATGAAAATTATCTTCGTCCTAAATGCGAAAAGGAATTTAGAACTACAATTATGATTATGAATTATTCACATGATTGTGGACAGGAACTGTTGATTGATGTTATAGGGTTAAAACATTGTTGGTGGACTTTTAACATGGAGAAGATAATAGACTTTATAGTCTATTTGACTCTTCTAATGGATTGCTCGTTCCGCTGCAACTATGGTTGAAAAGTTTTATCATCTACCATATGTTCTAAATCTCTGATTTATTATTGATGAAGGCTATTGAGAATTTTATTATCTTTAGTCATGATATTCTTTCTTGGGCTATTTTATTGTGCTCACCCTTTTGCTTCACAATTCCTTTAGGGTAATAAGAGTGTAAATTTGGGTCGGCGGGGAAATAACAGGAGAATAGAATGGTGGTCTCTAGCTGTGGAGGTTCTCCCTAAATAGTATAGAAAAGTGTGTTGTATTCTATACATCATTTAGTAGTTATATCTGGTGAATCAAATAGGGTGAGGCGAACTCAATGTTCATACAAGATGTCTAATGACATACAACCTCGTGTTATCATAAGACATGGTTGTGCACATCCACTTGCTGAGTATATCTACAAGCACTATCTATATGATCTTGGAGTTTGGTTGAAGTATAATTCTCAATTAGAGACGGTGGAGATAATGATATGTCAAGAGAAGACTCACCATTGGAAAGAATATGATAGTAATCTTCTCATTTTTCTTTGGGGTTTATTGGGTCAACCAAGGATAATTCTGTGGGAATATGATATCTATCATAACCTAGACGCATGGCCTCCCATGTACAAAGGTTTCCTTGAGCACTTCTCAAAGATTTTAATTTCTAAAACAGTTATTGGTTGTACCTTTATGTAAGGTATCACTGTGAGGTGCGGTCCACGGTTGGGACATGAGTCACAGTTGGTATATATTTGTATCAAAGCTAACAACATATGTGTTGTTGTATTTTGCACGACAATTATAGTAATAAAGTTGTAGTTGTTTTCTGTACCATGTATTTGGCGACTCAGAATGGGTTGGGTGGATTGGACCTATTTTGGGGGTGTTACATTTGGTATCAGAGCTTAGGGATATGATCTCTGGCGGAGATTAGGGAATAGAACTAGGAGGGGAGAGACGAGTAAATCCTTCGCTAATGTGTCCTACCTAAGCTTATTTGTTGGTCAGTCATAATATCGGGATATTATGTGATATGTTAATTTGTTCAATTAACCATTGTTTTGAAGCTGTATTCTAGAATAATATCTGAAATATAGGAGATGAGCAATGGAGAAATCATGATGACAGGGAAGATGGAATCTGAAATGAAAGCAAGGTATTCTCAACTCTTTGAAATACCAGGTACGTAAATTTTGGGGACGAAATTTCATAAGGAGGGGAGATTGTAAGACCCCGAATTTTATGAAATAAAAGTATTCAATTTTCTTATAATTATTATTCAGTAAATGGTTAAATTGATAAAAGTTTAAAGTTAAAGGTGATATATGTAAATATTTTAAATAAGCAAGTGGTTATAAAATACTCATTGTTGTCGGGGAATATTCGTTTGGTCGTGGAATATTCTTCCTGTCAGGGAATATTCGTACGACGGCGCATCCTTTTGTGGGCCCCATAACGGAAAGCGATTGGATGAAGAAAACGACAAGAATAAGTTGTTTATAAATAACGGCGTAGTTATTCTGAATTAATCTTGTTTGGAATACCCGTTGGTTAAAACACACGATACGCGTTGTTGCCGCAATGAATACGTGGTATTGCACCAATTATTGATTCTTACGTGAAGAAGGCACTACTCAATAATTGTTACGATAATTCTTGCTCAATATTTTATTTTATTGATTCAATAATTGCTACGTTGAAATTTTATATTATTGTTGTTTTAATAATTGTCACTACACAATATTTTCCATTATCGGATCAATAATTCATATTATTTTAATAATATTACTAGATAACATTATTGGAAATATCTAGAAAGTTCTGTCTAAGGAGAGGTTTGGTCACCTAATTGCGCGCCGGTAAGGAGAAATTCTTATTGGAAAGCCTCCTTTCCTCAGAACTACACAGTTGCCCGATTTGTGATTCTGTAATATTATTTGTGAATAGTTAATTATTGATTTATATGATAAGAAAAATATTCATTTTATGTGGATATAGATGAAGAAAATTTTAAAGTGACAATTGTTAAAAAATTGATATTTTATCTTTTCTGATAAAATAATTCATTTAAATATATTATTATATTTTAATAATATAATAATGGTGATATTTTTACAATGAATGTGTGATATATGAGTATATGAGGAGGAAGAGTATTTTTGTTACTAAAAATATTTAAAACATGTTAAACATGTTTGTGGACCCCATTTCTTGACTGAAATTTGATTATAGCACAGAAAATCGCTTGGTTTGTGGATTTCGGTCAATTTCTGTTTGGAATTTGGAAAAACTTAAACTTACAAAGTTGTAGAGAATGAAATTTCCTATGGAAAGGACATGTGGTTCGAATTTTTCTGACAAAAGGGCAATTTATTATGAATTATTGAAGTTCCGAAGTAACAAGTGCTTTGTTCCTTTTGTTATCCTTGCAACTTGTTTTGCCTTTATTCTTTATTTGTAAGTAGTCCTTTTTGAAGTGGCCTTCGCGTTCGCATTCTAAACAAGCGTCTTAATTTTATTTAAGTGATAACATTCTTTCTTTTAATCTTTCTTTGTAACAATGTTTTAAACCTTCTTGAAGTCATTTCAATTACCCAATCCGAATTATCATCTAGCTCCTTTTCATTACCAACATTAAGAGACAATACTTTTTTTCGAGGAGTTTCCTCCTCATCATCATATCTCCTTAACTGATTTTCACATTTTTCTAAGTCACCAAATAAAGTTAATGTATCTATATAAGAAATATTAGGAGAATCTTGAAGAGTTATAACTTTAAAAGCAAATCTCTTGGACATAGTCTTAATTAAGTAACTTTTGGTTGATCTCACTTTGTGGAATTGATTTATCAAGTAGCTTCAAGGAATTCATGAGTACTAGGAACCTTACTGGTGTCTCCTTGATAGTTTCTTCTTTCTCAAGCTTAAATATTTCTAATCATGCATGAGCCTATTAAACTTGACTTCTTTTACCTTTGATGTACCCGCATGACTTACTTTCAAGGTTTCTCATATCTTCTTAGCCATGTTACATGAGGATACTTTGTCAATCCCGGATTGCACCATGCCACTAAGGAGTATTCATTTCTTTAGAATCATAAGAGACCATGTAAGTCTCAGTTGAATCCATCTCCAGCCAGGTTTTTGGAGTACCATCATTTTTCTCTAGAATGACAGGACCATTCTCCATGACCCACAATTCCTATGGATCTCTTTTAAGATAGATCATCATTCAAAACTTTCAGAAGTTGTAATTTTCTGTTCCATAAAGTAGTGGAGGTTTAAAAGTTGATTGACCTTCTTGAATAGTGTTCCCAAATTGTGTCATGTTAGAATATTTCCCTACAAGTCACCTTTAAGACTAAGATAAGTAGAGTCAAGCTCTAATACTAAATGAAATTCAGATAGTAACACTTAGAAGGGGGGTTGAATAAGTGCGGGAGCAAATGATAACAAACGATAACAAACTTTTGCAATTCCAGAAATCTATCAAAAACTTTCTATTTGAAAATGTGGTATGCTGTATTTATGAATTTAGCTTGCTAGATTACCAATTTAACAATTTTAATAGAAACATTTTACTATAAAAAATTAAGTTACTTAAACCAAATAGTAACCTGAGTTGAAACTGATAATTTTTTGATGAAATATATATGTTCAAGTATTAAGATTAAGTTTTACAATTTGAATTGAAGTATGTAATGAGCAATTAAAGTGAAATAATTAAATGCATGAACACAATGAAGTTTTTACGTCGTTCGACCCCTAACCTCTATTCTAGTGACCTAATTCACGTCCAATACAACCTAGTATTGGAGATTCTTTTATTTATAAACTTTGTTTACAATTCAACTCTTTTACAAAACAAGTTCACATAACCCTTTAGTACTTATACTCCCCGAGTACCTTTGCTCCCCGTGCACCTATGCTGTGACGCCCCCAAAATTAGGTATACGTCACCCATCTTGGGTCGCCACTTACATGGTACATAAATTCAAATACAACTTACTAACATAACTGTGTGTATGCAATCGACATAAACCGTGAGTTTGAATACAAATATTGTCTACTAGATATTATACAAACTCAAAAGGAGTCCTCATTACAACTATTATCACACTATTTCACGAGAATAGTGAGGACTACTAATGCTATCCTCTGGACCATTACTCCGCTCCTCGACTCGTCTCAAATATGTTCTCATTTCACGAAGAGAAACGAAGAAAAGAAAGGGTGAGCTCAACTAGCCCAAAGAAGAAATATTATGACTAAGATAATGCGAATAAATTATCATTAGCCTTCAATGATGTTAAACCGATAAAATACAATAGACAACCAGGTTTAAGCTGCGGAATATGCAATCCATTAAAAGAGTCAAGTAGAAAATAAAGTCTACTATCTTTTAGGTTTTAAAAGGTTTTCATAAATTTTTATCACTAAGACTCGGTTTAATGAATAAACCACAATATCTAATCATCCACATACCACGGTCAAGGATTTTCATCAAATTATCAATGGTCATGACTATACTTAGAATCACCCCCCAGTCATAATCATACCAAAAACTATCCATCAACGCATTACGTGCCACCGAGGACTTTTATCACATCATTTATAACAAGCCATGATTATACCGAAATGATCCTCGGTCATAATCATACTAAGTTCATCTATACACGTAAGCCATAATATAACATGAGGATGATGATAATGACATAATAATTCAATAAAACAAGTTCAAGAATTATTTTATCCGAGAATTAATAACGTCCCAAATTGTCAACAAGATCTTGTTTTGTAGAGTAAAATTCAAGAATGATCGGAAGAATATTTCCATGAAAAGATCTTTGGATGAAACGAAATATCAAGAATATTCTACTAATTTCATGGAGTATAAAAGTCAAAGTTTTAACCAACCGGGTATAATAAAGAATGGAATAACAAAGGAAATCACCATGCATGCGGTATTGCGATGTATGGCAGTTATTCCAACAGAATAATAATAATAATCCGAACCAGTCGTGTGAAATTCACAATCGACAGGATGATCCAACGAATAATAAATGTTGAATAATAAACAATGGAACCCGTGTCCGTGTAAAACACACGCATGTGGATATTCCAAATGTAATAATAAATGCGGAATAATAAACAATGGAACCCGTGTCCTTAAAAAACACACGATAGGATATTCCAATGAATAATAAATAATGGAATAATGAAAGAAGATCACCAAGTATAGGGGATTAAGCGTATACAAAGTTATTCCAATGTAATAAATAAGAATGGAATAATATAAGGATTTCACCAAGTATAGGTACGCCTGCGTATACAAAGTTATGTATAGGGTATGCCACTTTTACAAAGTTATTCCAATGTAATAATAATGAATGGAATAATGAAGTTCTCTTCATGAATAAGAAAGAATAACACCCTTTACGAATACAACAAATAATACCCTTACCGTAAAAGACACTTTGGATATCAAAGTAGTGAAGTATCGTAATACTCTTCTTCTTTCTCTCTCTATAGATTTTTTTCTCTCTATAACTTCTCTATATAATTTCTCTCTCTAAAATTTCAATTGAATTCGTAAGAAAATAATGAAGGAATGAGCTTCTATTTATAGGAAAATAGAATGCATAGTAATTAATCCATGAACGGTCCGTATTGATTTACTTTAATCGACGGTCCATATTTAAAGCAAAATCTTTTAAATAAAATATAATATATTCTATTTATATAAAAACATTTTACTATGCAAACACTATGCAACACTATGCAAAATACTATGCAACACTATGCATAATAAAATATAATATATTCTATTTATAGAATAACTTTAATAAAGTATTCTGCTTTATATAAAAGATGTTTACATTTTATTACGTTAATAATACGAATAAAAAAAACGTCATTATCGCTATAATAATTCATATTATTAATCGATGATAATGGAATCAAACCGAGTGACTTCTCACATAAGCATCAATAATCAATACCGTATGCTACTATGCAACCACACGACATCGTACTTTTACTACCGAGTAGTTCAACAAGATCAATCGGTAAAACTTCCGCCGTTATTTCAATAAAATATTTTTGTCGCTTTTCTCGATCCGACAATAATTACATTACAGGGGTCCACCAATGATTGAGCCGTTGTACTAATATTCCCTGCTAAACCGAATATTCCCCGACCAATCGAATATAATATAACCACTTGCATACTTTGCAAAATTTATAAATACTACCCACAACTATAATATTATCTCAAATTCACACCATAATATTAAAAATTATTTCGACAAAATTTAAATCTTTATTGATAAAATCTGGGGTCTCACATATGCACCCTTAAGCACTTATGCTTCGTTTGAACTTGTTTGTAAAATCCTCTAATCCAACCCGGATTAATAGAAATAATAGACTAACCACTTAGGGAGGTGTATTCAATTAAGATTTTTAAAGACTTTTAAAGACTTTAAAAGTTTGGTTGTATTCGATCAAGACATTTAAAGAGTATAAAAGTTTAATGGTATTCAATTACAACTTTTTTAATGTCTTTAAAAGTTAGGTGGTATTGAATTAAGATTTTTACAAAGTCTATAAAAGTATATTGGTATTCAAAAAGTCATAGATTTTAAAGATTTCTATCAAATGGTAGAGTTTGACAGACTTTAGAAGAAGAATTATAACTATCAATCCATATCCAAAGTCTTGCCTCATCTCTAATGATTTCTAAAGACTTCCAAATAAATACAAAGGTGGATAAAACTAGTTATTAATTGGACTTTATCTTTTATTGGGTCAAATTAGTTATTTATTTTATATGGGCTAATAAATATTAATATGTGATGGATAAATAATTTGGTAAAATTTGGGCCATAAAAATAATTGGATTTATTATAATTTTATTATAAGAGAATTAACAAGATATATTAATAAGTAAACAAATAACTAGACCTAATATGAATTGGTGAGGAAAAAATCAGCCGTTCGAAAACTTCCAATAGAAAGAGGAAAGAGATTTGTTCAACAAAGGTGAGATAAAATCTTAAAACTCTCATATCAATTGTAAAGATTAAGTATTATAATATATGAAAATAGAAAATATATGATGTGTATGTGTAATTTTTTTTTTAATTTTCTGGCATTTTAAACGAAGGAAATCACTGTTATGTTTTGAGACATCTTCCATATTCGTCTTTAAGTGTCTTTGGTATATCATAGTGAAATAATGTAACATGTGGTTGTATTCCTGCATGACAAATTGATAGTCGTTATCTTTCCTTTATAAAAAAGGGAAAAACGCACTGCTTTGATATATGTTAGGCGCATAAAAAAGGTCCACACAATCAAACAAAATTAGCAGCAGTTAACATGGAAAATTGGGTTGACAGAATCACACAATCACACAATCAACCAATATATATATATATATATATATATATATATATATATATATATTAGTAAAGCAATCAATTATTAGTAAAAAGCGTACGCATATGCATAAAGTATATATAGCTCAATGAAAAGTGAGCTTAATTTTTGTATTGCGTCTGTAGTTTCTAAAGTTTTATTGGTATCCGAGTAACCAAATGTATCATGAAATGAGTAAAATAATGTGAACGCTTTCAACATATATAAAATCTCATGCCACAATAATATAATTAGATTTACTCTAGTTCATGAAAAAAGAGGGAGAAGTTGTACACATGGGCTAATTAACAATTAATATAAGTTGCAAGATATATTAGAAGTATACAAAAGTCTATCACAGTCTTAATAAAAAGTTTATAAAAGTCTGTTACTTATTTCATGGAGTCTATAAAAGTCATTTTAAAAAAGTCTTTAAAGACTGTTAAAGTCATTAAAATCCCATAAATTCTACAAAAGTCTATCACTTAAAAAAAGTCTTTAAAAATCTTAATTGAATACACCCCCCTTAATGACGAGGGAAGTCACTTCTGCAATAAGTTTTTCATAGCTCTCTTGGCTAAATTAGGGGTCAACCATAGAATTGTGACTGCTTATCATCCCCAAACGAGTGGCCAAGCTGAAGTTTCAAATAGAGAGGTGAAAAGAATTTTAGAGAAAATAGTGAATCCGAACAGAAAAGATTGGTCTCTGAAATTGGATGACGCTTTATGGGCATATTGCATAGCATACAAGACACCGATTGGAATGTCTCCGTATCAACTTGTCTACGGAAAAGTGTGTCACCTCCCAGTCAAACTTGATCATAAAACATATTGGGCCATACAGAAGTTAAATTTTGATCTAACAGCTGCAGGGGAGAAAAGACTGCTTCAATTTAACGAGTTAGATGAATTTCGTCTGCAATCGTACAAAAACTCCAAGTTGTATAAAGAAAAGGTCAAGAAGTGGCATGACCATAAAATTTTGAATAGGAACTTCGAACCGGGCCAAGCTGTGTTATTGTACAACTCTCGACTGATATTATTTCCCCAAAAACTCAAATCAAGATGGTCGGGGCCTTTCACAATCAAAACAGTCTATCCACATGGAGCTTGTGACGTCCCCAAATCCGGGTTACCTGACCCCCAGGTTTGGTGCTCACGATCCATCGTATAAATAACATCTAACTACCCATTCAATTATGAATATTATCATACATACCATTAAGTAATATCATTAATACAATATCTCATGTTTTCTAACCTTGACATAACAAACATACCCTCAAATATACAAAAAGGGTTACACATGACAACACAATATGTAAAGTTCATATTACTACTCCTACAATTTGCCTTTGCCCTTGTCCTTCTCTAACCCTCCTGCTACTTCGTTCTTAGCTGAAATATTATATTTAAGCAACGGTGAGCAACGAGTTTGCTCCGCAAGTTAAAACATACAATAAAAGATATGAATCAAGATCATTACTCTAGATTCGATAGAACTTCAACAAAGTTCAAAGAACTTTGAATTAGCTAAATAAATCAGTTAGTAATAACAAGATTTTATAGAATTACAGGCTAAACAACAATTCAATGATGAAAGAGTAAAACCCTTTCGAAGTTTCAACAATATTCAATTGATTTTTGAGAGATAATACTATGCAATAACAAAGTGGAATATTTCCAGATTTTATGTTGAGTGATCATAATGGATCATGAACAAATCAAGTAATTAACAATTATTTAATGCTGAAAGTACCCAGGTGTATCAGATAACCATAAATATTAAATCATACGCCTCCACAAGTACATAAAGTGATCAGCTTTATTGTACCCAATATTATGCATAATACTCAAAATCGCGTAACGACCGGATATTCGACCACAAATTCCCTTTTATATAAGGGTTGTTCATCTCAATCTTACATCAAGAGTTCGTATCACAACAATATAGTTTAGATTTAAAGAAATACTATGATTTCAACATATAATATCGATCTCGATCTAGCCAAAATATTTGGCATTGATCTTTCAATAACAATTGAGTTCAAATACTAGAAAGTATCAAGTTTCAACAAATAATCGTCTCGTCAAAACAATTAGCTAAGACAAAGCTCAAAAACTGTTCTATAATAGACAGAAATCAACTGCACTATTTGTAATCAACAATAATATTGTAAATAACCAACAATAGTTATTCCCCAGTCATACTTTAAAAATTCAGTTTAAGTTAATGAACTTGCACTAACTGCGAATAATCAATAATAAATCTCAGATGTGGAATAATCAGCAATAATTACCCACTACTATGTTTGAAAAGTAATAACTCGAGATTGAGTTAAGGAAACTTGCATTTGTCGTTGACTACTGTTACACAATATAACTTAGCTACGTTTGAAAGACCTATAATCAATAATATCGATCTCGTAATTAATATAACACATCACAACACAATACTATACTATCATTTAACGTCACTATATCACTTAGACACATAATCATGTAGTCACAACAGTGTTTAGAACTTATACAAACACTTATCATGTCCAACTATGTCAGTTTGGTTGGACTTCGGTATCAATTCTAGGTCTTGATTGCCATGACAGATATTAAACTAGTTTATTTTCAATACAACTCTATTCTACAGCTTCAATATTATTTTAGACAATTAAAATATCCTTTATAATATTTTTCGGAAGCTTAAATAATTTTTAAATAATTATTATCTTTTATAATAATTTTCCAAACACCGATATCATTTTTAAATGATTTAAATACTAATTAATACCATTATCATTAATATTTAAATAATATTAAAATATTAATGAAATACTTGTCAAAATATTAAAGTTATTTATAATAACTCAAAATATTTTTAAATCACTAATATTACCCTTAAATGAATTTTGAAATATTTAAAATCATTTTAAATAATTACCATTAATATTCAAATATTAATGTATTTTTATTAAAATATTAAAATTCATTTATTATAACTTAAAATATTTTTAAATCATTTATATCATTTTTAAATGATTTTTAAATCATAAAACCATTTTTAAACCATTTATTTAATAAATTTATTATCATTAATATTAAATTATTAATAAAATTTATCTCAAAATATTAAAAGTCATATTTTATAACTTAAAATATTTTTTTACACTTTATTATCATTTAAAATGATTTTTAAAATATCAAAATCATTTTTAACTAATTTATTTAATATAATTATTAAATAAATCTAATATCATTAATATTAAAATATTAATGAAAATTATGTCAAATTATCAAAAGTTATTTTTTATAACTTAAAATAAATTTTAAAACTCATTTTTGAATTTTTAAGAATTAATTTCTATTTTGATTGATTTATTGAAAATTAATATAATTAATTTTAATAAAATTGTCGCTAAAGGCTATAGCGACAGAAACTGTCACTATTGGTGTTCTTGAGTCTCAAGAACATTCAAAGTCAGTCCTAGGATACCTACTTTGACTAGCTTCAATTCTTTGTTCATGATGATTATGGTCATGCAAATGCACTAGTTACGTAGTATTGATGTAATACTACCATGTACCAACACTAATCACCTTTGTCCTTCTTTCTTCCTTCAGATAGATTCTCTGCCCTTTGGGTTAGCTCCAGTTCGTAGGTAAGAAGGTTGCCATAGAGTTATTGAACAGTCATCTCATGGAGATTCTTTGATTCTCTGATGGCGGTGGTCTTGGCATCCCACTTGCTTGGTAAGGCTATCATGAATTTTATGATCAGATCTTTCCAAAAGCTCGAAGAGAGTTGAGTAGTACATTGAATCTTTCATAGGTGGAAGTGGCATTTTGTCCTGGAACATGGGTGAACATTTCATATTGTTGAGCCATAAGAGATTGCTTGTTTTCTCTGACTTCTTCAGTTCCTTCGTGCATAATGAGCAGTGCTTCCCAGACTTCCTTGGCAGTTTTGTTATTGACCACATTTTCGAACAAATCATCTTCTAAAGACTAGAACAAAATGTTCTTGGCCTTTTTGTCTAGTTGGACAGCTTTCTTTTTGTTGTCAGTCCACTCAGTTTTGACCTTGATTTAAACTCTGTTTGGATCTTTTGGAGTTAGTGCAAGCTTTGTTGGAATGTAGGGCCCATTCATAACAGTTTCATATAACTCTTCATCTATTGAGTCCATGTAGACTTGCATACGGACTTTCCAGTTTGTAAATTTGTCCTCATTGCACATTGGTGGCTTCTTGCCTCCTCCAGTCTTGGATTCGCTTATCAGATGTGCCATTGGATCTACTCAAGCTTTGTAGGCTGATTGAGAGAACCTATTTTGATACCAATTGTTAGTTCCTAGAGGAACAATACTTATCTAGAAGAAGGGTTGATTAGATATTTTAAAATTTTCTTTTTCAAAATACTTATCAGATTTGTTAATGATTTAACCACAACGGAATTTAAGATTTATTTGTTCCCCTTTAAGATAAACCAAGTTAATAGGTGATAAGCAGTTATGACAGATATAGCAGTTATAGTAAGAATGTAAAAGACATAGTGTTTTTAAGTGGTTCAGAGCACTCAAGGCTCCTAGTCCACTCTTCTACTCCTCGAGTAGGAAATCCACTAAGGATATCTTTACAATCTTCGAATCACTTAGATTCCTTCAAGACCAGCAGTCTTGGAACTCCTTAGTTCACTTAGAACTCTTCAAGTCCAGCAGACTTGGAACTTCTTAGTTCACTTTATGAGAGTTGAGTTCTTGAGTTTTGCTACTCAGTTGCCATTAAGCATATGTTCGAAAGAACTGAGTAGCTGAGCAAGCTTTCTTTCTAGATCGTAGAGTTTGGCGTTTGAGTGTTCTTCAGCTTTTCGTTGTGTGCTTGATTAATTTCTTGCATCTGCATCTGATTTGTATATAAGGTGCCTTTGAAATACTACCTCCGTCCCACAATAAGTGCTTTTTTAGGCTTAATATTTTTTTCCAAAATAAGTGATGTGTTAGAACTCCAATACAATTTTTACAATATTTTCTCATATATGCCCTTCTGCATTCAATGGTATTTATTGCATCTTTCAATCACTACAATTAAATGACACTCATTAACTTTTCAACTTCAAAGAAAATATATTAAGGGTATTTTTGTCATTTTAACTTGTATATTGGTATGTGTGATTTAAGCTAAAAAAGCACTTATTATGGGACGGAGGTAGTATGTCCGTTTGAAGGCATTTGTTGAATCATTAAATGTATTTGACATTTCGAAAGAATCGATGGTGACTTCACGAAATCTTCTCGCTGGTCAAATTGGCCCGCCCCGTGACAAACAGATCGCTATCTCACCTAACACCAGAAAAGGTGTTTTCAGCTAACATGTAGTACTTTCCTTAGCTTCTTCAATACGTTTCTTCGTTATATACTAAGGATGGGTGTTGGATTATTGGGATTCCCGAGTGTCTCAACGTCTATAATCCATTCCTTATTTGTTGTATTTTATTCTTCAACAAATGAACAAAGCTCTAAGGCTTCCGATGCGCATGAGATGATGCACTACTAGTTTTTTTAGATTTTAACTAGTTTTACATCAAATAAATGTAATTCCCAACACACTAGTTTTTTTAAGCTTTTAACTAGTTATACATAAAAATTCACCATGACTTCATTACATAAGCTTTTCTTCCGTTCCAATTGGGTGGTGTTCGTAACTCCTAGGTTCATAACACAACACCCTATAACTTAATTTTTATGTTTGGAACACCACACAAAAAGTGTCTCAAAATAGCCACTTTAGTCCACTGTTAGTCCCTTCTTTCATTCCTTTACGCATATGCTTGTATTTTCATTTTTGGTTCCACTTTCATGACATTTAACAAGTAGTTTAACATATTTAAACTATATAAACCCTTATCACTCCAAGATCCTTCCATGATCTTTTATTAAAAACAACATCCACCAACAAAGCACTTCCTAACATACTAGAAAGCATTTAAAAGAAAAAGATGAAGATATGTTAATTTCTAAGGTTGTTTACCTCTTCTTGGTTGCTCGTCTTCACCTCTTCCTCTCTATGCTCTCTATTTCTTTCTTTCACTTGTTCTCTCTTGCTCTTTCTCTCTTCATTCTTTTCTCTCTTGCAAATGAAATGAATTTGTTAAGGGTAAAGAATTAACTTATTTCATCTCCCACCAACTAACCTAACCATCCTCTAAGGTTAAGCTAACTCATGTTGGATTAAGGAGTAAAAGGATGACATTTAGAGACTTAAGGATGAAGATGGTAAAAGAGATAAACAAGCATTAAATGAAATTGCCACCTATAGAGCATGAGTCACCACATACTCCCCCCTTTCTCCTCAAAATAGTCGGACACATGTCTAGTAGCTAGTAAGAGACACATGTCCCTCTCCTTAGCTTATTTCTCACACTTTAGCCTTTTTACTCTCTTATCCCATGTGCTTAATGCCTACACATGACACATGGCCTCTCAAGTCTTTAGCTCCAAGTCTAGCTATCCTTTGGCTCAAAGCTTTGCAAGAATTTGCTTCAAGTCTTCACGCCATGGCTTCAAGACTTAAGTCACACTAACCTTGTCAAGCCTCTTTCATTTCATAATCAAGCCATTCAAACCCTAGGCTTGGTTAGACCAAAAATTAATATGATTTTTCATTTTCTTTTTAGTTAGATTTTTTAACTTTTTCGGTTATATTTTCATAACACGCTCGGTTAGCTGAAAAATCGACTTTTGATTTTCGAAAATCCGATTTCGCCATTGTTCTCCCTTTCCCGAATAAACGCTACGTCGCTCTTCGAAAAGTCGAAAAAATGAAATTGCGTTTTTAGCGTGAATAATATTTTTACGGCTTTTTCCCGAATTTTTTTTATTAGAGATTTCATCTCTCCTTCTCAAATAAACGCTATGATTTAATTCAAAAATTTTGAAAATAAACTTTTATTAGCGTTTTCGATGAAAAAAAAAAAAATTCTTCCAAAACTCTCGACACTCATACATAGTCATTAATTGACCTAAAAAATCGACCTAAAAACTCATAACACATAATTTTTTCTATCAAAATATTTATTTTATTTAATAAATTTTAAAAATCTTATTACAAAGATATTTTACAATCTCAATCGTTACATGAAGTCGGCCATGGTACTGGGATTTTCAGTTTTAGGTACAAGGGCTATGGTTGTAGAGTTAATACATTTGGGCATACAACAGGAAGTGAAGAAAAATTTAATAGCACGAGAAAAGTTTGGCCCCACAATGTCCCAGCAATGGATGAAGAAGTTAAAATTAAACTCATCTGGACCTGGGCTTTTGTTTTTCTTCATGGATTTTAGAACTTTGAAAATTTTATCATCAGAGATAGGAACAATAAGAGCATCAACTTGGGGCTGACTGATCTACTTTGTAAAGAAGCATTCATGATTCATGACACCAATATAAGGGATTGATGATGTGGGTCCGAGCATGTTTTGGAAGTACTCAACTGCAGCAATTTCAACTTCTTCTTGCCCATGCACCAAGTTTCCGGTGGAATTTTGTATGGATATGATTTTATTGTGCATGGTTCCATCTGCTTTTTACCATATTGGAGAAGTATTTTGAGTTTCTGTCCCCAGTAGATAGCCAAGTGGCTCTTGATTTCTGCTGCAAAAAAATTTCCTCAATGTCCAGAGCTTTTCATAAAGATTGAATGCTGCAGTTTTCATGAGCAATAAGGTCTGGATCATGAGGATTTGCCTGGAGCATAACCTGAGATTGATGCAATGCAGCAGTAGCATTTGTGGGCCAAAGTGCATTTCTAACCTAATCGATGAAGTGGAAAAATCAAAATAACCCGATTGAGGAGAATTAAGGCTTTTTTGGTGCGTTCAAGTTCTTAAAGAACACTTTAAACAGATTCCAGTAGTTCTTTGGTTCCAAGCAGCGGAGACACAGTCCAAAAATCCATCCATTTGGAGTATAAAGTTAAAGAACTGATTACTTTCCGTAAAATCTTATAAATAGGTTAATTCTATTGGGAAGCCCATCTGAAGAGTAATAGGGATTGGAAGATCAAGGACCTTAGGGCATTCTCTCTCAACACTTGAGCATGGGGCCCAGATAATCCACTCAAGCATTTCCCATTATAGGGTGGAAGGACAAGCTTCCTGTGAATCCTCTTCTAACAGTTTGACAAATAAAAATCCAAATAAAAAATGAATTAAAATATTTATTTTAATTTTATTATTATTTTAATTATTTTTGTCACATAATTAATGATTTTTATTTTAATTTTTGTAGAAATTAATATAATGTTGTAATAGATCCATTGATACAAAGAGTTTGATATATTATTTGTATTATTTGGAAAAGAGATAAAAGTCAAATCTTTTTATTTTATTTTATTTTTTTTTTGTCACCCATAAGATAATGATTTTTGAATTACTTTTTTGGTGAAGGGATTTAAGCTCATTCCAAAATTGGATTTGAATAGCCTTTTTCAATTTAAAAGAATTTTAATCAATATTTTAAAACATAGAATAATCAAAAAAACATTAAAAAATTACTAATATTATTGAGCTGCTGCAATTTACAATGGATTACTTGAGAGGAAACAAAAATAATATTTACATTCCAGATAATAAGATTTCATCCAATCCAAATTCTACCATTATAATGGGAATTATAATCATAAGCTCATTCCCAGTTTCGACAAACAGACCTGAATATTGTACTAGCACTGCTCTTTCACTCTCGTTTCAGTTTCAAGCAACCCAACAAAAGAGATATTATCAACTATAAACTGTCTAAACATAAGCCTGCTTAGACTTTTTATTCAACCCTCTAATATTATAGGAAACTATGAGGGAGATCTATGCTGTTAAAAAAAAATAAGTAACACTTTTATAAATATATGACAAATAAAAAGGTCAAATTTGCAATTTAGTCAAATGTGATTGAGCCTAACGTGTAATTAAAATCCATAAAATAGAAGAGTAATATGTTTCATTCCTTTCTTACCCTTAGAATATCCACATACGTTTATATATTATATTATTATCTACAATAATACCATATGAGTTATATTATATATTGCAATAAGTTTTTGTCAAATTACAATTGGGAAGCACAATAAATAGATTTGATAAACTATAAGAGTGACCTATTATATTATATATCTTATCTGTTTAAATCAATTGTCTATAATACTTATCCACATAAAACTAATAAACGAATCGATATTATTTTTCATACTATTTTCAAATTTTGCACATATTTTTTATTTTTCAGAACAAAAAGACTATGGATAAATATACGGACACTTCATGTGTTACACTTTACTGTCGTGTCGCCTAAGTGAATCTATCTCTTCCTCTTTCTTATTCATTTTCTCTCATTAACTATTCCTGATTTCTGCATATTCATGGTCTCTCTCGCTAGAACCTCCCTCCAAACAACCAGCTAGTATACAAAGAAACTTCTTTGAGAAATCGTTTTGTTTGATGAAACATGGCGGCTTGATGCTGCCTTGGGTCAAATGTAATAATTTCTTTGTTTTTTTTTTTTTGTTTTTCATAGGAATTTATTCCTTTTTTTTGTATTTTTTATGTTTTTCATATGAATTTATTCATTACTAGTACCTTGTAGCACAGGATGCGTGTTCAATTAACATAAGGACATAATAATAATTTTTTTAATCAAATTTAGAGCATATAATCAATACATACTAAAAAAAAATAATTTAAAAGGACAGAAGTGTAATATTATCAAACTTTTCGGGGAAAAATGGAAAAAATTAATCTTGAGACTGTCACAGGGCCTCGCCCTTTATATGAATGTGGTGTTTGCAAACTACAAACCGAACTCGCTCGTGAACCGTTCAAGTTCGAGTTCGAGTTCGAGTTATAGTGTTTTGTTCGATTTTCTCGTCTAATCGAACATGAGTTCGCATCAAGTGTTCGATTCGATTGCTACATTGAACATGTTAATGAACCATGTGATTCGGTTCGTCTTTGTTCGTGAATAGTTTGAGTCCGATTCGATTTGGTATATAAGTTCGAGTTCGGTTTGATAAATTCGAGTTCGAGAGTTGAGATCGATCAAGTAGTTCAATTTCTTAATTACATGTTTAAATTATTTCTAAAATTCTAAATACAAATAATTGGTATTTCATATTAAATTCTAAAGTTTGTCTTATTAATAATTGTTAAATTTATAGTTATTTTTGTATTACCTAAACATCTTTTTTTTTTTTTAATAATTTATTATAAGTAAACTTTTATATTAAATAATTAATAAATAATAATGTGTACTTCTTCACCTCTAAATTCTAATGTAATTAAAATAATTTTAATATTTTCATAAAATTTTGAACAATGATTATTAGATTATTATAATTTACATCCCAAATAATTTAATAAATTATAACTCATGTCATAAAGCACATAAATAAAGTCATTAATCATCATACAATGACAATTTGACATTAATTAAAGAATGATACAATACAGTTGCTTACATGTACATGAGTTATTAAAATTGTCAAATCGAGATAGAGAATAGAAAAATCAAGTTTTCATTGTACGTATCGAGACTTCAGTAATAGAGTAATAATCATTAAATTATTTACTAAATAATTTTGAATTTTAAAAACTATACATAAATTAGAAGATTGAAAATAAAAACTGGATATTAATTTTGATAATCATTTGTTTGTAGACTCTGCTTGAAGTGGTTAAATCTTGAAGAGTTGAAAGGCTTTTCGATATTAAAATATGATTGTTGATATTTGTAATCAATAATTTTTAAGTACTTGTTAACTTTTAACTTTTAAGTTCTAACTTCTAAGTAATCATTTTTTGTTTTGGTCTTTTTGGATGAATGATGATTACAATATTTGGTCTAATTTTTGATTGAATACTTAAACTCTTAAGAGAAGACATTTTTGGTATTTATTTAATTGTTTTTTTGCTCCAGAGTTCTAAGTTTGTGTCCGTGAACAAGTTTGTGTTTGTGAGCAAGTTTGTGTTCGTGAACATAATGTATGTTCACGAACAAGTTTATGTTCGACTTGTTCGCGAACTCGATCATGTTTGCGAACAGTTCGCGAACACCAAACGATCCGAACTCGTACATAGCTGTTGGTTCGATCAAGTTACTCGAACACGTTCGAGTTCGACTAAAAGTGTTCGAATTCGGTTCAAGTTCGACAGAGTTCAGTTCGATTCGTTTACAGCTCTCTAGGTGTATACGTAGGTCTAACTATGTTTTGATACGTACCACCCATAATGAACCATCATGTAATTACATAAAGATTCTCACCTTTTTTTAAAAAAAATAAATATATATATATATATATATATATATATATATAAAACATATTTTTATACATAAATTTTTTATTATATATTTTATATAATAATTTTATTAAAAAAAATTAGTTGTTTTAAAAAAAAGAAAAAAGTTTTTTAAAAAATCTGTCCTGATCATCCTATCTATATATATATATATAGTAGACTATTATACTTAAGTAATTTTAACATAAAATATATTTTATATAATAATTTTATATTTAAACTGTATCAACATAAAAAAAAATAGTATACTATTATTTTGATGCGTACCAGCCATATACCGGACCCTCATGTAATTAATTTAATGGCTCGGGCCTTTTTGCATCATTTTTTTTTTTTTTTTGCATCATTAAAGTCTCAGTACGGACTAAACTAATGTAATATACATAGCTTTCCATTTTGACAACTTTAATACTTCAGAAAGTCTCACAGAGGTATAAACTGGGCTAATATACACAACTTCCCATTTGACAAACAAGGGATGCCTATATAAGTATGCCCTGGGCACAGAATCTCAGAAATTTAAATGATGTGATAAACTTTTTGTTCTACCAACTAGTTGGATATCGATGTACTGTATTTGTACCTGAGGTATGATTTAATGAAGGGGTCCAATTCGCCATCCATTACAGAAGTGATGTCTGTAGTTTCATGTCCTGTCCTGACATCTTTCACGAGCTTGTACGGATGAAAAACATAGTTTCGTATTTGCTGACCCCAGTCGGCCTTCACCACATCTCCTCTAATTTGCTTAATTTCTGATGCTCGTTGCTCCTCGGCTATTACCAGCAGTTTGGCTTTTAAACGGCTTAAAGCCCTGATTTTATTTGCTAGTTGGGATCTTTCTTCTGCAAAACCGAAATCAGTTCTATAAGTCAAGATAAATATCCTTTCATGTCAACCACAGGACTTGAAGATAAATATACTAGCGGTGACGGAAAGAAATTCTAAATAGGAAATGTACACGATGAAAAATCATAATATTCAATTAACTTCAACTTGCTAGATTTGCAAAGCTGCTTCTGAAAGACTCAACTTTTCAAAGAATAATTCACCTTATATGCAAACTTATAAGCATTTTCAATAGAAAGAGAAATGATAATAACATTGGTAAAACAATGAAAAAAACATGATTAAATGGAAGATCTTTTCCAAATAATTATAAGAGGAGGATTCAGCACCTCTCATCCTTAAAAGCGAAATATGTCCCCAGTTATATCGCAAGTAGATAGAGCTTGCTTTTTAAATCCAGTAAAAAAATGGATCTCTTCAAAAAAAAATTAGTCGAGCATGATAACAATTACACCAAACTGTTACTAATTATCTTTTAACATTATGTGGGATCAACAATTGCACAAGGAAAATCTAGAAATAACTAGCGAGCATATTGAGATGCAAGTACACTTTGCTTGCGACGATATCTGCCTGCTAGAACAGTTGTTGTTACGACGTTTTTGTCTTCGCCGACTGGAAATAAACTTTTGTTCTTATCATTTAGGCAAAATTTCATGGAAGTGCCCCATAGTTTGGTAATCTATTAAGTTCAACCCATAAGTTTTGTACTTTATAAATTTCACCCTGTTTGTATATTTGTCTTTCGGCTAGGTCCTTGTAATTTTTTTTTATTTCTTAAAAAAAAGGTATTACAATGTCTTTTTACAGGTGTTGATATAATTGTGTTTTTAATGATATTCAATATTTGTAGTAAATATGTTTTGGGTTTTAAAATATATAAATTTCATTGTTCTTTTAAAGTAAAATAAATAATGTACACTGTGAATGGCTTGTCGCCATATAGACGCCATGACGAGCGCCTTGTCGTCTTAGCGGTCAGCTACCGCTGCGCCTCGCCAAGGAGCCGTAATAACTATGACCATGCTACTTGAAATGTTAAATATTATATATGGAAGACTAAAATATAATTTACTACCCTAAACTATAGGCCATATTCCACTTCGATGATCCACCTTTTAATTTTGTCAATTAGATGATTGAACTATTAATTTTTTTTCACTTTCATTCAATTAGTCCTACCACGTCAGAAATTGTTGACGTGACCCTTGAAATGGGGCCATCTGCAGCTGATGTGTCTTAAAAAAATAATTTTTTTACCATTTTGTTAAATTAAAATATTAAAGTAGGGGTAAATTTGGCAAATTATTTTTTATTCTCAATTAAAACAAAACAAAAAAATAAGTCAAATCTCCAACTTTTTGTCAGATCTGCGTTGATGAAGAATCGTCTTCCTCCTCGACTTTCTTGACCGAAGTCGACTCACGAGTTGCTGAATTCGAATCGGCAGTTAGTTCCGGTGGCTCGGGGCATCCGGCTCCAAATCCTCATGCTTGCAAGCTTTGTGGATCCGGCGAGGCGGGGCTCGCTTCACCCATAACCTCCGCCTCACGCTTACGCCATAGAGATCCGAAACACGGTTAAAGATTTGAAAGAAATTGTGCTTTGTGGTACACTATCTCAATGATCGCTTTGTGCATCAAGTTTTTCGAGAGAGGGGCAGAACGTGGATGCGATAACCAGAATCCATGGAGTGACCTCGGTGGGTCTCCCGTGACCTCCTTGAGCTCATTGAAAAAAAGAAAAGCCCGAAGAAAGCCGAAATGGAAATATCAAATTCTAATAAATCTAAACAACCCATTACCCGATTCACCCTCGGAGATCAAATATCAACACCATTCATGGCCAAAATGTCGATAAGGTCCGGGTAATTTGGGACAACAACGGCTGGTCTCTGGTAGTCCAAAACGGTGAGTGAAAAACACCTCCATCTTTATTGAACCGAACCTTCAACTTTACCCTTTTTCACAAATATTCAAGAATTCACTATATCTCCATTGGTGCCCTCTGGGAGGTCGAACTTTGGGGTTTTAAGCGCTAAAGAAAGAAAGGGTTTGGGAAAATGGTGACGAATTTGAAGGGGCTTCCGCTTGAATTAGAGTTGAAGGAGGGTTTGGGGGTGGAACGGATTCGTTAATGGCTAAGGCTTGTGGTGTAATTGAAGAGAAGAGCAAGGCAGCTAAAGTGGCTTGTGATGGTAAATCTTTAAGGATATGAGAATAACTGGGTTAATTGAGAATTGATTGGGCTATCAGAAACTTTTTTCTGGACAGAGAAGGCAAAGATCTGGGTTCGTTCTAACGAAGAACGAAGGAATGAATTGATGATTGTTTAATTGTTTTTTTCCCTTATGTTATACTAAAATGATTTTTATTTTTATGGAATAGTTTTTGTTTATTTTGATTGAATATGATATGAATGTTAAATTATTCTTTTGCCCCTTCATTTTAATAAAATGATTTACAATAATTTAAAAATTATATTTCTTTTGACACATAAGCATGGTATGCCACATGTTCACCTCCATATCAGCAATTTTTGACGTGGTAGGGCCAATTGAATGAAAGTAGAAAAAATTAATAGTTCAATCATCTAATTGACAAAATTGAAAGGTAGATCATCGAAGTAGAATATGGTCTATAGTTTAGGGTAGTAAATTATATTTAAGCCTATATGGAACTGTAACTACATTATGCTATTTATAGCTGTAAGCATAAAATATAAACTATCATAATGAAGTTATTTATATGCGAAAAGAAAGAACAAACAGAACAAGATTCCTGTTTGTCCTCAGTGAAAACAAGCAGATATATTAATTAATAGTCACTATTGTCTGAAGCCACTACTGTGCTATATAATTCTAGTTTCCAAGGAAGAAAAGGCCATTGGAGAAAAAGAAAAAAAAATTTGTCCATGGTTCCACCATAAATTAAATAATAAAATTTGCATATATTAAAATCTTTTAAAAGAACATGTGGACTAACTATGGGATAAAAAATCCTCACTGAAATCTGAAAAGAATTGTTAAAAATGTAAACTCAAAAGATACTCCCAGCGAATGTAATACCTGTGCAGCGAAGAGAGACACCAGTAGGAATGTGAGTAATTCGAACAGCAGTTTCAACTTTATTCACATTTTGACCTCCTTTACCACCCGCTCTAGTAAAGCTAATTTCCAAGTCTTCCTCAGGTATTTCAACATCTAGTGACTCTTCTGGAAGAAGAGGCATTACTTCGACACCAGAAAAGCTTGTCTGCATAAAGTTACAGTGTAAATCATCAGATAGCTCGAATGAAAGAAAGCAAGAGAAGCAATTATTTCAAATGAGATATCTAGTCTGCTAACTTTTATTTACTTATAATTTCCCTGATTTACATATGTTTTAACTGTTTCTTTTATTATTCCCCATATATTTTCTTTTACTTTTAAGGGAACATTTTCACTTCCTTCGGTATCTAGACTTTTTACCAAAAGCAAAGATGATGATTAATAATAATAAATAAATAAAATTTGACGAAATCCTCATGCCTAAACTTACAAACAATACAAAGGTGATTGAAATTGTGACGGCATATTTTGAACCTTTAATTTTTTTGGATACCTAGAGGGTTTAGATTTTGGTATTTTTTTTATTTTTAATATTTATTAATTATATTTCAGTGATTTCCTAATTTACCCTTTTAAAAATTAAAAAATCAATTGTCCTGGTCATATTTGACCAAATAAAACTTCAGAGTGTACGTTTTAACGCATAAACCTTCAAGTGAGGGTGCAATTAGAAACATTTTGAAGGTCACAGTACATAATTGCTCTAACATGTAAATTTGGGGGAGCGAACTGTACTTTAGTCCGCTACAAATTAACAACTTATAAGGGTAAACATGTAAAAAATATAGATCCTTAAAGTTTGCAAAATGAGCTTCTTTTTGTGGAATGGAGTAATATGTAAAAATATATGCAACTGTAGCTATATGAATTTATAACTACAAGTACATTTTAGTATAAACACTTCTTTGGCATATTACATAAAGGCTGATACAGTATATATTTCTTTGGAAACCTTTTGACAAGTGTTCAATAAAAATAATAGTCAAACTTAAATAAATATATATTGTATGTATTGGCTTGTTCTTAGGATTGATATTTTAATGTCTAAGTTATCAACTTGTAAAATATGAGTGTTTGGCCCATGCCCAAGAGTGTCATTTAAGTGCTGTCCAGCACACGTCTTCAGTGTGTTGGTTCTTACCTCTTAAAAAACATTGTCTTGCATCTGGTATGGACGCTAAAATAATTCTAAAATACCTATTTTTCAGAACCATAAAACTAGTGTTCGCTAAAATTTTTTCCATTTCATTTTTTCCATTTCCCCCATCTATGAATTGAAAATAAGTTCCTTTTAGCTTCCAAGGGAAAAAATATACAAGTACAATTTATAAGTGCACGCACGAACTCACACATACATGCAATATTTCCATGAGCACTTAGGTGCATCTTTAACAGAATATAAAGTAGATGACTGTCAAAAAACCATTCTTATGTGGTGTTGAGTCCAAGGATAACTTCACTCATTTATGTATCCTTGAGAAAAAAAACATTACCAAAGACGATTTTCCCTTGCAGATAGCGCCATTTGGGTAGGCAGGGTAGCAAATATGATACATGGTGGTTTGAAGGATGCATAAGAATTTATGATACTAGTATTAAATTTTAACTACTTTGGACCAGGAAGGCCTGCTGTTGGGGACCCACTAGATGAAGACACATAGAACCACAAAGTATGACTGAATGGTTTACCTGGCGAAGGCCTTTGGAATTGAAAGGAGATTGTCGCACAATTCGGTGTGTTCCCTTTTCCCCGGACATATAACCATAGGCATAGCGGCCTTCAAGTTCAATTGTAGCCGACTTAATCCCAGCTTCCTCTCCCATAGACTTTTCAACAACTCTTGTTTTGTATTGCTGCTTCTCTCCCCATCTTACATACATCCTAAGAAGCATGTCAGCCCAATCCTGCACTGAAAGAAAATCATCAAGTAATTTTACATAAAACAGGCATAAATTGAAAGAGTATTTTACAATTTACATTGATTCAAAATTCAAACACCTTTTATGGCTCCAGCACACCTAACGTAGAAGCAAATTATCTCTCATCAAAACTAGTAAACAACAATTTGTTGGATGGTGATCAAATATCAATTCGATTTACCTTATCCATATACTTAGACTCAGCTACAAAATATGTTTCTGTAGTCATCTCTGTCGTGGACCATGTTCTCTGTTAACTACACTGTCACAATTTTCTTTAATAATTTCACTCAAGTTGATTTTGATTTCCCTTTCCTTACAGTTGCCCACATAAGCAATTTTATTACTGTTTTCACTGTTACAGTTATAGGTTTTAGTTGCTTGCACCAAAGATGTCTTAGTCTATATCCTTTGTATGAAAGACCAATAATTGCACCTGAGAGAAAGAAAAATAAACAGAAACCAAAACAGTATCTTATCTTTGTATCTACGAAATATACCTGTGCATCAGTACCTCCAGCACCAGCTGTGATAGAGATGACAGCACCTTCTTTGTCATATGGGCCAGCAAGTAATTGTGTCAACTCGAACCGATCCAATGCCATGTTCAATTCTTTGATGATGTTGGCAGCCTCTTCAAGAAAAGCTGTATCAGTTGAGTCCATCTCCTCAGTAAGTTTAACTATTGTTTCTGCATCTTCAACCTGCAGAAAATGCAAAGCGTCAAATTGTTTAAATCCAGAATTTGAGTTTGAAAGATGATCAAATCCTTCAAACTTCATAATAACTACATCTTGATAGTAGAAATATATTATTGGTCCTTCTACTACAATATGTAAATTCTATGCACGGTGCCTAATACTAAAGAAACTAAGCCTTACAAACAGGCTCCGTTTACTTTTTTCTGGAAATATGTTCCCCGGAATAGAGCAAAATATTTTCATATCATATGATTTTCAATAAAATTATCCTATTCTCCAGTGCTTGGTTGACAAACTGATAATGGGAACTTTTTGGTGTTTGTTTGATGAAGGTTTATATGAGTCGAGTCGAGCAGAGGCTGAATCGCTAAAATTTATCAAGCTGGACATCATCATCTATTCATCAATTAAGTTTTATAGAAGATTTTTAGTTGAATCAATAAGTTGATTGTTCTATAAATAATTTAATAAAATATGATATGAGCATCCAATACTTAGTTACAATATAGATATTTGTTTAACTATAGGTTAACTAACAAAGAAATATTTCAATACACGCTAAATTTAGAGTATTACGTAAGAGTACCATGTTTGGGAACACATGTATCAATATGCAGAGTATCTAGTAAATCTGCTTCAAAGCAACAGAGTAATGGAGATATTGTGAAGCAATGTACATTAAATTTTTGGTGAAATTAATAAATGAGATGGTAATGTAGAATAGATCAGCATTTAATATTTTTTGTAAATAAAGGAATTAAAACGTATTTATTTAAATTTCTAAAGGTAGCATCTTTGACCTGGGATCGGAATTCATTGAGAAGCTTTAGTTTGTCTTTGACATCGGTCAAAGCCACAAGTGTTTGCTGAGCTTTAGTACGATCGTCCCATAAGGAGCTGTCTGCCGCTGCTCTCTCCAAATCTGCAAGATCTGCTTCTAATTGCTGCAGACCAGCAGATGCCCTAATCACTTCAACACGCTGAGAAGTACTTTCTACATCCTTCCGTAAGGTATAGAAACCTGCAGTAATAATATAGCAATAAAGACACTGCAACCACAAGGTTCATATCTTTGATATTTTTTGGGGAACCATAAACTATCTAACCACTACATCATTGTACAAATTCCTAGTATTCGTAATATTAGACGAAACCCAACTAAATTGACCACAAGCATCATAACCAATGCTGAAATTAATATTAAAGGACTGCCACCTTCAGTTTCCTAGGATCATGAAAAGTTGCCTTAAATACAAACCTTACATATATCCCTAACACAGGGTTTCTAATACAGAATCCAAGTCTGCTTCAAGAAGGATAGGATAAAAGTCTTCCATGATTTGCCTATATGGCAATCCCAGCTTGTCAGGACTTATGTGAGCTCTCAGACAGGTGATCCATACAGTCCTTAGCACAAGTATGTTCTTAAATAAATTGGCTGTAAAAGAATTCTTCCTATCTTTAAGGTTGCATTTCCATATTTAAACCGAATTGATTTTGTATTTTCCTAAAGGAAAATAAGCTAAAATTATCCAAATGAAATTCATGTAAAGCCGTAGTTGAGAAAAGTTATATTTGTTCGACTCCACTTCTTCTCTAAGATTAGACATTAATCATCCAGAGACTACCATAGATGACGGAGTATAGGTAAATCTCAATCTATTTTTGTTTAATACAAGGTGAATTGATGATCAGGGTCACAGCTTCCACCTTTATCATGATCAAGAAATTTGTTTGTATACTTTTGGGAAATGATCACTACAACAATTCCCTAATGCTTTAATCTTTCATTGCCTTATTATCTTCAATTCAAGTGTAGTATCATGTTTTCTATGACGTCAAAGGAAGCTGGAAAGATCCGATCAGGCTCTAATTCCACTTTATGAGGCCAATTCTACTGCAAAGTATTGTAGCTGGCAACGGGGAAGGGTCCCAGCAATCGAGGAGTTCCTAATTTATGGAAGTCTATATACTCTAAATTTACGTTCACCCATTTGTATAAGCATTCATCTAGCTCACATTTTTATCTATTCAGTCTCTCTAGAAAGAATTACCACATTCCTCAGAATTACTAGACCTCTCATAAAAATTCTTTGCATATTCTACCAAGACCTCTTGACTATATCAATTAAATATCTAAGTAACCAAGAACAGTCAAAAGACTGGTCATAAAATCAAGAGAGCTGCCAGATACCCTCAAAATTTCCAATCTGCCCTCAACTGCAGCAGATACAAAATTAGTCCCAAGTGAATAATGCGATAAATTGATTGAGCAAAGTTGGACTAGGGGCTACATCAGTATACACAATTAACCACAGAATAAATATCCAACAATAGCAAAGGATTCACAATTTTCAATATATTATTATTTATTAGTAATAGTGGTTCATAAAAGCCATTAAGATTGTTTCCTTGAAGGAGCATGTTAATGAAACATTGTTCAAAGGGGACCACTGTTTCATTCCAACTTCATTGGACAGTATAATGTACTAAATTTTATTAGAAGCACAAAATTGATCAGAGGTTAACTTTGGAACAATATTGTTCATATTCCTAAATATTCCATTTCAAAACAGGAACAATTAAAAATCTAATATGAAAAACAAGTAGATTGTTCACCAATGTAATGTAAGGGCTATAAATTCTATAGCTCAAGTGAACTTTCTGAATAAGATTCTTAATTTAAGCAGATATTGAGCTACATCTTTTCCATAGAATTGAAATAATATCTCTATAAATATTAAGCAATTAACTGTCAGAGATGTTTGTTACATGCAGGGTCAACTAACTACTAAACCTACTCATTAAAGGATTACAAACTCAAGTAAGTATAAGCATACCTTGCATTGCCCATTCGCTTGTCTCAGTGCTCTCTCCCACTTCTGATGTTGCAAACAAATCTGAAAATTTTCAATCAAAAAAATACACAATTTACTCCCTTGCTTCACAAAAAGAGTCGCATTCGCAAAATTTAATACTCCCTCCTATTCAGATTAAATGACGTTTTAGGGAGTTTAATTTTATTCTATATAAGTGTCGTTTTTGAATCTCTATGCAATATTGCACTATTTTTTCCTAATTTACTCCTCTATTTAATATGCTTAGTAAATGCAATTGTGGAGCGAGAAATAATTAATTAGGGACAATTGTGGAGAATGAGAAGAGACAATTGTGGAGAGAGAAATAATTAATTAAGGACACAAAAGACATTTTGTGTTATTTCTTATTAAGTGTGCTTAACTCTAAAATGTCATTTAATCTGAATAGGAGGGAGTATATTTTTCTTCCATGTTTATCTTTAAATATAATGAGTAGTTAGTTTAGTAGTGGTAACATGGTAGTGAAATTATGTTGTTATACTTCATTTTATACCATCAATGATAAAAAAGGACTCTTTTGTCGGAACAATTTTTTATTTTTTTACTCTTTTGTGCAAGGGAAGGAGTAATAAGTAAGCAAAAAAATGAGATAATGCTAACATTTCGGGCATAACTATTGTATAAAACATATTGCTTACAGAAAAGAAATCATATATAAAGAAAGAAGCATGTTAGAAAGTCACAAGAACATATCACAATGTCACAAATTCTCACATGAAGCACATATTTTAATTAAACAACCATATAACCTTACTAATTGATGCTTTCTGGGTTTATCAGGTCCTCAATTGGAAACAATCAATTTACAGCTGAAAAAACTTTTGACTTTCTCCTGAAGTTGAAGAAATATCACTTGAATCGACAAAATTTTGTATAAAAAACTAATGAGAGTGAGTATTGAACAACAAATTATGCTCCCACATAATATACACATAAAAGCTAATACACAATTGTCAAAACCCAGAAACCCATTCTAAGTTTAAGCAAATTGAACATCGATAATTACTCGAATTATGAAAGAAATACTTCAAAATGTAGATAAGAGGGAAATCCTTAAAACCCATTTCGATTCTAAGCATAAGAAATCATTTATTACTGAAAATTTATTCATATGCACTTACATAGTGAAGGAAAACGAGCAGGAATAGAGGGAGTTATACAGAAATTGAGGACTGAAGTTGAAGAAGATGAAGAAATATGATGCGGAGAGAGAATGGCTTTTTGTAGGTGTCCTGGATAGTTTGCCGTCAGTCTTCTTGTAGGAATTTTGGGCGACACCGAGATTCTTGTAGGCGATAAGAAGCTGTGCACAACTCCCTCCATGGCTAGAAATGGGTGTCTTTGGAGAGAGAAATGGATTATACAAAAAAGGTAATAGTTGCAAGTAGTTTGAATAAACTATAAAGAGTAAAGTTTACACAAATGACCGCATGAGGTTCAGGTTTTTGCATATGACGACCTGAGTTTCAAAATTCCACATATAAACACTTCAAGTTTTGAATTTAAGTGAAACTGTTATATTTTACGTCTAATTTAATAGAGGGCGTATGTCACTCGATAAAAGTGTGTGGGTTGATATTAAAATGGTATAATCACCTAAAAAATAATATTTTTTTTGACTTGGATCGGATATCCAACTAAAAAAAATTATCAAATAGATAGATTATTGGTCCGTTGTTGACATATGACGTTATAAATTTATAAAAAATATTTTTAATATAAATTTAAAATATTAATTTTTATAAATTAAAATATAATAAAATTTTGTTATAATATTATTGAAAATGGATAATTTTAATATTAAAATTTATTTTACACAAAAATATTAAAAATAATTAAAAAAAATTAAAATCAATCGAATCATTGTCAAATCAACTGGTTTATCATTGAATCAAATCAACTGATTTACAGGTTCAATTCACATTTTGACCAAACTAATTCAATCGAGTCAAACTAGACTAAACAATAAGACCAAATCTTCATTCAAGTCGGTCTAGTCCGGTCCGGTCTGATTTTAAAAAATTGCTTGAAAGTACCCAATATACCCTCAAACCTACCCTTTCTCAGCTTATCAACATCTTCTTCAGTTAAAACAGCTCCATTCACCGATCTAATCACTATAATACCAAAAGAGATTGTAAATTTACCATACTTATTAAATATCTACAATGATACCAAGTTACCATTATCACCTTGCATCGTAAAATCTTCATATAGCCAATACCTTCTATCATTTCTTACCGATCAACATACTCCATCAACCAGGGGTAGTGGGGTTCCCACCCCAATAAGATTTTTGAAAGCCTTCTATATATGTGGGTGCTAATTGGAAGTTTAGACAATAAAAAGGATTAGAGATGCTTTTTTGCTAATACTTAATGTTAACGCCAAGATCTTTTCTCACGTCCCAATTATCAAGACGTGTATACGATATCCTCTGGCATTCAACAATCAACACCAAAAGCTTGGCTTGACTTGGCCGAGTGGGGATAGTTCCGGCGTGAGAGTCAGTATCGGCGATCACAAGGTTAACAATGGAAGAAAATATTTCTAGTGTATTGAGAGAGAATAATAATTTGGTTAAGTGATTTGTTACCTTCCTCTTTTTTTTGTGTGATCGTCGTCCCATATGCTCTCCAAACCCAGGGTTTCTGGTTACCCACTCACCGTCTGCGTCACAACCCCCCCGATTTCCAAATCATCTCAAATAGAAAGTGTGCAACTCACCCACTTTCTGCTGCCCTTTGTTTCCACCATTATCTCGAGTCTCATCCTCATTAATGCCATGCAGAAAGGTGGCAGATAATAGTCAACTGTTATCTTTTGTAATGATGTCCGGTTAAAGGTGGGTTAAATTGTAATTAACATAGTAAACCGGTCCAAATGAAAAGCCCAATACATTTAAGGCATGAGGAATATAATATAAGGGAGGAGCCTAACAGGTCCGGCCCAATAGTTAAAGTATCATGGCCCAACATTGCCCCCTAGTCTTTTATTAAACAGGAGGTTTAATGAGAGTCTGTTAAGAAAACAGGCCCATGATATGAGGAATTTGGTAGGATCAAAAGAGGCCCAAACTGAAACCTACTAAGGCCCAAACGGTGAATAACTTTAAGATAATAAAGCAAACTAAAAACCGGAAGTCCAAATGAAAGGTCCAACCCGGTTAATATCTGGACCTTGAATCGGGTGTTGCCTATTTGAATTCTTAATCATCATTGTTAATTAATGTGCCACCTTCGTATATCATGTAACCGTCAGTATAAAAAGTAATTTCCCCTAATTTTGACAGTTTTACCTGCCAATTTGAAATTCAGACTTTTGAGCTCTCTTCTTCTCTCTCGAATCTTTCTTTCGCTTCTCTACAAATCGTCAACAATGGTGGTCGTTAATACGAACCAGACTTCCCCAATTCGGGCGACCCTCCTTACTGTTGTTCCACCTACTCCAGGTTCCAACGAGGGACCTTCGAGTTCTAACCCTCCAGTTGTGAAACCAAGCACAAAACCATCCCCGAAAACCCCTCCTACTCCTTCTGAATTCTTCAGGAATAAGGAACATTTTACACACGCCAATACTCCTTCTGAAATAACAGAGATTGGTTTAAAGAGAATTCGTACTCGTTATCAAATCCCTGATACCCATCAGGTGAGAGTTCCACGGTCCGAAGAGCGAATGTACCAACGACCGGAAGGTTGGACGGCCGTTCCCGTGACTCTTCTAGAGAAGGGGGTTCAATTCCCCTTGCACCTTTTTCTGATTACCCTTCTAGGGTTTGTTGGCGTTGGATTCGCCCAATTGGTGCCGAACTCCTACATTCATATTCTCGCCTTCATTGCTTTCTGTCATGAAGTAGGAGTAGAACCATCTCTTGACTTCTTCTTCAGTGTTTACAAAATTGGCCAATCCCGGGAAAAAGGGTTTAAGGCTTTGAGTAAATTACCATCGAAGACAGGTGAGAAGTTCGAAAGATGCTCGCTAATGAATACCCCTTCCAGCAACAGAGGATGGCACAAAGGGTGGTTCTTCGTCAAAGGACCAGAAATTGCTTCATTGCCAGGTTGGGTCACCGAAGACGTAGTTTCTGCCGACTTCGGTGACATATCGGAAGAGCTTGTAAATGAAATAATAGAATTATTTAAAAACTTCCCATCGAAGGAATGGAGTTACTTGCTTTTGACTAAGCAAGCCTGGTTACATGAGCATAAATGTAATTTTAATATATTTGTTTGCACAATTGTTTGAAAGTTTTATTGGTATAGATTTTGACATGTGACTTTCTGTTTTTCGTAGTGTTTTTGATTAAATCGTCTACTATAGACGTAAGAGATTTGGAAGATTTCCTGGCTGGAAAATCTGTCGAAGCCACTGCCGACCCCCACAACAAGAATTCCCAACCGAAGACGATCCGGCAGGAAAATCTGCAGAAGTCGATGCTGATCCTCCACAACAAGAAGCCCCCTCCAAACTCAACCCACCCACTGAAACACATACTGCCGAACCCCCAGTTCAGAAACCAGAAGATGATGAACCCATTCTTCCAGAAGAAGTCCTCCAACCTCGCCGAAAGAAAAGAGCTACCCGAAAGCCCAAACCAATTTCTATCCCATCAGATTCAGAACCTCTCTCTGAACCTGAACCAATTATTAACCCAACACCTGCTCGAAGGAGTTACTCGATCTACCCATAGACGATCGTAAACAGCTCCTTCGAGTCAAGAAATTAAGAACCAAGATTACTCCTTTGACCCCTGACGAACTCAGAGTACCTTCTTTGACTGTTCCCTCCTCTTCAACCCTAGTGGGAACTCGAGTTGCTAATGAAGAAGAGCAAATCGAACCCACTGCAACACCATCTCGAAAAAGAAAACAACCATCTACCAGTCAACCAACTTCATCTTCTATTCCCTCACCAACTCAGGAACTTACTCCTATTCGTTCTCCATCTCCCGAAAACATATATATGGACCCTTCTCCAACTCGTGATCAACCCATGCCTTCCCCCTCAAGGCCTTCATCACAAGAATTCCAGAATGATGCAATGGGAACACCGACCATGTGGCCTCGGTTCAACTCTAATTTCCCCTTTCAGCTCTTTGATGCCTTCGTTAGGGAAACCGATGATCACCGATTCGGTAACCATTCGAACGGGGACTTTCTTGATGAAGGAATGAGCTATTTGGCGAAGGTGAGTGACAGTTTTCTTGGTTTATACATTTCTTTTCTTGTTCAAGTATCTGAAACTGATTGGATTCTGTTGAATATATGTAGGCAAATGCGGTCTTCGGACGTTTACGTCCTAGACATGTAAATGCTGAGGCCGAAGAAGAGGCTATGAGAAAGGAAAACAATATGTTGAAGGCGTCATTGGCTCGGGAGAGAAGTGAACACGAAAGTGTTCTTCATACCAATGAAGGCCTTCGGAGGGAACTGGCCCAAACCAAAGAGGGTCTAAGGGAATCCCATGATGAACTAAGCTCGGTTAAGGAAGAGCTGAAGATGACTATAGCCAGTGAACAGAAGTTGGCTAACATGAATGTCGGTTTTGTTGAAGATAACGAAGCTTTAAAGGCTAATACTGAAGAACTTGTTGCAGCCAACCAAAACTTGACGATACAAGTCAACAGTCTTCAGGTGAAGGCCCGAGAAGAAAAGGAGAGACATTCATCCAAACGCGTGAAACTTCGCTTGGTCGAAAGCCTTAAGGGACGAGTCCTCCCTTAACCAAAAAGTCACAGAAGCAAATTTAGGCTGAATACCGTGTGTCCGAAGAATTAAGTGCAAAAGTACTTCGGGTATATTCGGAAGGGTATGAGGTCTGCCGAAGTCAAGGCAAAGAGAAACTAATTGCAGCCAAGGTAGATCCGGCCTTGCTTTACTCCGAAGGAGAAGATAATGTTTGAATAGGATCTTGCTGCTTTTTATTTTCATAATTTTGTGTAAAAATTTCAATCTTTATGTAATCGTTTAATTACTAATGAAATATTGAGTTTGTGACTTATGACTTCTGTGCAATTATTATTATTGTCAATACTGTAATATTAATGATTTTAAAAAATGTATAAGCTCTTTATAAACTTAACTTAAACTGTTAATAAATAATTAAACAAGTTATATGACATATAAGATGAAGTTTAAGTATTGAAGCAATCCGAACTCAACACTTAGAAAAATTTAGGTAATAAAGTAAAGGAATACTTATTCGTTACCGAAGTGCGAGATAGATCTACTTCATATGGAATTTGTTTGCAATGAAGAGCCTAACAAACCTACAAGATGACATTCGCCTACCACGAAGGGCCTGACAAAGTCTAAAGGATGGCATTTGCCTACCATGAAGGGCCTGACAAACCCATAAGGACCACCTGCCAATAAGGCTACCACCAAATGGTCAGCGAGTCCACCCGAACCTCCTTACACCGATGACGTTTGCCTACCACGAAGGGCCTGACAAACTCATAAGGACCACCTGTCGAAGAGGCTACCATCGAATGGTCAGTAAGTCCACCCGAACCTCCTTACACCGATGACGTTTGCCTACCACAAAGGGCCTGACAAACTCATAAGGACCACCTGCTGAAGAGGCTACCATCGAATGGTCAGCGAGTCCACCGGAACCTCCTTACACCAATGCAATGAACAGCAACGAAAACAATATTTGTTGAGAAAAAAGGACTTTTTATTGATATGGACTTAAACATTTACAGACTTCCGGTGTACAGACACTGTATCTACTTAAAGTATCTCCTAAGTCTGCCCGCATGCCAAGTATTCTTTATTTCTGATCTGTCCAATGTCCTCAACCGATAAGTTCCCGACTTCGGTACTTCTATGACTTCATACGGTCCTTCCCAGTTCGGCATCTGTTTTCCCAAATTCTGAGGCGTAGATGCTTCGACTTCTCTGAGAACAAAATCTCCTACTTCGAATCTGCGAAGCTTTACCCCCTTATTATAATGTTTAGCCACTCTTCGGCGATAGTCGCTTGATCGAAGGCCAGTAGTTTCTCGACTTCTTCAATCAAATCAAGATTAACCTTTAGCCCTTCTTCATTGTAGATCTCTTTGAATTGACTGACCCGAAAACTTGGAGATCCAATTTCAACTAAGACTAAAGCATCAGTACCATATGCCAGTCTGAAAGGTGAATCCCTCGTTGTAGTCCTCGGAGTAGTCCGATAAACCCATAGCACGCTGAGCAGCTCCTCCGGCCATCTTCCCTTAGCTTCATCTAGTCTACGCTTGATCCCATTCAATAACGTTCTGTTGGTCACTTCAACTTGCCCGTTTGACTGAGGATGAGCTACTAAAGTCTTCCTATGCTAAACTCCCAACTCCTTCAAAAATGCTTCGAACTTTGATCCTACAAATTGATGTCCGTTGTCCGATATCACCACCTTAGGGATTCCGAAACAAAACACTACTGACTCCTTTATGAATTTCAAGCATTCATGTTCCGTTATTAACCTAAGTGGCTTCGCTTCTACCCATTTGGTCATATAGTCAATGGCAACTATAACAAAACTGACCTGACCTTTAGCTTTTAGTAATGGACCCAGTATATCAACCCCCCAGACAGCAAAGGGTATAGGAGATAAGATCGAGTATAGCTCTTCTGGTGGCTGATGTGAGATCGGACTATTGAGTTGACACTTCTCACACTTTTTGACATACTCTGTTGCTTCTTTGAAGATAGTAGGCCAGTAGTACCCCTGACGAAGTACTTTTTAGGCTAATGACTTAGCAGCCATATGGTCGCCATAGATGCCTTCGTGAATTTCGCGAAGAGCATATTCAGCTTCGAACGGAGTCAAACATTTCAGTAATGGAGATGAGAAGGCCCTTCGAAAAAGATCTCCATATATCAAAACGAAGTTAGCACTCTTATATTTGATTTTCTTGGCCATCATCTGATCCGAAGGAAGGATGCCATCTACCATATACTCCAGATTGGGGTTAACCAATAGTTAGTACGATCAATGCACATAACCAATTCATGATGAACACTAGGATGCTGCAAAATTTCCAAGTAAACGGATCCATCAAAAATATTAGCACCCGTAGTGGCCAGCTTCAAGAGTGCATCGGCAATGGAATTATCGTTACGATCAACTCCCTGAAACTCGTAGGACTGGAAATACTGAAGTCGATCTTTCAATTCTGCCAGGTATTTGACCATCCTTGGACCTCAAGCTTCATACTCCCCTGAGGCTTACTTGACGACCAACTGAGAATTGCTGAAGATGACTATTCTTTGCACTTCGAGACTCTTAGCCAATCGTAACCCTACTAATACCGCCTCATATTCTGCTTCATTGTTCGTTGCCCTAAACCCGAATCTGATAGCCTGTTGCACTTTGAACCCCTCTGGACTTGTCAAAATGATCCCTGCTCCACTGATGTCCAAAGTAGAAGACCCATCTCACGACAAAGCGTCCACGAGCTCTGCTTATGTCTTTGAAGAGCTACAATTGCCTGTCGGACCCTTCTCGACACCATGACGCCTTCATCCACTTCAGAAAATGAACACTTACCCACAAAATCAACTGAGCAAGGCACGCCCTTGATGGCGATTCGGGATGATATTCAATAAAAATTGGGACAACTCCATAGTCCATGCAGTTAATCTCCCCGAGACCTCAGGTTTGCCCATAATTTTCTTCAAAGGCTGATTTCTGTATACCACCAACAACCTACCCTAGAAGTATTGCCTAAACTTTCAACTAGCAATTATCAAAGCAAAAACAAACTTTTTAATGTTTGGGTACCTTGTTTCAGCATCCCGAAGGACATGGCTTACGTAGTAAACCGGGTGCTGCTTACCCCCAACTTCACGCACCAAAACTGCTCCTACTGCCAACGAACTAGCTGCCAGATACAAATATAAAGGCTCAGCAGGAGCGGGCTTCACCAACAAAGGTGCCGAAGACAAATAGGACTTTATGCTCTGAAAGGCGTCTTCACATTCTGAAGTCCATTGGAACGTCTTTGCATTCTTCGGCCCTTTCAAAGTATCAAAAAATGGCAAACACCTTTCTGCCGATTTGGACATGAACCTCCTCAACGCTGCAATCCTTCCGGTCAGACGTTGAACATCTTTAAATGACTGAGGAGTCTTCATATTAAGAATTGCTTGAATCTTCTCTGGGTTGGCTTCAATTCCTCTCTAACTGACAAGATAACCCAGAAACTTGCCAGACCCTAATCCGAAGGTGCACTTAGTAGGATTCAGCCTCAAATTACGATGACGAACTATCTGAAAGCATTCTTCTAGATCGTCCAAATTTTTTTGCACCAGCATGATCTTGACAATCATGTCATCCACGTACACCTCCATGTTCTTGCCCAATTGATATCTAAAAACGTAATTCATCATCCTCTGGTATGTGGCCCCGACATTGATTAGGCCAAAGGTCATTTTCTTATAGGTATATACCGAACGATGCGTAATGAACGCCGTCTTCGGTATATCTTCTTTACACATGGAGATTTGATGATACCCATAGAATGCATCCATGAAACTCAATAAAGCATACCCCGAAGTCGCATCGATGAGCTGGTCGATGTGGGTCAGCGGGTAGAAATCCTTAGGACAAGCTTTATTCAGATCTGTATAGTCGATGCAGACTCGCCATTTCCCATTCTGCTTCTAGACCAGCACCACATTTGTAATCCATTGCGGGTAGTCGATCTCAAAGATGAAGTCAACAGCTAACAGCTTGGCAATCTCTTCATCAATGATTCGTTGGTGCTCGGGCGCAAAGATCCTCCTCTTCTGCCGAACCGGCTGCTGAAGGAGGCTCACGGATTTCTCTTTGCGCGATAAACTAAAAATGACTTGTGTTGCCAACCTGCTGGATTTTATCATCCACGATTGGCCCCAGGCTCACCTGCGGCACCCATATGTGGGTCCCACCCCTCCGGCTCGGTCCAGTTTGAGTTGCAAAGGAGTTCTTACGGACTAGAAAGGTCAAATTAGGAATAAAAATGCCACGCGATTGAGCAAAACAACATACAATCCTGGTATTCTCAAATGAAACTTTGAGTATGTACATCGCTCATTGGTAGTCACCCGGACACGAGGTATACCCTGCCAATGATCTCATTTGTTATAAATCACATCTGGCAATACCTTGTACAGGTCCGATGCCGCCAACTCCGGGTCGTTACCCTAAATGAGTCCCCGACGGGGGTTACAACATGAGTCCCCGACGGGGGTTACAACGTGAGTCCCCGATGGGAGTTACAACGTATGTCCCCTACGGGGGTTACAACGTGAGTCCCCGACGGGGGTTACAACGTATATCCCCGACGGGGGTTACAACGTGAAGCCCCAGTAGGGGATTACAACGTACATTTAAGCCGTTGTCACACATATCAACGAAGGTCAAGAAGCCTTGACGTTATCTCAGCCGATAGCGATTAAACCTATCAGAGCTCTAGGGTTATTCAAGGATTTCATGCTCAATTACTCATATTCCCTAGCGGATCCCCGGCGGGGGTCACAGCGCAATGCTCCGTTGATTCACACATCAGCAAAGGTCAAGCAACCTTAACAATCTACCCATAGAGTGTCAGCCGTTGATTCACGTCGTCAAGGTCAAGCGACCTTGACAAGATATCCCACAGATTTTTCAAATTGTTGATTCATATATTGGTGAAGTACACGTCAGCGAAGGTCAGGCATCCCTGACAACATTTGCTGTTTTCAGTAAATCCAACAGAATCTTGGCATGTCCTGGCGATAACAATGAGAAAAGGTCAATGTTATCAAAGAGGATAGATGATGGAATATGTTATACACATCCTCAAACAGATCAAGCTTTATCCCTATAGATCTCTTACACATAAGAGGTACATCTTCAGGATCAAGTCATAATCGAAGACACAGGGATTTGGTGATAGCTCCAACATCAACATCCTAACAGATTTGGATTACACATCAAATCTGGTCATCATTGCCAATCCCCAATTGAAGCAACAGGGAGCCATCAATCATCCCCCATCATGTTGGGCTACAACCCCGTACACATACATCATACATTTGTATCATGTTGCTACCCATAGTACCATGTTTGTCTTGTTGCGTTTCAAGTGTCTAGGATTCTTTATCCTACCCATGCATCGCCATGCATGAATATGATAAAGAGGGGCATCTGTAGACACTAAAAATTTTCTGTACACCTGTCACTAACATTGCAGGAGGACATATTCGTCTTTTAAGAGGGAACCCTGAAAGACAATCCATATCCATACCGAATACTACCGGAAGTTCAGCATCAACCCCAGAGCACTCTGGAAGTAATAATTCCAACTTCGGATATAACCCCGAGGCATGCAGATCCAACACCAGAACACACACCAGAGAAGATCGATTAATCTCGGAGATAACCTCGAGGTATCCAGTCTCAGTCCCAACCATGGGAATAGCCACCAACCTTGGTGATAACCCTAAGGAATGCAGTTTCGACGATAACCCCGGAAATGCTTGTTTCAAATGCGACCAGCTTCAATCTCGGTGCTCATAACGCGATACACTATACCAACCCGACGATAACATTGGGAGGACAGGCACACCTCAAAGATGATAATGAGGACCTTCGACAAATGCAGCAGTCCAATCTCAGCGAAGCTCTGAGCAACGTCTGCTTTATCGGCCCAATCTAGCGATAACACCGGTGAGGGGCAACATCGTCATCTAGTAAATGCGATGCCACGCCACGTCGTCTCAACATCTCTACGCAACGATGTCCCACAAGACTAACCAATCCCGAGTGACTATTGTGCGAGGTAACGGATGAAAGTTGAAGCTTGATGACCGGAGGGCATCGTCCCATCTTCAATGACTTCGTACAAACTCTAATCCCATGCCATCGTATAACTCTCGACAACGGCGGTCCAAAATATGTCCGGTATACCTCAAACAGATGCCTGGATTGCACTTCTAAAAGTTTGAGTGGACATTACAGTGCCCGAGTGCACGTACTACGACCCGACCCGACCCGAGAAACTCAGGCCCACCCAGGTTGCCTCTAGTACACCTGCGGCTCTGCCATAGGTACACCTGCGGCTCTACCACAGGTACACCTGCGGCTAAATCGTCTATAAATAGAGGGCTTAGGGTGCCCATTTCGCAAGAGAAAATGGCGAGGATGCCCTGCCCAATTTGCTCTGCACTCACCCCATGCACTGTACTTTCTCATTTTAAACACCTATGAGCTCACATATAGCCTCTTTTGTACCTACAAAAGCCAGTGTTTACCCACTCTAAAGATATAGAAGTCTTCTTTGGCAGTCAACTGTAAGCCTTCTCACACACTTTAGAGTCTTTCTCTTCATCTCTGCCCACACCCTTCTTCACGTTGAGAGTCGTGTTGCACGCATTTTCCCGGACTTTGGTCCGTGGTTTTGTTTCAGTTTATATATATATATATATATTATTTATATATATTGACTAACATTATCGAGTTATGCCTTGATTGAGCCTAGACTTCGGTCTGGAGCGTTTATTTGCTTTAATATATATATATACTTATATATATTAACTGTGTGTCGGACTCTGTTCGATGAGCCTGAATTTTACATCTGGTGCGTTTACTCGCTTATATATATATATATATGAACTGTTGTCGAACTCTGTTCGATGAGCCTGGATTTTACATCTGGTGCGTTTATTGCTTATATATATATATATTCGTTCCACCTGGAGTTCACTTCGTGGTGGTTGATCGCTTTTACAGTTTTCTTTACGTTTCTTCCTGCCTGGAGTTCACTTCGTTGCAGTTGATCGCTTTGTACAGCTTTCTTTACATTTGTCCCACTTGGAGTTCCCTCCGTGGTGGTTGATAGCTTTATTTACGTTTTGTCCCGCCTGGAGTTTCCTCCGTGGCGGTTGATAGCTTTTACAGCTTTATTTACATTTCTGATCCCCCATGAAGGTGCTTCCTGGTTGGTGATCATGTCTGTATATATATAATTACGACTTTTTATATATATATACCGCTTCTTCGCTTTCATACAAATTGCGGTATCTTGTGCGCCTAGGAATCATGTGATCACAGATTCAACCTATTGGATCTAGATTCGTTTCCCGTGATAGACATTTTCAGCTCTAAGCAGCTTGTAAATTATTCTGCGATGTCTGAATTTTCTCAGATGGTTTCCATACCCATGAGGAAGTTGGCATTATTTTGTATATTATTTTCGTACGGATGCCTCGCATCTGTAAAATAAAATCAATCAAGCCGAACACTTAATAAAATGGGAGTGTAAAAGGTCTCAATTACTATTAAGCATCAGGGTTTGAAAAACCTCTTTTATAAAACATCACTGCCATATTTTGCTAAAAACTAAATTTTTACATAAATTCAAACCCTGTGTATATAGGTGCGAACGAGGCCTCGCACTACTTCTAAATAACAACACATTGACCCACACACACACACACACATTCAGATAATAGTTTCTTGAAAAGAGGCAGTCACCGTGGTTACACGGATGTCGGGGGATGCCCAACACCTTCCCTCCGCATAACCAAGTCCCCGGACCCTAATGAATCTCGGTTTCACTGACCCATTTAGTAGTGTCACATCACTGGGTTAATGTGCAAATCTTTTCTCGGTTGTGTTGGTACAACCATTTAAAAAACTAACTGGCGACTCTTAACAGTCCATCGTCGACATTATACATGTCGGACCTTTTTCACTTATTTTTTCAAACAAATCTCACTTAAAATGAGAACACCAAAGAACAAGTAACGGAAAGGGACAATTAAAAATCCCGACGTCGACACAACTGAGTATAAGAGAATATATGAAACTGTAAATGGATTTTCGTTCGCCATGCGGTAATCCACTTAGACAGATCATTTCCATAATTTAATAAGAAAGGAATACAAAGGATCATTCATCATGCATGTGATAATCCACATAGACAGGTTATTCCAACAGAATAATAAAGAATAGAATAACAGAAGAAATCATCCTGCATGCGATAGACCGCACAAACAGGTTATTCCAACAGAATAATAAAGAATGGAACCAGGTCATGCGTAATCCGCACAGATAGGATGTTCCAACAGAATAATAAAGAATAGAACCAGGTCATGCGTAATCCGCACAGACACGATGTTCCAACAGAATAATAAAGGACGGAACTAGGTCATGCGTAAACGCACAGATAGGATGTTCCAACAGAATAATAAAGAATGGAATAACAGAAGAATTTCACCATGTATTCGGTACTTCGCATAGACAGGTTATTCCAACATAATGATAAAGAATGGAGTAATAGAAATTCTCTTCATGAAGACGAAAGAAATAATACCCCTTACGAGTACAATAAATAATATCCCTTACCGTAAAAGAAGAGTATTCCGACTGGTAGGGCAAGGATATTCTTAAAGAAAACTTGCACTAATTTCTATGCTCAAAGCTTTCTTAAACTCTAAAGAAATACGCTCAAGATTATAGAATGAGAAATCTCTGAACTTCTGGTGTGATTTTCAATTCTAACTAAGCATCCTATTTATAGAAGAATGGAAAGGATACTATGATGCACTATGCAATAAAATATAATATATTCTATTTATAATCAAATAAAACAAAACTTTATAAAAGTATTACATTTTATATAAAAAGTTTTTTACTATCAAACATTATGCGAGCTATATACACACTATGCATAATAAAATATAATATATTCTATTTATAGTCTAATAAAACAGATAACTTTATAAAAGTATTCTATTTTATATAAAAAGCTTTTCTGTTTTATTACATTAATAATACTAATAAAATAAAATTTATCATCATTATTATAATTCACAATATTAATCGACCAGGTCGTTCCCAGGAAAGAGGGGGCTTTCCAATAAGGATTTCTCCCCATTGGCGCGCAATTAGGTGACCAATTATTTATTACTAACTTTGTCATCTCAATTATTTATTATAAAATATTGACAATAATTGAATCAAATAACATGAGACACTATGCAGCAATTACTGTAACAATAATTGAACAAAACTGAGTGACTTTTCACGTAAGCATCAATAATCAATACCATGTGCTACTATGCAACCACGCCAGACATCAGTATTTTTTTTAACATCGGGTGTTTCAATGGAAATGTAAAACTTCCACCATTATTTTCATAAAGTATTTTTATCGTTTTCTCAATCTGACAATAATTCAGTTGTGGGGTCCACCAATGATTGTGTCGATGTACGAATATTCCCTGTTAAAATGACTATTTCCCGACCAATCGAATATTATATAACAACTTGCGTACTTTGTAAAATTTATAAATATTACCCACAATTATAACATTATATCAAATTCATTCCATAATATTCAAAAATGATATTTATAGAAAATTCATCTTTATTCATAAAAGTTGGGGTCTTACAGTTTTGTTCAATTGTTGCTATAGTAATTGTTGCATAGTATCTCACGTTATTTGATTTAATCATTGTCGATATTTTATGTATTATTAAATCAATAATTGAGATAACAAAGTTATTAATATTATTATTTGTAATATTAACGATGTCTAGAAGTTCTGCCAAGTAGAGGTTTAGTCACCTAATTGCGCGCCAATAGAGAGAAATCCTTATTGGAAATCCCCCTCTTTCCTGGGAACGACCTGGTCGATTAATATTGTGAATTGTAATAAAGGTGATAAGTTTTGTTTTATTATTATTATAAATGTAATAAAATGTAAAACTTTTTATATAAAATGTAATACTTTTATAAAGTTATTTGTTTTATTAGACTATAAATAGAATATATGATATTCTATTATGCATAGTGTTTGCATATAATGTTCTGATATAATATGTTTGTATAGTAAAATCTTTTTATATAAAACATAATACTTTTATAAAGTTATTTGTTTTATTAGACTATAAATAGAATATATAATATTCTATTATGCATAGTGTTTTGCATAAAGGCTCGTGCGTAGTAAAATCTTTTTATATAAAAATGTAATACTTTTATAAAGTTATTCATTTTTTAGATTATAAATAGAATATATTATATTTTATTTAAAAGATTTTGTTTTATTAGAATATTTTATTAATAATTTGCATAGTAAATCGATATGGACCGTCTGCTTAAAAGTAAATTAATCTGGACCGCTCATGAATTAGTTATTATTCAGTCCATTCTCCTATAAATAGAAGCTCATTCCTTCATTATTTCTTACTTAATTCATCGAAACTCTAGAGAGAAAACTATAGAGAGAAAGAAGAAAAGTATTCTGCTACTTCACTACTCCTATATCCAGTTTCTTCTAAGGTAAGGGGTATTATTTCTTTTGTCTTCATGAAGAGAATTTCTGTTATTCCATTTTTTATCATTGTGTTGGAATAACCTGTCTATGCGAAGTACCGCATACATGGTGAAATTCTTCTGTTATTCCATTCTTTATTATTCTGTTGAAACATCCTATCTGTGCATTTACGCATGACCTAGTTCCGTCCTTTATTATTCTGTTGGAACATCCTGTCTGTGCGGTTTACGCATGACCTGGTTTTGTTCTTTATTATTCTATTGGAATATCCTGTCTGTGCGGATTATGCATGACCTAGTTCCATTCTTTATTATTATGTTGGAATAACCTGTATGTGTGGTCTATCGCATTCATGGTGATTTCTTCTGTTATTCCATTCTTAATTATTCTGTTGGAATAACCTGTCTATGTGGATTATCACATGCATGGTGAATGATCCTTTGTATTCATTTCTTATTAAATTGTGGAAATGATCTGCATCACGTGATTACTTGCATGGCAGCGTGTAAAATCCATTTGCAGTTTCATATATTCTATCATACTCAGTTGGTTAAAGCTTTGGCTTCTATACTCCATGAAATTAGTGGAATATCCTTGATATTTTCGCTTCATCCAGTATCTTTTCATGGAAATATTCTTCTGAGCATTCTTGAATTTTACTCCACAAATCAGTATCATGTTAACAATTTGGGCGTTATTGAGTTCAGGATAAATTAACTTATAAATCTTTAAAATTTATTCTTGAACTTGTTTTATTGAATTGTCATCATCCTCATGTTTATAATATGTTGAAAGTCATTTGTGGCCTGTAGTGCATAGATGGACTTGGTATGATTATGACCAGGGATTATTCGGTATAATCATGACCGTAATGTTACAAATTATGTGATAAAAATCCTCATTGGCCGTAGTGCATTGATGGACAGTTGTTGGCATGATCATGACCATTGATGAATACACGAATATCCTTGGCCTGTAGTGTATAGATAATTTGTGGTCATGATATTAATGAATATCCTTGGCCGTAGTGCAGGGATGATGTGGATTATTTATTAAGCTGAGTCTCAGTGATAAAAGTAATGAAAAACCTTTTAAATCATAGAAGATAGTAGATTTTATTCTCTACTTGACTCTTTTAATGGATTTCTTGTTCCGTTACAGTTAAACTTGATGTTTGTTATTTTATCAGTTTAACACTGTTGAAGGCTAATGATAATTTATTCTGCATTATCTTAGTCATAATATTTCTTACTGGGCTAGTTGATCTCACCCATTTTGCTTTCATTGTTCTCTTCAGGAAATGAGAACGTAGCAGGGACTAGTCGGGAAACGGAGTGACAGTCCAGATGATAGCATTAGTAGTCCTCACTATTCTATGAAATAGTGTGATAATAAATGTATTGAGAACTTATTTTGAGTTTGAATACTTTCTAGAAGATAATATTTGTATTAAAACTCACAGCTCATATTGTATATTTAAGGTTGTATTTGTATTTTATACCATGTATTTGGCGACTTAGAATAGGTGATGTATACCTATTTTGGGGGCATCACAGTTGGTATCAAAGCTTAGGGATATGATCCATGGCTGAGATGTGAGAGAAGAACTAGGAGGGGAGAGATGGGGAATTCCTTCGCTAGTATGACCTACCTAAGTTTATTTGGTATTTAATTGGTCGGTCAGAGTATAGGGATAATATGTGATATGATAACTAACCCTTATTTTGTGGCAGTATCTAAAAATGACATTCGAGAATGTTGAGAATAACAATGGAGCACAGGAGACCGTTGAGTCTCCACATATCAATAATCAGGATAATGTGCATCGGGAAGGTGACAATCCTCATGCAAACAACAGCACTAACCAAATGATGAATGATGGAATGTGCAGAGACTTTATGCAATTCATGCAACATCAGGTGAGAGAGGCTCCTGTCCAAAATATAGGTGGAAACACTGGAAACTCTCGGACGGTCACCGCTAAACAGTTCAAAGAGCTGGGACCACCAGAGTTTATTTGAGAGCCAAAACCACTTAAGGCGGAGACGTGAATAAAGCAGATCACCAAGATATTTGATTTCTTGGGATGCTCCGAGGAGCAAAAGGTTCCCTTTGCCACCTTTATGTTGTGAGGAGAGGCAGATTACTGGCGGGAATCGGTAAAGCGTACTCAACCTGCCGCACTGAAGATGTCTTGGGAGAAGTTCCAAGAACTATTCAACGACAAGTACTTTCTCGAAAGTATTCGTCACATGAAAGAGGTAGAATTCATCAAGTTGGAGCAGAACAATATGACCGTGTCACAGTACAAAGCTAAGTTTGCCGACTTGTCCCAGTTTGCGTCTCACTTGGTTGATAATGAGGAAAGAATGACGCGGATGTTTCTAAGAGGTTTGAAACCCGAGATACGTCAATATCTAATTTCTCATAAACTGTGTTTGTATTCAGATATTGTAAATAGGGCTCAGTTATTGGAGCGCGATAACGAATCAACTCAACCAAGAGAAAGCAATCGGTAAAATGATAATACCAGTGGTAGCAGTCATCGAAGCAGTGACGACAAACGTGGAGGGAATTAACATGCCAGAAATGGTAACCACTTTGGTGGTAATCATGCCCAAGACAATAAGAATGGACATTTCAAGAAGAGGAAATTCAACAATGATGGAAAGACGTTAGCATCAGCACCCGTGGTTAAGGAAGGAGAACGACTGCCTATCATATGTTTCAAATGCGGAGGGGAGGGACATATCAGTCCAAACTGCGCGATGCCATCCAAAGCGTGTTATAATTGTGGAAGAAAAGGTCACCTAGCTCGATTTTGTCGTGCATCGAAGACAAGTCCAGTTGGAACGGTGACACAAAATACCGTCACAGACAAGTTAAAACCAGTAGTTCAAGGGAGAGCTTTTGTTGTGACCTCCCAGAAATCAAGGAACCCGAACGAGGTCATCACGGGTAAGCTTATCATAAACTCTAGCGAAGTCTATACCTTATTTGATACCGGTTCTACCCATTCTTTTATTTCTCCTACTTGCGCACAACGATTAAATTTGACTCCGGAGAAATTAGACTTTGACTTATCTGTTGAAACTCCATTGGGAGAAACCTTCATTACATCCACTGTTTATAAGTCTTGTTGATTCAAATCGACACTTTCACGTTACCTGTTGATCTTATCTCTTTGAAAATACTTGCCTTTGTGTGATTTTAGGAATCGATTGGTTAACTACTCATCAAGCTTTTTGTAAGGTTGTTAGCTTTCATATTCTTAACCAACCTGTTATGCGAATTCAAGCAACCAAACCACTAAAGTCAATCACTGTTATATTAAGCCATAAGTAAAGAGCCCTGAGCCTTTCGCTGGTAACTTCCTTGTGTGGAATGCACCGAAGCCAAACTTTTCGTATGGGACATTGTGAATAACGGTGGCAAGTTGATAGGTATCAATGTGACGTACTATCCAAGTCTTGGATGAGGGTCTCAGTTTTGAATAGTATTTCTATTGTTAATAAATTCCTGACGTATTCTTGAAGACTTCTTAGCCTACCCCTAGAGCGTGAAATCGAATTTTGTATTGACCCCAGTACAAAACTCATTTCTAAAACCCTCAAATATTTTCTTCACCTAAAATGAATGTAACATGTGCCAAGGACGTTGGCTTGAGCTGTTGAAGATTACGATCGTACCATTCAATATCATCGTGGAAGATCGGACGTGGTAGCTGATGCGTTGAGTAGAAGATCATATGCATTTATGAGTGCGATGTTGTTAACATAAAGACCCATTTCGTATAACTTACAAATGATGAAGATAGATTTAAGGGACTTACGTGGTGATATCAAATATACGAGTAGAATTGACTTTAATCGATAAAGTTAAAGGTCGCTCAAGCTACACACCCGAATCTGATGAATTTGAAGAAAAGGTTCAAGAATGCGTTATCTCAACCCTTGATTTAATTGTCCCATTTGAAATCCTTGATCGAGTAGGAAATGTGGCCTATAAACTCGTTTACCGCCAAGTATATCGCGTGTTCATAACATTTTTCACGTATCGATGTTACGTAAATATGTGGACGACCTGAACCACATTATTGAATTAAAACTAGACGAGATAGTAGAAGATTTAACGTATGAGGAGATACGTGTTAAAATCTTGGATAAGAAGAATCTTATTCGACACTCAAGGGTTATACCTTAAGAGTTAGAATCTGAATTGAAGTCAAGGTATCCTCATCTCTTCGGCATACCAGGTACGTACGTAAATTTCGAGGGCGAAATTTCATAAGGAGGGGAGATTGTGAGACCCCAAATTTTATGAATAAAGATTTAAATTTCTCGAATTTTTTTTTTTAATATTATGGTGTGGATTTGATATAATGTTATAGTTGTGGGTAATATTTATAAATTTGGCAAAGTACGCAAGTTGTTATATAATATTCGATTGGTCAGGGAATATTCGTACAACGGCACAATAATTGGTGGACCCCACAACAGAATTATTGTCGGATTGAGAAAATGACAAAAATATTTTATGAAAATAACGGCGGAAGTTTTACCATTAACTGTTGAAACACCCGGTGCTAAAAGTACAGTAATACGCGTGGTTGCATAGTAGCACACGATATTGATTATTGATGCTTACGTGAGAAGTCACTCAGTTTTGTTCAATTATTGCTATAGTAATTGTTGCATAGTATCTCCCGTTATTTGATTCAATTATTGTCAATATTTTATATATTATTAAATCAATAATTGAGATAACAAAGTTATTAATATTATTATTTGCAATATTAACGATGTCTAGAAGTTCTACCAAGGAGAGGTTTGGTCACCTAATTGCGCGCCAATAGGGAGAAATCCTTATTGGAAAGTCCCCTCTTTCTTGGGAATGACCTGGTCGATTAATATTATGAATTATAATAAAGGTTATAAGTTTTGTTTTATTATTATTATAAATGTAATAAAATGTAAAAACTTTTATATAAAATGAATACTTTTATAAAGTTATTTTTTTATTAGACTATAAATAGAATATATGATATTCTATTATGCATAGTGTTTGCATATAAGGTTATGATAAGTGTTTGCATAGTAAAATCTTTTTATATAAAACATAATACTTTTATAAAGTTATTTATTTTATTAGACTATAAATAGAATATATAATATTTTATTAATACTATATAGTAAATTAATATGGACCGTCCGTTTAAAAGTAAATTAATATGGACCGTTCATGAATTAGTTATTATTCAGTCCATTCTCCTATAAATAGAAGCTCGTTTTTCATTATTTCTTACGAATTCACTGAAACTCTAGAGAGAGAAACTATAGAGAGAAAGAAGAAAAGTATTCTGCTACTTCACTACTCCTATATCCAGTTTCTTCTAAGGTAAGGGATATTATTTCTTTCGTCTTCATGAAGAGAACTTCTGTTATTCCATTCTTTATCATTGTGTTGGAATAACCTATCTATGCAAAGTACCGCATACATGGTGAAATTCTTCTGTTATTCAATTCTTTATTATTCTGTTGGAATATCCTGTTAGTGCGGATTACTCATGACCTGGTTTCGTTCTTTATTATCCTGTGGAACATCCTATCTGTGCGGTTTACGCATGACCTGGTTCCATTCTTTATTATTCTGTTGGAATATCCTATCTTTGCGGATTACGCATGACCTGGTTCCATTATTTATTATTCTGTTGGAATAACCTGTCTGTGCGGTCTATCGCATGTATGGTGAATTCTTCTATTATTCCATTCTTTATTATTATGTGGAATAACCTGTCTATGTTGATTACCACATGCATGGTGAATGATCCTTCGTATTCATTCCATATTAAATTGTGGAAATGATCTGTCTACGTGGATTACCGCATGGCGGGTGAAAATCCATTTGTAGTTTTATATATTCTATCATACTCAGTTGGTTAAAGCTTTGGTTTCTATACTCCATGAAATTAGTGGAATATCCTTGATATTTGCGCTTTATCCAGTATCTTTTCATGGAAATATTCTTCTGAGCATTCTTGAATTTTACTCCACAAAGCACTATCATGTTGACAATTTGGACGTTATTGAGTTCAGGATAAATTAACTTATAAATCTTTAAAATTTATTCTTGAACTTGTTTTATTGAATTGTCATCATCACCATGTTTATAATATGTTGAAAGTCATATGTGGCCTGTAGTGCATAGATGGACTTGGTATGATTATGACCAAGGATTATTCGGTATAATCATGACCGTAATGTAACAAATGATGTGGTAAAAATTATCATTGGCCGTAGTGCATTGATGGACAATTGTTGGCATGATCATGAGAATTGATGAATACACGAATATCCTTGGCCCGTAGTGCATGGATAATTTTTGGTTGTGATACTAATGAATATCCTTGCCCGTAGTGCAGGGATGATGTGGATTATTTATTAAGCTGAGTCTCAGCGATAAAAGTAATGAAAAACCTTTTAAATCATAGAAGATAGTAGATTTTATTCTCTACTTGACTCTTCTAATGGATTGCTTATTCACAACGTAGTTAAACTTGATGTTTGTTATATTTTATCAGTTTAACATTGTTGAAGGCTAATGATAATTTATTCTGCATTATCTTAGTCATAATATTTCTTACTGGGCTAGTTGAGCTCACCCTTTTTCTTTCATTGTTCTCTTCAGGAAATGAGAACGTAACAGGGACTAGTCGGGGAATGGAGTGATGGTCCAGATGATAACATTAGTAGTCCTCACTATCTTATGAAATAGTGTGATAATAAATGTATTTAGGACTTATTTTGAGTTTGAATACTGTCTAAAAGACAATATTTGTATTAAAACTCACAGCTCATGTTGTTTATTTAAGGTTGTATTTGTATTATGTACCATGTATTTGGCGACTCAGAATAGGTGATGTATACCTATTTTTGGGGCGTCACACGTATAATACCTCGTATCATACCCGTATACTCTACCTCGCACAATACCTACGTATCATACAATCATTACCATAACTTCTTAACGCTTGATTTTCCTAACGTTCACAAATTAAGTCCACATGCGAAATATTACGTTTTCCATAACTGAAATATTATTGGATATTCCATCTCACCTTCATATTATATCGTTACATATTTCTTGGAAGTTCAAATATAATTCCCGAGCAGAAATGCTTGAATAGTGTTTTTCAGAAAACTTCTCGGAAAGCTTTAAATTTTGTCTTGCAAATTCAAACACTTTAATTTTATCACGTAGCCAAAATACTACGACGTTCCGATATGCCTAGGTCATAGAATGACCTTCAAATAGCTTACTCCCATAAATAATCAATTAAATTCATTTAATCCATATAATAAAATAAAATTTTAATTCTCCTAAAAATCCAATTTTTTTCTGGGGTGTTACACTCTTCCCTCCTTATAAGGATTCTGTCCCCAGAATCTCGCTAACAATACATACACCATTGAGGAAAATATTTCGTCATTTTAATCTCGAGTTCCCACAATGCTTATTCGACATTGGGGTTCTTTCATTTCACCTTCTCCGAAGGTATTATCTTAATTTATATGACTTATTACTTCCTATCAATAATTTGAGTTAGAAGTTAAACACTTACAAACATATTACACTATTTCCCTTTTATTAGTTCTTCTTTTAACTTGGAATTATATGAAACTCAAATTCCTCCTTCAAAACAAGACTATACTTAGTCTTCTATTTATCATGCGTCCTCTTCTTCATTCGCTTGCATTCTTCGTTACCTAGTAGTACTTACCTAACTCGTTTCATTTCGTGGATTGAGTCTACATTGTGAATAACATTTATACATCATCATTTCGTAATTTAACCTCTAACTATGATCTTTCCATCTCCGTTATTAACCCATTTTGAGTTGCTAATATTGATAGCTTTTCCCTCCTACTTAACGCGTCGGCTTCTACGTTTACCTTCCTTGTCTGATATAAGATATCACAGTCCTCTCTACCGCATATTCAACTCCTTCTATATGGAGACATATTTCAGACTCTTAAAGTCCGTGTATATCTAACACTTCTCCCCGTATAAATACTATCTTCATATTTTTAATTCAAAACTTCAGCTGCCAATTATAGATATAGACCTTCTCATAATCCTTTAACTGGCGTGATGCATACACAATGACTTTGCTATGCTACATAAACACGCAATCTCGTCATCTATGTAAAACATCGAGATACACTACAAAATTCCTCGTATCATCTGAAAAAGACAATACAAGTGCCTCACTTAACCTTTCTCTTTTTAGTTCCTGAAAACTATTTTCTCTTTTCTCATTCCTAACATACTTATCAATAACATACATGTATATCTTTTAAGCTAAAATTCACACTTAGAGAATTTCGTATCCAACTTCTCCCTCCGTAGTGTTTCTCACACTATCTTTAAATGTTCAGCGTGATCTTCTGGAATCTTAAAATAGACTAGAATATCACCAATGATCATTATGACACACTCGTCCAAATATTATTTGAACACTCTGTGACGCTAATGGTACCTTCAACCATAGCACCTCACAAGGGTACCTATCACTTTGCCACTGACTTGCTTGGCGCCTCTTACGAAAAATCTAACTTCAATACATTAGTCAACCCAAATGACATAACCAGAAACTTGTCAAATTATAACGAGTTCTGAACGTCATCTTTGGTACCTCGTCCTTCTTCCATACTTTCAACCGACTATACCCCGTACACAAATCTATCTTAGAAAAATTCTTTGCCCATTTCAACTGATCAAATAGATCATTGATCTTGGGCCATGGGTATTTATTCTTAACCGCTAACTTACTCCTTCTACGATAGTCGATACGTAACGTTACAACTCATCCTCTTCCTTAACATCCCTCTAATTTGCGTCATGGTTCGACAACAATAATGTTCTGGTGATTTATTACCGTAAAATACTACCTTGGATTTTCTGAAAAACTGAAGTTTCACACTTTTCTTATAAATATTTATTATAGCTCTATAGTTAATCAACCCATTCATACCGAGAATTTCTTCAAATTCTCTCAACGTTAACAGTACTTATCTATCCACACTTACTTACCTTTATTATCCATGAACAATTTTCACTAATACAAGCAACGAAAGTTATTTCTTCCTCCTATACCCTAATGTTTAAAGGTATTTATATTCTCTTTTAGACAGACTCTTAGGTGAGTCTTTCTGCATATCTTACATGCTCTAATCCTACGCTTAAGATCCCCTTGTCCCACTCCAGTATTCCCGGAGTTAAAAATTCTTTATTTTTGGTATATTGCCCCTGGCATTCTCTGCTTTGGTTTTCCCTCTCCCTTGCTCTCATTCTTTCCCTCTTTGTGGTATTGAGTTAACGCCTCAATACCACCTTCTGCTATAATCACCTTCTCCAGAATGGTCCCATAGAAAAACTCTGGAACATCGAAATCCTACTATAGAGCCAGGGTTTCAAGCCATGCTCAAACCTACGAGCATTCCTCTCCTCAGTGTCCACTTGGTGTGGAGAAAACCTTGCCAATTCATTTGAATTTGGTCGTGCATTGGGGAACCGTCATGCCCCCTTGCTTAAGTTCCAAGAACTTAATCTTCATCCTCCCTTGCATGTTTGTAGGGAAATAATTCTCGAAGAAAACCTTCTTGAATTGTTCCCATGCTACCGTATCTGTTCTAGCCCCACCCTGGTGAGCCTCCCACCAAAATTTGGCTTCCCTTTTTTATCATGTAAGTCGCAAAAGAAATCTTTTGCGCCTCACCTACGTTTGTAATAACAAACGCCTTCTCTATTTATTTTACCAATTTCTGGCCTCTAATGGGTCCGTCGTTCCTTTGAACTCCGGCAGACCTACGCTTTTAAACTTTTTAAAGATAGTCATTCTTGCTACCCTAGGTCCCATGGGTACTCTACCCCCGGTTTGGTTAAATGTAGTCATTAATAAATTAACGAACTCTTGCATAGGGTTGTTTGACCCCCTTGGTTAACATTATGTGATTCCGCATCTTTATTACATTACCTTCTCCGTGGCGGCATTTTCTAATTAAACAAATAAAATTTCATTATTATCTATTTATGTACTTCGTTATTATTCGCCACATACCAACTCATACCATAACAAAGCATATTCAATGAAAACTTCATTATAATATTATGCTTCTTCATAGTTTGAAACTATTTACAACTTGTTTCCATAGCCAAAAGCTATTACATCTCTATCCCGAAATTTTACTTCATAAAAGTTGAGATTTACGTCACTACACACATATTTATAACTCTAACATTCTAATAATGCATAACAGCATCCTCGTGTTTCTCATTCGCAATTATCGCTACAATATCCCGACTAATAGTATGACGGGTTTGTTTTGACTCATTGGAATAACAAGCGACTTTAAGCTTGAAATCCTTATGAGCACTCTCATGGATGTAAGACATCTGTGCTATCTTCTGGTCCTTCTCCCCCAGTTCTTTACGAAGCTCATCGATCTCCTTCTTAAAATACCTAGCCTTATTTATCATGAGCACCTTCTCATCATGCTCCGACTCAAAATCTGCTTCTGCAGACTCCTTAGCTATATAAAGAGCACTAATTTCTTCATTCTGTTTCTGCACAATTATACTCAGTTGCACATTTTTGTCAAGCTCTGCCAGATACAATGATCTCATTGCATCTGGAGGTGATGACTCTTATGTAGGTACCACCGTATCAATCGATGTTACCTCCATTCCTTCCTCCACATCGTTCATCATACTAAGGTATGACGTTATATCCATATCTCCCTCGGAGTAGTTCTCCTCAGAAAAGTACTCCTCTGTCTCCGACTCCTCTAAAATCACTAATGGTACCTCCGCCACTGGCATGGGAACAAGCTATACTCTGTTCACCGTTTCTTTGCTCACCGTGTGTATATCTCTATACATCAAGCTATCGATCGACATCCTACAATAACACATAACATGTTGATTAGTACTTAACACTTAATAGTATAAGCACAAATCACATTTAATTTATTTAGGGTTACTTTCCATCTTTTAAATCTTTCGGTACAGAGTTTCCTCAATACCTTATATACATCATTCGACTTAAGTAAAGCTCAAGTTTACTTTCTTCAGACTTCTCTTCCTTAATGAGGTTATTAGCCTAAGGTTCTTCCCCCCTTAAGTTTTATAACCTAATGTTTTGATACCAACCTGTGACGCCCCCAAATCCGGGTCTCTTCCAACCCTAAGATATGGTGCTCCACTTCTACTGATTCACACAAACATTCAATTGAAATGCCTCAAAAGAACGAATATGTCTTATATATATTCCAAAACAATACTACCATTCCCCAGGTTCTTTATAACCGTTACATTTGTTCTTGTCATAATATCATATATTATCATTACAAACCTATACTATTACATAGATAATCTACAAGTTCGCTTTAGCCTTCCCTTTTTCCTTGACGAATCCTTCGGTCCATTCGGTCTAAGCTGTATTCATATGGTTCAAGCAAGAGTGAGCATAACAAGCTCAGCAAGTACAACAATTTCATTTAAAAAGCATGCTTGAAACATAGGAATCGTATATCTTCAATAACTGGATAATAGTTACGAAGTACTATCCATAATTCAAAATAGCATTTCTTTTCCTTCAAAACGTTTTACAACAACAATATTCAATAACACATCAATTATGGTCCAAGACCATGAGTATTTCATAATTTCTTTGAAAAGGACAACCCGACATGAAGTCCGTAAGTCCGGTATAGCTTACGAGCACTTCTAGGTGATCAGCCTATAGTACTCTATGTTGATCAACACTACATTCAGTAAACGTGTATAAGTTTAATTTGTGGCAACCTCATGTGCCTGTCGTTTGACGACAAAACAATTTAGCATATTCAGTCTCCTTTTGAAAACCACAACAATATTAGTTTGATAAATAATTACACATACTTGAAAGATTAAAAGAATCCAACATATCGTAAGTCTAGCCGAAGGAATTGGCATTGACTTCATCAAACATTAACTCATGTGAAGAATACATGAATCACAAAGACTTGTCCAGAACGAACTGGAACAATGGTTAGAATACTTGCCTTCAGCGTCTGCTACAGTAAAATTAAGTTTCTTTTGAATCTTTACGGTCTCTACAATACATAACCACATAACATACCAAATTAGGTCATGCATGAACATACATAGTTCTTAAAGAATCTTACCTTTCTTCTCAATCTAATCATGTATTAGATTTGTTATTATTGGTTCCGGCTTACCGTCGTTCTTTTACATCATTCTTACCAACTTCTTTCTCTTATATAACTTAATTGAAATTATTTCATTAATACAACTCGGTTCGAGTTAAGCATCCTTCCTCACGGCTTATTAATGTCCTTAAGTTTATTAATCGAAACTCGATCGTCATTGGTGAAGTATTAACATTAACTATCATTCACGATTTATTTACTTAACCTTTATGTTCTTCGTTCCCGCTCAATTGATTATCCTCAACTTTTAGTTATACTTAAGGTTTATAACATCCTTAATGATACTACATTATGTTTAGTAATGTATTAGTTCATTACTAGTCAATTATCTTTATTTCTTTACTTGTAATCTTTTCTTATTGTGCATGATCTAGTGCTAGCGCCAAGGCTGCTTTTCAACTTCTCTCTTGGGCTCATGTGCCTTTTTCAATTAACAGAGGGCTATGGTCCTGTCTCGCTTCTCATGACACTAGATTTTATGCCTTGAGTCGCGCCGCGGCATGGACTATGTGCCTCATATAATTTTGACAGATTTTTCATTTTGTGAGATTCTCGGGCTCGTAACTTCTTCGTTATAAGTCCGAATTTGCTCGTTCAAGAGCCTACGGTTCACAAATTACATACTCTACGTGTTCATGAAAGAATTTTATCTATTTGACCTCGTTTGCTAAAAATTCACCTATTAGTTCATTTTTAGCGAAAACGATAAATGTTCGTGAACGTTCAACGCTCGTTCTTTGTTTCTAAGTCGGAATTCAGTCAATCTCGAGTCCGCAACTCTATAATGCCAAATAAGACTTGTCTCCATTGAAAACCAACATTTTCGAGTTCAAACACAAAATTCGACTTCCATTATGAGAATTTCACGAATTCGACGATTATCGTCTAATCGTGTGAATTCCGGCAAAACTCCGTTACTTAGGATTTGTTCTTCATTTCAAATGGATTCATTCCATCATACTAACTTCTTAATATACATACTACATTAATTTATAAACATGATAAGTTATTACTTGTTCTTTATGAGTTTGTAACTTATAAAAATATAAATTACTTACTATGATTCCATGACTTATCAAGATCTTAATCTTTTAACCACCATTTCTCATGACTTAGGATAGTTTATGACTTCTAACCATTATTCTTGCTTTATCTTATCATACCAATTCCATTAATGTAAACATGTTACAAGCTTTTATAAGTTCTTCTTAAGTTCATAACTTCATTAATTGTTTATCTTACAACATGACTTAATTACGGCTTATTAATACTTAAGCCCTTTGATTCATTATTCCAACCCCTTCTTAGCATACATGTTCTACCACCACTCACTTCTCTAACAATGGAAGAGAAAGAGAATCATGGTTCAAGATGGCTTACCCTTTGATGATCACTTGCTAAGCCTTAATCTTCTTCTTGCTTCTTGCTTATTTGAATAATGAAAGGTCTAACTTTTTAGCTTATTCTCACTTATTCTCTCTAACAAATAAGTTGTAAAGAGTTGGATGAAAAGAAAACAAACCACAAATGAGCTAGCTTGCTTCCTATTTATAGGAAATCCTAAGTGAGGGCATAATGGTCAATAAGCCACCTCCACCACCTTAATCCACCTCCTTACTATTCATTACTTCCTAATTAAGTTAACTTGGCCACCACATCTACTTAGCCACCAAGTCACTTGCTCACCACTTATCTTAGCCATTAAGTTAACTTGTTAATCACAACTTCTATCCTTTGCTTGCCCATCACAACACTTAAGCATTAAGTTACTTGTTTATCACTTTGGATCACCCATGGTTTAAACCATGGGTTTAAACCAACCCATAACCCCTTGGTTCTTACTTTGGGCTTTAGCTTAATTAGTTAATCTAACTTAACTTATACATTGGGCTTATAATTAAACAAACACTTGGGCTTGTTCATTAATTCTATTGAACTTTCATATTAAATCATATTGGACTTGTACATCTCACATAATCCACAAGTCTATTCATAAATGGCTTAAAGCCTTATAACATATACTCTACTTATAATTCTCGTATTTTAACTCGTATACTTATTCATCATAAACGATATACCATCATTCATACATACTCATATAATACCTCGTATCATACTCGTATACTCTACCTCGCACAATACCTACGTATCATACAATCATTACCATAACTTCTTAACGCTTGATTTTCCTAATGTTCTCAAATTAAGTCCACATGCAAAATATTACGTTTTTTATAACTGAAATATAATTGGATATTCCATCTCACCTTGATATTATATCGTTGCGTATTTCTCGGAAGTTCAAATATAATTCCCGAGCAGAAATGCGTGAATAGTGTTTTTCGAAAAACTTCTCGAAAAGCTTTTATTTTTGTCTTAGAAATTCAAACACTTTAATTCTATCACGTAGCCAAAATACTACGACGTTCCGATATGCCTAGGTCATAGAATGACCTTCAAATAGCTTACTCCCATAAATAATCAATTAAATTCGTTTAATCCACATAATAAAATAAAATTTTAATTCTCCTAAAAATCTGATTTTTTCTAGGGCATTACAATTTCCCCCATACTAGATTTTTTTAATAATATTATACTATATAGTTTTTATTTGTCACACATGTAACCTATTTAATTATCTTACACTTATAATTATAAAAATTATAATTTTTCATTATAGTTATACTCATGATTAATAAATAATTATATATCTAATTTAATTAATAAATTAGACTTAAACTTAACTTTATTTAATTTCTTTATTTTCTTTAATATAAAAAATTTATTTAATTTAATTATTTTCATTAAATTAAATCTTTCAAATAAAAATTACCATTATTCAATTTCATTACTAAATTAATGCACCACAATTCATCAATTATTTATTTTCCTTAATAAATAAATTATTTAAAATATTTATTTAATTCAATAAATATTAAAATTAAATTACAAATTTCTCTATCGTTACATCCTTCCCTCCTTAAAAGGATTATGTCCCCAGAATCACAACTCAATAAATTCATTCGTCACATTCTTCCCTCATTAACAAGATTCTGTCTCCAGAATCATTATACAAGATTAAGCAAATAACTAAGGATAATTCTTCATCATAACATCTTCAAGTTCCCACGTAGCTTCTTCAGTATTGTGGTTCCTCCAGATTACCTCAATAGAAGGTATCACTTTATTCCTTAGTACTGGCTCTTTCATGTCGATAATTTGAACATGGACTTCTTCATATGTTAAGTCTTTTTCAAACTGTAAGGGCTCATATTCTATTATATGCTTATAATCAGGCTTATATGGCCTCAATACCGATACATGAAAAATATTATGAATATGCACCAACTCTGGAGGTAAAGCTACCTCGTATGCCACTTCACCAACGCGTCGAAGCACTTCAAAAGGTCCTATAAACCTAGGGCTTAATTTCCCCATCTTGCCAAATCGAATTTTCCCCTTCTAGGGAGATACTTTCAAGAACACATAACTACCAACATCGAATTCCCAATTTTGTCGGTGTTGATCGACATATTTCTTCTGTCTATCTTGTGCAGCTATTAATCTGGCTCGAATCACCTTGACGATCTCGACGGTTTGTTGTACCAACTCTAGACCCAATAGCTAATGTTCACTTACCTCGTCCCAGCATAACGGAGTTCTGCACTTTCGGCTGTACAACGCTTCGTAAGGCGGCATGCCAATACTCGTGTTATAACTATTATTATAGGCAAACTTAACCAATGGTAAATGATCATCCCAATTGCCTTTAAAATCCATGATACATGCTCTGAGCATATCTTCTAGTGTTTGGATGGTTCTCTAACTCTGTCCGTCGGTTTGAGAATGGTACACTGTACTCATTTCCAGCTGTGTTCCCAAATATTCTTGTAATCGTTGCCAGAAATTAGATGTGAAACGTGGATCTCTGTTTGATACAATGGACATCCGAACACCGTGTCTTGAAACAATTTCCTTCACAAAAAGTTTTGCCAACCGATCTAGGTTAAATTTAATCTTGATTGACAAAAAGTGTGTCGACTTCGTCAATCGATTGATAATCACCCAGATGGCGTCATAACCTTGTTGAGTCATAGGAAGACCTACCACAAAATCCATTGTGATATGCTCCCATTTCCATTTCGGTATCTCCAATGGTTGCAATAATTTGCTTGGCCTTTGATGTTCAGCTTTAACTTTCTGACACATTAAACATTTTGCCACACACTCAGCCACATCCTTTTTAATATTCGGCCACCAAAAATGATGTCTAAGATCCTGATACATTTTCGTACTCCCAGGGTGAATCGAATATCTTGAGTTGTGATCCTTACTCAGAATTTCCTCTTTAACCTCTAGTACTGGCGAAACCCAAATTCTCCCTTCGAACCGAAGTAACCCTTCCGAATCGATTTTGAATTTACTTTCCTCACCTTCAGATACTTTCTATTTTATCTTTTCGCAGTCTTCATCCTGAAGTTGTGAATTCTTCACTTTATCTACCAACGTTGAACCGTTTCCCATTTGGAACAACTTTTCGTTTGACTCTTTCGGATATTTAATTTCCAACTCCATCTTAGCCATTTCCAACACTTGCTTCTCTGGAGCTGTCATCATCATTAACTTCTCACGTCCCTTCTTACTTAAAGCATCAGCAACAACATTTGCCTTTCCGGGATGATAGAAAATCTCACAGTCATAGTCGGTATATATCTCACACCTCTCTCCATAAAGATAATGTCTCCAAATTTTCAGGGCAAACAACACCGCAGCCAACTCTAAGTCATGTGTCAGATATCCTTTCTCATAATATTTTAATTAACGTGATACATACGCAATAACTCTGTCGTTTTGTATAAGCACACAACCTAGTCCTTTATGCGATGTGTCACTATACACCACAAAATTCTCTGTATCATCAGACAATGACAACACAGGTGTCAAACTCAACCTCTGCTTCAATTCTCGAAAACTTTCCTCACACTTCTGCGTCCAAACAAACTTAGCCACCTTCCTAGTTAAATTCGTCAACGGGGTCGCGATCTTGGAAAAGTCTTGAATAAAACGCCTATAGTAACCTGCCAATCCTAAGAAACTCCTTATTTCTGACGGTGTCTTCGGCTGATCCCAGTTTATTACAACTTCAACCTTTGATGGATCTATCGAAATTCAGTCTTTATCAATAACGTGTCCAAGAAACTATACACGTTCCAACCAAAATTCACATTTTGAAAATTTAGAGTACAACTTCTCTTTTCTCAATGTCTCCAACGTCACTCTTAAGTGTTCAACATGTTCTTCCTTAGTCTTGGAATACACCAATATATCATCAATAAACACCACCACAAATTTGTCTAAGAATGGTTTAAACACCCTGTTCATCAAATCTATGAACGTTGCAGGTGCATTTGTTAAACCAAATGACATAACCGAAAACTCGTAATGACCATACCGAGTTCTAAATTCCGTCTTCGGTACATCTTTTGGCCTCACCTTCAGCTGATGATAACCACTTCTCAAGTCTATCTTTGAGAAATATTTTGCTCCCTTTAGTTTATCGAACAGGTCATCGATTCTAGGTAATGGATACTTATTTTTAATCGTGACCTTATTCAATTCTTTGTAATCAATGCAGAGCCGCATCGATCCATCTTTCTTCTTGACAAAGAACACCGGCGCTCCCCATGGTGATACGCTCGGCTGGATATACTTATTGTCAAGCAATTATTACAACTGCACCATTAACTCTTTCATCTCTACTGGGGCCATTCTGTATGGTGCCTTAGATATCGGGGCCGTTCCTAGTAGTAAATCAATCACGAACTCGATTTGTCGATCCGGTGGAAGACCCGGTAAATCACCTGGAAATACGTTTGAAAAATCTCTTATGATTGGTATCTCTTCTAACTTCGTACTTTTCTTCTGTGTATCGACTATGTAGGCTAAGTATCTTACACAAACTTGTCTTAACAACTTCTTGGCTTGCATCACCGTCAGACAACTTGTTTGTCAAGGTGACTTGCTGCCATAGAACACAACCTTTGACGGAGTCATAAGGTTAACACATTTCCTTTGGCAATCAATTACTGCTCCGTGATTAAATAAACAATCCGTTCCCAGTATAACATCAAACTCACCAAGTCTAATTGGTATCAAGTCTACCATCATCTCTTAACCCTTAATAATAACTTTACAATTCTTATATATGAATATAACAGAAATCACTTCGCTATTCGCAATCTCTATGCCCAAAAGATAATCTAATTCTTCTTGAGGAAAATCTAAGTTCTGAGAAAATTCATCAGATATAACTGAACAAATAGCACCCGAATCAAATAATACATAAGCATTAATACCATTAATCGGAATGATACATGACACCACATCCTTAGACTGAACAACATCCTGTACGGTCATATTGAAAGTCCTCGCAGTAGGTCGGTTTGACTGTGCTGGTCCAGTAATAGTCAATGCACCACCACCGTTGTTGTTTCCCTTTCCTCCACTTACATTCCCCGCTGTCTTTTTAGGGCAATCACGAGCCATGTGATCCTTCAAACCGCAGGTAAAACATGCTCCTTTCTTTGGGCTAAAATAGTTCGGTGCAATGTGTCCCTCCTGACCACAGTTGTGACGCCCCCAAAATTAGGTATACATCATCCATCTTGAGTCGCCAGATACATGGTACAGAATTCAAATACAACTTAATAATACAACTGTGCAGTATGCAATACGACAAAACATAAACTGTGAGTTTGAATACAAATATTGCCTACTAGAGAGTATACAAACTCAAAAGGAGTCCTCATTACAATTATTATGACACTATTTCACAGAATAGTGAGGACTACTAATGCACCATCTAGGACCATCACTCCGTTCCCCGACTCGTTCCAGCTATATTCTCATTTCCTGAAGAGAACAGTGAAAGAAAGGGTGAGCTCAAGTAGCCCAGTAAGAAATATTATGACTAAGATAATGCAGAATAAATTTTCATTAGCCTTCACCAATGTTAAACTGATACAATATAACAAACATCAAGTTTAACTGCAGCGAAACAAGCAATCCATTAGAAGAGTCAAGTAGGGAATAAAATCTATTATCTTCTATGATTTAAAAGGTTTTTTCATCACTTTTATCGCTGGGACTCAGCTTAACAAATAATCCACATCATCGAATCACCCCTGTACTACGGCCAAGGATATTTTTTAGTATCACGACCACGAATTATCCATCCACTACGACTTAAGATAATCATGTTTTCATCAACGGTCCTGATCATGCCATAAAACAATTCATCTTTTGCTTTTACGCCCAAAGAGAATCCATAGCCATAATCATACCAAAAACTGTCCATCAATGCACTACGGGCCAATGAGGACTTTTTCCACATCATTTGTAACATTATGGTTATGATTATACCGAATAATCCCTAGTCATAATCATACCAAGTCCATCTATGCACTACAGGCCACAGATGACTTTCAACATAATATAAACATGAGGATGATGACAATGATATAAGAATTCAATAAAACAAGTTCAAGAATTAATTTATCCAAGAACTAATAACGTCTAAAGTGTCAACATGATACTTCTTTGTAGAGTAAAATTCAAGAATGCTTAGAAGAATATGTTCATGAAAAGATACTGGATGAAGCGCAAATATCAAGGATATTCCACTAATTTCATGGAGTATAGAAGTCAAAACTTTAACCAACCGAGTATAATAAAGAATGGAATAACAAAAGAAATCACCATGCATGCGGTACTTTTGCATGATGCGAGTTTTTCCCACGTAATAATAATTAACAAAACCAAAGTCGAGCAAAAAATCACACCGAACGGGATGTTCCAATGAAATAATAAAGAATGGAATTACAATGTAAATCACCATGCATGCGGTGATTGTATGTCAAAGTTATTCCAATAGAATACTAATAAAGATTTTAACCAGTCCGACGTAAAACGCATGCATGACGGGATATTCTAACGAATAATAATAATAAAGATTTTAACCGGTCCCACAAAAACGCATGCATGTGATATTCCAATGTAATAATAAAGAATGGAATAACGTAAGAATTTCACCAAGTATAGGGTATCCCGCGATATACAAAGTTATTCCAATGAATAATAAAGAATGGAATAACGAAGTTCTTTTCATGAATAAGAAAGAAAGAATACCCTTATGAGTACAACAAATAATATTCCCCACCTTAAGAAGAAGAGTCTTTGATATATGAGTAGTGAAGTAGCGAATACTTTTCTTCTTTCTCTCTATAGTTTATCTCTAGAGTTTCAAAGTGAATTAAATAAAAAATAATGAAGGAATGAGCTTCTATTAATAGAAAAATGGATCTGCATAGTAACTAACTCATGAAACGGTCCAGATTGATTTACTTTAATCGACGGTCCATATTTAAAGCAAAATCTTTTAAATAAAATATAATATATTCTATTTATAATCTAATAAAATGAATAAGTTTATAAAAGATTTTACTTTGCAAACACTATCGCATAATAAAATATAATATATTCTAATTATTGTCTAATAAAATGTATAACTTTATAAAAGTATTACATTTTTATATAAAAAAGATTTTACTATGCAAAATACTATGCAGGGCACTATACAGTGCACTATGCAACACTATGCATAATAAAATATAATATATTTTATTTATAGAATAACTTTATAAAAGTATTCTTTTTTATTACATTAATAATACCAATAAAACAAAACTGAGTGACTTATCACGTAAGCATCAATAATCAATACCATGTGCTACTATGCAACTACGCCAGACATCGTATTTTTTTAACAACGAGTGTTTCAACAGATTAATGGTAAAACTTCCATTAGTTATTTTCATAAAGTATTTTTTTATGTTTTCTCAATCCAACAATAATTCCGTTGTGGGGTCCACCAATGATTGTGTCTTAGTTATCTAATATTCCTGTTAAAACGAATATTCCCTGACCAATCGAATATTATTTAACAACTTGCGTACTTTGCAAAATTTATAAATATTACCCACAACTATAACATTATATCAAATCCACACTATAATATTCAAAAAAATTATTTCGAGAAAATTAAATATTTATTCATAAAATCTGGGGTCTCACAACAGTTGAAACACACTTGCTTACCGTTCAAACATACCTTAGTATGGTTCTTTCCACAAGTAGCACAAGCTTCAAACTTTTACTTCTGCTGACTTCCTTGTTGTCCTCCCGCAGTCAAACTCTCGCTCCACTTCATCTTCTGATTCTTACTCCCAACGTTACTTCCACCAGCCTTATTTTCATTCTCATTCTTCCTCTTCTTCTGTTCTTGATTGTACTTGGTAAAGGCATCGCTTCCACCTTTCGCGATAATTGCCTTTTCCAGTACAGCTGCAAATGTATTTAACTAGAACATTGAAACCTTGATATACAGCCAGGGTTTCAATTCTTGTTCGAACCTTCTCGCCTTACGCTCGTCGGTATTGACTTGATAAGTGGAAAACCTTGCCAACTCGTTAAACTTCGCAGCATATTCTGGCACCGTCATAGTTCCTTGTTTCAGCTCCAGAAATTTCACCTCCAACTGATTCTGAGAACTCGCTGGAAAGTACATTTCAAAAAACATCTCCTTAAATCTATCTCACATTATCACTCCTTGTCCCCCATGAACCTTATTTGCTTGCCACCAGTAGCTAGCTTAAGACTTCAGCATGAACGTCGCGAACGCAGTCTTCTAATCTTTGTTAACTCTAGCAACGTCGAACACTTTCTCCATTTATATGATCAATGTTTAGGTTTCCACTGGATTCATAGACCCTTGAAACTCTAGCGGTCCAACCGCTTTGAATTCCTTGAAGGTCGTGACTTAAGCTTGCGGTTGATTCGCAAGTGCTCCCGTTAACAAAGTTACCAACTGCTGAACCAGGTTATCATTGGCCTCGTTATTATTGTTAGTAGACCCCTTATGACAACCCGAGAATTTTGAATATTTTTAAAAAATTTAATTAATTGATTTAAGGTTCAACATTAGAACCTAGACATAAAATTAGTGTATGCGTTTGATATTTTTAAGAAGGAATTTTGAGGATTTCAAAATTCTGTGAACGATTTAGGTGAATTATTTAGGATTAAGTGTATACATGTTTATGTGCTGTGTATATGGTCATTTATGTATTTAGAATGTGGTTTAGGGTCAAGGGTTGACTAGATAAACGATATTTGTAACAAACCCTAAGTATATATGAAGAACGTCAACGTTCGGTTAGGAAACCCTAGCGATTAACAAGAAACCCTAAAATCGGTTCTGGAAATGTTAATTTCAGTTCCGGGAATTCAAAACCCTAATTCGATGTATGAAACCCTAATCTGGGAACTTAAATGATTATTGTATTGCTTAAGTGTTATTAATTATAATATTAATTAGGGTAAAGCTTAATTAATTAGCAAGCCCTAATTTCAAATTTAGAAAACCCTAATTTATGGATTTGAAACTCTAATTTATAATTAGGGAAAACCTAAGTGTTAATTTAATAATTTTAATGTTAATTAGGAAATATTAATCCTAATTTTAAAGTTATAAGTAATTAGAAAATCATAATCTAATTACTTAAACCTAATTTCTAATTTAGAAAAATTAGTTTTTATTTAGAAACCCTAATTCTGGGTTAAAAACCCTAATGCATGATATTGACCCTAATTGCTTAATTAGCAATTTTAATTAGGAAATGTTAATCCTAATTAGTAAGATTTAAATTTTGATTAAGAAATTTTAATATAATTAGAAAATCCTAATTATAATTTTAGAAATATTATTTTCTATTTTTGAAAACCTAATTGGAAATTTTAGAAATTAAATTGCAAAGTTAAGGGTTAAACCCTAAACCCTAAAATGGTCCAAACCCTAAATCCTAAGGTTTCCAAACCCTAAGGGTTTGGACAATGTCAATTATGCCATTAAATTAGAAATTAAAATGACAAAAATACCCTTTTCCATTTCTTTAATTGGTAACTTGTAAAATTTGCCAACCCCTTTAGTGGTTCACCAACTATTGACTTGCATTACCATAAAACTCCAGCAAATCAGTCTAGGGTAGCCTCTATATCAGTAACATGCATTGCATCAAGGCATTATAAGAGTTAAAGAGAGAAAAAGTCATAAAAGTTGCTCATTTTGCTAACTTACCTCAATCAGCTCCTTCTCTCTCTAAACCTCTGAATATATCAAGTATATCAATCCCTAGAATACTCCCTAGATCACCAAGAACAGAATTGGAGATCATAGATCAAGGATTTGAAACTAGAAGGTATAAACCCTAATTTATTTATTTTTTTGATCTTGTATGCTAAGATAGAGTTAGTGTTTATGTGTTTAGATGTTTGCTAGAACATGTTTTATGGTGATCTATGATGATCTATCATAGATCCATAGCATCAAAGTTGGCAAAAAAAGAAGTTTTTCAAAACTGTTCATGAACCCTAAAGTGGTCTGACATGCATATGTCAATCGCTCTAGATCTTTCCTTGATTATTATTTTTGTTGTTTTAATGTTTTAATATGTAGCTTGTCATGAGGTCTTTCATCTGGAATTGGAATTACAAACCATAACAGTCTAGATCAGATATTATTAATTCAATTGAAAACCCGTTGAATGGACGTTGACTTGGATAAATCTGGGTAACCCAGAAATGGTTTACCAGCGTCTGACAATGATTTCAATCTCCCAGATCTGTCCGGTTTTACGCGTTTTGTTGTTGTTGTAATATATCTATAGCCTGGCATATGTATTGTATGTTTATGGTTTTATATCGTGTTAATAATCAACAGATTGAATGTAATATAAGGTCAAAGTAGCCATCCGAGCCTGACTTAGCATTTTTGGGAATTCCCAGAAACTCTATGAACACCCTTTTTGTCAGAATTTGACCAAGTAATATATTGTGATTATGTTGTATTTTGACGGGGATATTGGTATATAACTGTTCCTTGACATGCGTACTATAGTTCTGAACCTTAATAACACCCATAAAATGTTTGGAACATGAACTTAATTGAGCATGAAAGTGACCAGTCGAAGTTCTGGGTTTCTGGGGAAACCCAGGTATGGTCTGACAGTTAGTTTGGGAGATCAGATCTCCTTGTGTGTTTGGTGTATGACCACGATGATGCTTAGATGTTGTAGTGTTACATAAACACTACACGATCCCAGTTAGATCTAACCTAGAACATAGTTACACTGAGAATTTAAGCCGGTCAAACCATGACCCTTGAACTCGGATCTGACAGTGTTCTTAAGCTCAAGAACACCATAGACGACATACAAGTGTCGCTATAGGCTTTAGCGACGGTTTCTTATTAATTTATTTTCTGATTTTTCAGAAATTAATTAATAAATAGATAAAATGGTTTTTAATTATTAAAATACAAAATAAATTCCAAAAAATTATTTTAAATTCTTAAAAATAGTTTTTAATTATTTTGAGTATATTTCATAAATATTTAATATTTTTGAATATAAATGGTATTTAATTTATTTAATTATAATTTATAATATTAAATAAATTATTTAAAAATGATTTAAATAAATGAAAAATCATGAAAAATAATATTATGTTATAATAAAATATTTTAAGTTATTTTCGAGTTACTTTTAATATTTTGTGATGAAATTCATTAATTAATCAATATTAATGATAATTAGTTTATTTAATAAATATATTAAATAAATTTAGGAAAAATAAATTAATATTTTATAAATCATATAAAAATGATTTAAGTGTTATAAAAATATTTTAAGTTATAAACTATAACTTTTGATATTTTGTCATGAAAACATTAATATTTTAATATTAATAGCAATTATCGGATAATAAATTTAATTGTTTAAAAATCATATAAAGGTGATTTTAAAGTATTAAAAATACTTTGTGATATTATAAATATATTATAATGTTATGACAAGTATTTCATTAATATTTGATAATAAATAAATATTAATGATAAAAGAATTATGTGGTATTTAATTCATTTAAATACAATTTTAATGATTGAAAATACACGATAACTGATAATAATTATCTAAAAATTATTACGAGCTTACTAAAAATATTTTGACTGTTAATAAATTATCTAAGATAATTGTTAAGTGTTTAGGCAGAGTTTAATTGAACTTAGACTCGATAAAAGTCCGACTAGACCGTCGGGATGTTAGAATTGTGTCGGGTTCAACTCAGACTGCAATAGTTTGACTAGATATCGTGTTATAGACTGATAGGGTTATGTGTTATATGTTTAGGTTATTCTATATATATATATATATATATATAGTATTATATTGTGATGATATTATTCTAATATTGGAGATCTATATTACTAATATTAGGTCTTCGGATAAAGCGTAATAAATTGCGTAGCGGTAATCAACGGTTCAGGCAAGTTTGTTTTTACTTAACTCTACTAAGAGTTGTTTCATTCGGATAATCTTATGGTTAATCATTGCTGGTTGTCATGAATTGTACTCTGTACATATTGCATGTATAAGTCAGGTATGAAAGACTGATTACCTTCATTACCACCTATTGGTTCAGATATATTTGTTCATGTTCAATACTTGTTCAATCATAAATTTGTTCCTGCTAGTTCACAATTATATTGTTGAATTATAGCCAGCTTATTATTCAGACTCTTTCAATCATGATATATCATTATATTATTGAACTTAAACTTACTGGGCAACTTTCATGCTCACCGTTGCTATATCATGATAAAATATTGCAGATTAAGTCGAATGCGTCGGATACAAGGAAAGGTTAAAGACAGTGCCAGCTTAAAGTTAATGTGCACGATTAGTTTTGTAATAGTATAGTTTGATAATGATGTTATGTGTTAGATAGTTATGAATTGTGTATAAGTTAAGGTTACTTGACCTTGGGGAATAGTGTGTAATGTATTGTATAAATAATTTATGTTTATATCTTCTACAAATAGTAATAGTGTTAGAATGATCGAACCGGATCCACGGTGATTCGGGACCTCGGATTCGGGGCCGTCACAGTTGGTATCAAAGCTGTAGGTTATGAACCTTAGGTAGGAATACCTGAGACTAATAACCGCAGTGATTAGGATAAGATCTAACTCATATAAAGTTAGTTGGTCGGTAAGATTCAAAGACGAATCTCGGCGAATTATAAGATACGGAGTTCCCTAACTCTAATAATAAAGTTCAACAATAGTGGTGGATAGATAAAGTCTAAAAGACTAAAAGTGCAGTGATAGAAGATCGTAAAACAAAACGATCAAGACATAGAAATAAATCGTAATATATACAATAAGATCACCTCGTGATCTGATAAGGTGATAGCAGGGAGAAGAATCAATCTAATGATTGAACAGTTTACAACAAGATTGCTGAGTGTCAGTTGTACTATGAATTGGTATAGATTTAGGAAAGGATTATGAATACGGATTAAATGAAATTCGTATTAAGAAGGGAGTTAGTGGTAGGTGGGGATTCAATTGAGGATTCATGTCGGCAGCTGAGTTGTATGATTCCTTGTGTGGGCAGGGAATTGTACTTGGTGTAAAAACTACTTAGTTCTGGCAATGATAATCATTGAAATGTTTATGTCACGCTATTTGATATATGCATGTTAAGAGGGTGATTCCTTTCTCATGTGTATAACAGATAGATAGGTTATAGGTATAGAATATAAGGTTAAGTACGAGTTCTTAAAACTCATACTTATGTGACATGCTTGACTCATAGTTATATAAAATGTTTGTGAACCCCTCAGTGAATGGACGCCAAAGGTCTGGCTAGGACAAGTTCTTAAACTCATATGATTGTGGTAATTTATGGACTCATAAGTGTGGTTTTACGAACTGGGTATAGTTGTGTGTAAATGGAGAATTGAGGATTATAGGAACAGATAGATTGTTAAGCAAATGATTAGTAGTGGAGATATAAGTTTTCCAAAACTCCTAGCTATGCTAGACTTCGAAATTTTGACATCAAGCTAAATACGCACTATGTGCTTTTGAAAAAAAAATGTAAACTTGTAATCATTTTTGAAACGATTTAAAGTATAGTCTATGCTACTTATTTCAGCTAGACGCAAATGATTTGAAATATCAAAATATCTTTTATTTATCACTCATGTACCATGTAACCTGGTGCAGAGATGATAAAAAGTGATGGAATTGTAAATATAGGAATACTTAGTGTGAATTTGATCTAAAATCGTTATTCCACTATTGTATGATGTGTTATGACAAAGTCATACAATGACGACATCCTCAAATGGACTGTTAATACAGTACGACATCATGACATTATTCTCAAAAATATTTTCAAAAATTTTAATTTGCCAACGGGGTTTGGCTATATCTAAATAATTCGATTGAATTAAATTATTGATATGAGTCTATGCTATTTGATTCAGCTAGACTAAAGTTTATGAAAACTCTAAGTGTTCATTGAAAGAAATTTTCCGAACCAAATTATTTTTGTGCGGAATCCAATAAGACTGAGGTAGAATTTTTGTGCCTATGGCAGTGACGAGAAACAGATAAAAGCAGTACTTGATCAGTACAGGACATATCGGGCTAATCACCCTTGGTGTTCGTAAGTTATGCCGGTTTGCGGATTAATTTCCATAAAACCTTTGCGAAATTGATAGACAAAATGGTCTATATGACCCCTCAGTAAAATTTGAAAATATTTACTCTTGTGAGTGGTGTATTAGGTAGCATGTGATGATATGTGTGAATGGTGTAAGCAGTATGGTGTAAGGAGTAAGGTAATTTCAGGGACGAAATTTTTAGAAGAAGGGGTGAATGTGACAACCCGAGAATTTTGAATATTTTTAAAAAATTTAATTAATTGATTTAAGGTTCAATATTAGAACCTAGAAAGAAAATTAGTGTATGCGTTTGTTATTTTTAAGAAGGAATTTTGAGGATTTCAAATTTTTGTGAAGGATTTAGGTGAATTATTCAGGATTAAGTGTATACGTGTTTATGTGCTGTGTATATGGTCATTTATGTATTCAGAATGTGGTTAAGGGTCAAGGGTTGACCAAATAAATGATATTTGTAACAAACCCTAAGTATATATATTAAGAACGTCAATGTTCGGTTAGGAAACCCTAGCGATTAACAAGAAACCCTAAAATCGGTTCTGGAAACCCTAATTTCAGTTCTGGGAATTCAAAACCCTAATTCGATGTATGAAACACTAATCTAGGAACTTAAATGATTATTATATTGCTTAAGTGCTATTAATTATAATATTAATTAGGGTAAAGCTAAATTAATTAGTAAATCCTAATTTCAAATTTAGAAAACCCTAATTTATGGATTTGAAACCCTAATTTGTAATTAGGGAAAACCTAAGTGTTAATTTAATATTTGTAATGATTATTAGGAAATATTAATTCTAATTTTCAAGTTTTAGTAATTAGAAAACCCTAATCTCATTAGGAAATCTAATTTCGAAATTAGAAATATTATTTTTCTAATTTAAAACCCTAGTTCATGGGTTATAAACCCTAATGACCATTTTGACCCTAAATGCTAAATTAGCAAATTTAATTAGGAAATACTAATCCTAATTAGCAAGATTTAAATTATGATTAAGAAATTTTAATATAATTAGAAAATCCTAATTATAATTTTAGAAATATTAATTTTCTATTTTTGAAAACCTAATTGGAAATTTTAAAAATTAAATTGCAAAGTTAAGGGTTAAACCCTAAAACCTAAAATGGTCTAAACCCTAAACCCTAAGGTTTCCAAACCCTAAGGGTTTGGACAATGTCCATTATGCCATTAAATTAGAAATTGAAATGACAAAAATACCCTTTTTCATTTCTTTAATTGGTAACTTGTAAAATTTGCCAACCCCTTTAGTGGTTCACCAACTATTGACTTTCATGACCATAAAACTCCAGCAAATCAGTCTAGGGTATGTAAGACCCCGAATTTTATGAAATAAAAGTATTCAATTTTTCTATTCAGTAAATGGTTAAATTGATAAAAGTTAAAGTTAAGGGTGATATATAAATTTTTTTTTCAAAATACGCAAGGGGTTATAAAGTATTCATTATTGTCGGGGAATATTCGTTTGGTCGTGGAATATTCTTTACATTAGGGAATATTAATAACAATGTAGCGATATTTGTGGGCCCCATAACGAAATAAGCGTTTGATGAAGAAAACGACAAAACTAAGTTTTTATAAATAACAGGCGTAATCGTTCACAATTAACACCGCTGGAATACGGTTGGTAAAGTAAAGTAATGCGTTGTTGCATGCGATAGCACCTGGTATTGCACATATTTTTTTCAATTATTGATTCTTACGTGAGAAGGCACTACTCAATAATTGTTACGATAATTCTTATCGCTCAATATTTTATTTTATTGATTCAATAATTGCCGTGTTGATATTTTATATTATTGTTGTTCAATAATTATCACCGCACAATATTTCCCATTATCGGATCAATAATTCATATTATTTGAATAATATTATTAGATAGCATTATTGGCAATGTCTAGAAAGTTACATCAAGGAGAGGTTTGGTCACCTAATTGCGCTACCATGAGGAGAAATTCTTATTGAAAGCCCCTCTTTCACGAAACTACCTGGTTTGTCATAAATGTAATTCAGTAATATTATTTGTGAATAATTAATTATTGATTCATGTGATAAGAAAATATTTATTTGATGTGGATATAAATGATGGATTTATTTATGTGGTTATAAGTGAAGGAATTAATGATGAGGTGTTTTATCGGTTATTTGTCGAAATGGAGAACAAAATATGGGATTTTCGGAAAAATTAGTTTATTACTTGATTTTGTAAAATCCATAACTCTTTAATGTATAATGAGTTAAGAGATGAGCCATATATCAAAAGAAAGCCCTAGAAGTAAGCTAACTGTAGAAATTTGAATCACCCAAAAATTCTTTGTAGATATTTCGTGGTGAAATTTTGAATGAAATCGGTACGAAGGACTAATAGTCCAAAAATCGTTGTTCTTCACTATATTGCATGAGTTATAAATTTTGATCCGACCGTTGGATCGTTGTAATTTTTGGATATGTTATACATATATAAGTTGAGTATATGTCCACCAATTTTGAACCGTTAAAATGAACGTATGATTTGTTATGAATTTTAAGAGGTGACTGATTCAGAAGTTAGGTTATAAATGATTTTGGTGGAAAATTCTAGAATTGGTGGGCCCCACTTTTGGTTGGTGAGAAATGTGCTCAATTGAATTTTCAAATGTGGTGGGTGGGAATAGTAGCGGTAAAAAGCCATCGTGTTGTTGCAGTTAAGTGCCTTGGCGGGCTAATATTTTCCTATAAATAGAGGCTAAGTTAAATTGAAAATCACACCGTAAACAAAGTTTTCTCTTTCTCTCTATATTATTGAGCGTATTTTGTGAGTATTTAGATACTTTGAGAGTTGCTTGCTTTAAAGATAAGTTTTATTCAAAGATCACTTGAGCCTTTCCTTAGAAATCTTGATTCTTTGAGGTAAGGGATAGTAAGGGATATTTTTTTTTTTTCGTAATGATATTATTTCTTCAATATCATTATGCTGAAATGTTGATCTGAAGTTTTTATCAAATTTGGAACTTTTTCATGTCGGAGTTACTATTCACGAGTTACTATTCACGAGTTACTATTCATGAGTTACTATTCACGAGTTACTATTCACGTACTATTAATGAAGCGTGAAGATGTTTTTTTGTGGAATTTCTATCTTTTGGTGTAGAGTTACTATTCACGATACTCAAGACTTATTCACGATATCTGACACTATTCACGAATCTGACGGCTTTATTCACCAAAAATGAAAATTTTTCTTTTCGTCTAAAATATCTATTCGGATACTAGCTTTGATTGTATCCATGTTTTGATCATTCTTGAATTTTACACCACTATGATTATTTTTGAGGTATTTTTGGGCGTGGATAAAACCAATGCAAAGATGAATGATTTCAAGAATATCTTTGGCTTTAGAGTGCAAGATGAGCAGTGTTTAAATGAACATGATCATTGTTGAATATCTTTAGCTTTGTAGTCAAAAAAGATGAATTATTGATGAATATCTTTTTGCTCAGAATGCAAAGATGACTGTTGTTGAATATCTTTAGCTTTGTAGTGCAAAGATGAATTATTGATGAATATCTTTGGCTTGTAATGCAAAGATGACCCGTTGTTGAATATCTTTGCTTTGTAGTGCAAAGATGAATTATTGATGAATATCTTTGGCTTGTAATGCAAAGATGACCCGTTGTTGAATATCTTTAGCTTTTGTAGTGTAAAGATGAATCGTTGATGAATATCTTTGGCTCGTGGTGCAAAGATGAATTTATTAGTATGATTATGAACAGGCTGTGATTTGGTATAACCATGATCTTTGATGTTTCGGGTAAAGACAAGTGATGAAAATTATCTTTGTCTTGGATGAGAAAGGAATTTAGAACTACAATTACGATTATGAGTTATACACGTGATTGTGGGCGAGGAATTGTTGATTGATGTTACGGGATAAAACATTGTTGGTGGATTTTTAACATGGAAGAAGACAATAGACTTTATAGTCTATTTGACTCTCCTAATGGATTACTTCATTCACATTTGCCGGCTATGGTTGAAAAGTTTTATCATCTACCATATGTTCTAAATCTACGATTTATTCTTGATGAAGACTATTGATAATTTATTTATCTTTAGTCATAATATTCTTCTTCGAGCTAGTTGTGCTCACCCTTTTGTTTCACAATTCCTTTCGTGTAATAAAAGTGTAGTGGGTCAAGTGGGAGGATAGCGAGGGAATAGAGTGGTGGTCTATAGATGTTGAGGTGAGGTGAATTTAACTTGGAAGGTGTTTTGTCACTATCATACAAGATGTCTAATGACATACAACCTCGTGTTATCATAAGACATGGTTGTGCTCATCCACTTCTTGAGTATATTTACAAGCACTACCTATATAATCTTGGTGTTTGTTTGGAGTATAATACCAAATTAGAGACAAGTGGAGATAATGATATGTCAAGAGAAGACTACGCCATTGGGAAGAATATGATAGTAATCTTCTTGTTTTTTTTTGGGTCTATTAGGTTGACCAAGGATAATTACGTGGCCATATGATATCTACCATAACCTAAAAGCATGGCCTCCCATGTACGAAGGTTTCCTTGAGCACTTCCCAAAGATTCTAATTTCTAAAAGCAGCTTTTGACTATACCTTTATGTAAGGTGTCATTGTGACATGCTACTGATTGGTATATATTTGTATCCAAACTCACAAAGATAGGTAGTGTTGTTGTATTTTGCCACGACAATTGTTGTAATAAAGTTGTAGTTGTTTTTCGTATTACCATATATTTGGCGACTCGAGAATGGGTTGGATGGAATGGACCTATTTTGGGGTCGTTACATTTGCATCGAGCTTAGGATATGATCTCCAAGCGGAGATCGGGATTAGAACTAGGAGGAGAGATGAGTAAATCCTTCGCTAAGTGTGTCCTACCTAAGCTTATTTGTTGGTCGATCGTAATATCGGGATATTAGGTGATATGTTAATTTGTTAAAATTAACCCTTGTTTTAAGTTGTATTCTAGAATGATATCCTCAAATACGGAGATGAAAGCAATGGAGAAATCATGATGACGAGAAGATGGAATCAAAAATGAAAGCAAGGTATTCTCAACTCTTTGAAATACTAGTACATAAATTTCGAGGACGAAATTTCATAAGGAGGGAGATTGTAAGACCCTAAATTTTATGAAATAAAAGTATTCAATTTTTTATTCAAGAAATGGTTAAATTGATAAAAGTTAAAGTTAAGGGTGATATATGAAATTTTTTTTCAAAATACGCAAGGGGTATAAAGTATTCATTATTGTTTGGGAATATTAGTTTGGTCGTGGAATATTCTTTACGTAGGGAATATTAAATGCACGCAGTAGCAGCTATTTGTGGGCCCCATATAATGAATAACCGTCGGATGAAGAAAGCGACAAAACTAAGTTTTTATAAATAACGCGTAATCGTTCTGCTAACAACTTTGTTGGAATACCCGGGTTGGTAAAGTAAAATGTCTGGCGTTGTTGCGATGCAGCTTACGGTATTACGATATTTTTCAATTATTGATTCTTACGTGAGAAGGCACTACTCAATAATTGTTACGATAATTACTTATTCAATATTTTATTTTATTGATTCAATAATTCTTTGTGTTGATATTTTATATTATTGTTGTTCAATAATTATCACTACACAATTTTCCATTATCGGATCAATAATTCATATTATTTGAATAATATTATTAGATAGCATTTTGGCAATGTCTAGAAAGTTACATCAAGGAGAGGTTTGGTCACCTAATTGCGCGCACCATAAGAGAAATTCTTATTGAAAGCCCCTCTTTCTGAGGAGCGGCTGGTTGTCATAAATGTGATTACGTAATATTATTTGTGAATAATTAATTATTGATTCATGTGATAAGAAAATATTTATTTGATGTGGATATAAATGATGGATTTATTTATGTGGTTATAAGTGAAGGAATTAATGATGAGGTGTTTTATCAGTATTTGTCGAAATGGAGAACAAAATATGGGATTTTCAGAAAAATTAGTTTATTACTTGATTTTGTAAAATCCATAACTCTTTGTGTATAATGAGTTAAGAGATGAGCCATATATCAAAAGAAAGCCCTAGAAGTAAGCTAACTGTAGAAATTTGAATCACCCAAAAATTCTTTGTAGATATTTCGTGGTGAAATTTTGAATGGCCTGGTCCGAAGGACTAATAGTCCGAAAAATCAGTGTTCTTCAGCTATATTGCATGAGTTATAAATTTTGATCCGACCGTTGGATCGTTGTAATTTTTGGATATGTTATACATATATAAGTTGAGTATATGTCCACCAATTTTGAACCGTTAAAAATGAACGTATGATTTGTTATGAATTTTAAGAGGTGACTGATTCAGAAATTAGGTTATAAATGATTTTGGTGGAAAATTCTAGAATTGGTGGGCCCCACTTTTGGTTGGTGAGAAATGTGCTCAATTGAATTTTCAAATGTGGTGGGTGGGAATAGTAGCGAAGTAAAAGCCATCAAGTTGCGAGTTAAGTCCGCTTGGTAAGGGCTAATATTTTCCTATAAATAGAGGGCTAAGTTAGAATTGAAAATCACACCAGAAACAAAGTTTTCTCTCTTTCTCTCTCTATATTATTGAGCGTATTTTGTGAGTATTTAGATACTTTGAGAGTTCTTTGTTCGATATAAGTTTCATTCAAAGATCACTTGAGCCTTTCCTTAAAATCTTGATTCTTTGAGGTAAGGGATAGTAAGGGATATTATTTTTTTTCGTAATGATATTATTTCTTCAATATCATTATCTTTGAAATATTGATCTGAAGTTTTATCAAATTTGGAACTTTTTCATGTCTGAGTTACTATTCACGAGTTACTATTCACGAGTTACTATTCATGAGTTACTATTCACGATTTACTATTCACGAGTACTATTCATGAAGCGTGAAGATGTTTTTTTTGTGGAATTTCTATCTTTTGGTGTCAGATTACTATTCACGTGTATCGGCACTATTCACGTATCTGACTATTATTCACGAATACGGCACTATTCACTCAAAAAATGAAAATTTTTCTTTTAAATCTAAAATATCTATTCGGATATACTAGCTTTGATTGTATCCATGTTTTGATCATTCTTGAATTTTACACCACTATGATTATTTTGAGGTATTTTTGGACGGATATAAAACCAATGCAAAGATGAATGATTTACGAAGAATATCTTTGGCACAGTAGTCTGCAGATGAGCAGTGTTTTAAATGAACATGATCACATTGTTGAATATCTTTAAATTTGGTAGTCAAAGAATGAATTATTGATGAATATCTTTTGCTCGTAATGCAAAGATGACACATTGTTGAATATCTTTGCTTTGTAGTGCAAAGATGAATTATTGATGAATATCTTTGGCTTGTAGTCTGCAAGATGACCGTTGTTGAATATCTTTAGCTTTGTAGTGCAAAGATGAATTATTGATGAATATCTTTGGCTTGTAATGCAAAGATGACCCGTTGTTGAATATCTTTGCTTTGTAGTGTAAAGATGAATCTGTTGATGAATATCTTTGGCTCGTGGTGCAAAGATGAATTTATTAGTATGATTATGAACGAGAACCGTGATTTGGTATAACCATGATCTTTGATGTTTCGTAAAGACAAGTGATGAAAATTATCTTTGTCTTGGATGAGGAAAGAATTTAGAACTACAATTACGATTATGAGTTATACACGTGATTGTGGATGAGAAATTGTTGATTGATGTTACGGGATAAAACATTGTTGGTGGATTTTTAACATGGAGAAGACAATAGACTTTATAGTTTATTTGACTCTCCTAATGGATTGCTCATTCATTGCTGCAACTATGGTTGAAAAGTTTTATCATCTACCATATGTTCTAAATCTACGATTTATTCTTGATGAAGACTATTGATAATTTATTTATCTTTAGTCATAATATTCTTTTTGAAATTTAGTTGTGCTCACCCTTTTGTTTCTGATTCCTTTCGGGTAATAAAAGTGTAAATTTGGGTCGGCGGGGGATAGCGAGGAATAGAGTGGTGGTCTATAGATGTTGAGGGTGAGGTGAATTTTTAACTTGGAAGGTGTTTTGTCACTATCATACAAGATGTCTAATGACATACTGACCTCGTGTTATCATAAGACATGGTTGTGCTCATCCACTTGCTTGAGTATATTTACAAGCCTACCTATATAATCTTGGTGTTTGTTTGGAGTATAATACCAAATTAGAGGCGATGGAGATAATGATATGTCGAGAAGACTACGTGCCATTGGGAAGAATATGATAGTAATCTTCTTGTTTTTCTTTGGGGTCTATTAGATCAACCAGGATAATTACGTGGCCATATGATATCTACCATAACCTAAAAGCATGGCCTCCCGTATACGAAGTTTTCTTGAGCACTTCCCAAAGATTCTAATTTCTAAAAGCAGTTTTGACTATACCTTTATGTAAGGTGTCATTGTGACGTACTTCTGAGCGATTGGTATATATTTGTATCAAACTCACGGCGTAGGTGTTGTTGTATTTTGCCGACGACAATTGTTGTAATAAAGTTGTAGTTGTTTTTACATTACCATATATTTGGCGACTCGAGAATGGGTTGGATGGAATGGACCTATTTTGGGGTAGTTACTGGTAACCTCTATATAACGCCCCCAAAATAGGTCAAATCCAACCAACCTATTCCGAGTCGCCAAAATATAATATGTACAAAAAACAACTATAACTTCTTATTACTACAATTGTCGTAAAATATAACAACACATATGTTTGAGTTTTGATACAAATTATACCAACTGTGACTCATGTCCCAATCTTGGATAAGACGTCACAATGGCACCTTACATAAAGGTACAATCAATAACTTGTTTATAAATTAAAATCTTTGGGAAGTGCTCGAAACCTTCTTACATGGGAGGCCATACGCCTAGGTTATGATAGATATCATATGTCCACGTAATTATCCTTCAATCCAAAAGTCCCCAAAGAAAACAAGAAGATTACTATCATATTCTTTCCAATGGTGAGTCTTCTCTCGACATATCATTATCTCCACCGCTCTCTAATTGAGAATTATACTTCAACCAAACTCAAGATCATATAGGTAGTGCTTGTAGATATACTCAGCATGGATGTGCACAACCTTGTCTTATGATAACAAGTCGCATGTCATTAGACATCTTTGTATGATAAAATGCAAAACACCTTCCAAACGTTGGTTCGCCTTACCTTATTTAATTCACCAAATATAACTACTAAATGATGTATAAAATATAACCCACTTTTCTATCTTTGTTTAGGGAGAACCTCCATTTGAGAGACCACCGCTTACTATTCCCTATTACCCCGCTTCGACCCAATTTACACTCTTATTACTTCGAATTTTCTCATCCAGACGAAGATAATTTTCATCACCCGTCCTTACCTGAAACATCGAAGATCATGGTTATACCAAATCACAGTTCTGCTCATAATCATACTAATAAATTCATCTTTGTACTACGGGCCAAAGATTTTCATCAACAGTTCATCTTTGCACTACAGCCAAAGATATTCAACAACAGTGTCATCTTTACTTCTGAGCCAAAGATATTCATATCTCAAAGAAATACATAATCATTTCGAATTTATATAAACCATAATTATAACCATGTTGATCAATTCACCTTGCAATTAAGCTAAAAATATTCCATTGTAAATTCAATGGTCATGATCATACTAGTCAACAATTCAACTTTGCACTTTCGGCGAAGAGAACCCATAGTCACGATCATACCAATACTTTACCCATATTTACACTCAAGTCAAAGAGAAATTCCATCACCAGGGTTATAAAAATGTTATATATGATAATAAAAACAATAGGATCAACAACTACATTTAATTTCAAGAGCAATATTCATAAATCAACGATAATTTGGTCAGAAAAAGAAACCAATTTTGTCGTGAATAGTATCCATGAATAGTAACTCATGAATAGTAACTCATGAATAGTAACTCGTGAATAGTATTCTGTATTCGTACATAGTACCGTATACGTGAAAAATGTCATATACATGAATAGTGTCGTATACGTGAATAGTGCCGTATACGTGAATATTAACCCCGACACAAAAAGGTAGAACTTCCGCAATAAAATCCATACCAATATTTTGGTATAATGATATTGAAAGAATAACATCATTACGAAAAAATATCCCTTAAAATCCCTTACCTCAAAAGAGCAGTATTTCTAACTGGAATATCGGATATAACGCTGAAGAGAACTTGCACCGTATAAAAACACTCGAGATATCTAAATACTCACAAGAATACGCTCGATAATATAGAGAGAGAAAGAGAGAGAAAACTTCAGTTTCTGGTATGATTTTCAATTCTTACCTAAGCACCCTATTTATAGGAAAATGCTGAGAACACCAAAGCAAAAAATTTAATAAAATATATTATTAATAATAAAATTTCATACGCCTCCTTGGAAATCAGCTCTTAGCATTTCCCATATGCCCACCTTCTATAAAAAGTAATAAAAAACGTTTTTCATAAAATAAATAATTAAAACTTCCAAAAATCAATTATTTCAAAACTTCGAAATTTCAATAATTCATAATAAATAGCCCTTTTTGTCAGAAAAATTCGAACCTCATGTCTTTTCCATAAGAAATTCCATTATCTACAACTTTGCAGAATAAAGGTTTTCCAAATTCTAAACAGAAATTGACCGAAATCCATAAACGGGCGATTTTACAGGCTATAATTAAATTTCAGTCAAGAAATGGGGTCCACCGACACACAAAACATGTGTTTATCATTTATTGAGCAAAAATACTCTTCCTCCTCATATACTCATATATCCCACATTCATTGTAAAAATATCACCATTTGTATAATATAATAATAAATTATTTTATCAGAAAAGATAAAATATCAATTTTGAACAATTGTCACATTAAAATTTTTTTCCTTCTTTATCCACATAGAATGAATATTTTTCTTATCATATAAATTAATAATTAATTATTTACAAATAATATTAGAATCCACAATAATGACAACCAGTAGTTTCAGGAAAGAGGGGCTTTCGATAAGAATTTCTCACTTCTTGGCCGCATTAGGTGACCAAACTTCTCCTTAGACAGAACTTTCTAGACATTACCAATAATGTTATCTAGTAATATTATTAAAATAATAAGAATCATTGATATGATAATGGGAAATACTGTGTAGTGACAATGTAAGACCCCGAATTTTATGAAATAAAAGTATTCAATTTTTCTATTCAGTAAATGGTTAAATTGATAAAAGTTAAAGTTAAGGGTGATATATGAAAATTTTTTTCAAAATACGCGAAGTGGGGTATAAAGTATTCATTATTGTCTGGGAATATTCGTTTGGTCGTGGAATATTCTTTCTCGTAAGGGAATATTAAATGCTGACGACCCACCATATTTGTGGGCCCATATGTGAATAACTATCGGATGAAGAAAAGCGACAAAACTAAGTTTTTATAAATAACGGGTACGTAATCGTTCTGCTTAACACTTTGTTGGAATACCCTATTGGTAAAGTAAAGTAATCTGGCGTTGTTGCACAATGCATAGCTGCGGTATTACAAAGATTTTTTTCAATTATTGATTCTTACGTGAGAAGGCACTACTCAATAATTATTACGATAATTCTTGCTTCAATATTTTATTTTATTGATTCAATAATTGTTTGTGTTGATATTTTATATTATTGTTGTTCAATAATTATCACTACACAAGATTTCCATTATCGGATCAATAATTCATATTATTTGAATAATATTATTAGATAGCATTTTTGGCAATGTCTAGAAAGTTCTGTCGAGGAGAGGTTTGGTCACTAATTAATTGCGCCACGATGGAGAAATTCTTATTGGAAAGCCCCTTTCCTGAAGGAGCGGCTGGTTGTCATAAATGTGATTACATAATATTATTTGTGAATAATTAATTATTGATTCATGTGATAAGAAAATATTTATTTGATGTGGATATAAATGATGGATTTATTTATGTGGTTATAAGTGAAGGAATTAATGATGAGGTGTTTTATCGATTATTTGTCGAAATGGAGAACAAAATATGGGATTTTCGGAAAAATTAGTTTATTACTTGATTTTGTAAAATCCATAACTCTTTAATGTATAATGAGTTAAGAGATGAGCCATATATCAAAAAAAAGCCCTAGAAGTAAGCTAACTGTAGAAATTTGAATCACCCAAAAATTCTTTGTAGATATTTCGTGGTGAAATTTTGAATGAAATCGGTCCAAGGACTAATAGTCCGAAAAATCGGTGTTCTTGACTATATTGCATGAGTTATAAATTTTGATCCGACCGTTGGATCGGATTGTAATTTTTTGGATATGTTATACATATATAAGTTGAGTATATGTCCACCAATTTTGAACCGTTAAAAATGAGCGTATGATTTGTTATGAATTTTAAGAGGTGGTGATTCGAAAATTAGGTTATAAATGATTTTGGTGGAAAATTCTAGAATTGGTGGGCCCCACTTTTGGTTGGTGAGAAATGTGCTCAATTGAATTTTCAAATGTGGTGGGTGGGAATAGTAGCGGTAAAGCCATCGGGTTGCGAGTGTTAAGTCCGCCTTGGTAGGCTAATATTTTCCTATAAATAGAGGGCTAAGTTAGAATTGAAAATCACACCAGAAACAAAGTTTTCTCTTTTCTCTCTCTATATTATTGAGCGTATTTTGTGAGTATTTAGATACTTTGAGAGTTGCTATTCAATACAAGTTTCATTCAACGATCACTTAGACCTTTCCTTAGAAATCTTGATTCTTTGAGGTAAGGGATAGTAAGGGATATTTTTTTTTTTTTCGTAATGATATTATTTCTTCAATATCATTATGCTGAAATGTTGATCTGAAGTTTTTATCAAATTTGGAACTTTTTCATGTCGGAGTTACTATTCACGAGTTCTTATTCACGAGTTACTATTCATGAGTTACTATTCACGAAGTTCTTATTCACGAGTACTATTAAAGAAGCGTGAAGATGTTTTTTTGGAATTTCTATCTTTTGGTGTTCTGAGTTACTATTCACGTGCTCGGACTATTCACGATATATCTCTGACATTCACGAATCATTCGCACTATTCATAGAAAAATGAAAATTTTTCTTTTAGTCTAAAATATCTATTACGGATACTAGCTTTGATTGTATCCATGTTTTGATCATTCTTGAATTTTACACCACTATGATTATTTTTGGGTATTTTTGGGCGTGGATAAAACCAATGCAAAGATGAATGATTTAAGAAGAATATCTTTGGCTGTGGTGCAAAGATGAGCAGTGTTTAAATGAACATGATCATTGTTGAATATCTTTAAATTTAGTAGTGCAAAGATGAATTATTGATGAATATCTTTTTGCTCGTAATGCAAAGATGACACATTGTTGAATATCTTTGCTTTGTAGTGCAAGATGAATTATTGATGAATATCTTTTGCTCGTAATGCAAAGATGACTGTTGTTGAATATCTTTTAGCTTTGTAGTGCAAAGATGAATTATTGATGAATATATTTGGCTTGTAATGCAAAGATGACCCGTTGTTGAATATCTTTGCTTTGTAGTGCAAAAGATGAATTATTGATGAATATCTTTGGCTTGTAATCAAAAGATGACCCGTTGTTGAATATCTTTAGCTTTGTAGTGTAAAGATGAATCTGTTGATGAATATCTTTGGCTCGTGGTGCAAAGATGAATTTATTAATATGATTATGAGCAGAGGCTGTGATTTGGTATAACCATGATCTTTGATGTTTCGGTAAAGACAAGTGATGAAAATTATCTTTGTCTTGGATGAGGAAAGGAATTTAGAACTACAATTACGATTATGAGTTATACCGTGCGTGATTGTGGGCGAGGAATTGTTGATTGATGTTACGAGGATAAAACATTGTTGGTGGATTTTTAACATGGAGAAGACAATAGACTTTATAGTTTATTTGACTCTCCTAATGGATTTTCATTCATTATGACTATGGTTGAAAAGTTTTATCATCTACCATATGTTCTAAATCTACGATTTATTCTTGATGAAAGACTATTGATAATTTATTTATCTTTAGTCATAATATTCTTCTTGAGCTAGTTGTGCTCACCCTTTTGTTTCACAATTCCTTTACGGGTAATAAAAGTGTAATTTGGGTCGGCGGGGATAGCGAGGAATAGAGTGGTGGTATAGATGTTGAGGTGAGGTGAATTTAACTTGGAAGGTGTTTTGTCACTATCATACAAGATGTCTAATGACATACTGACCTCGTGTTATCATAAGACATGGTTGTGCTCATCCACTTCTTTGAGTATATTTACAAGCACTACCTATATAATCTTGGTGTTTGTTTGGAGTATAATACCAAATTAGAGGCAGTGGAGATAATGATATGTCGAGAAGACTACCATTGGGAAGAATATGATAGTAATCTTCTTGTTTTTCTTTGGGGTCTATTAGGTTGACCAGGATAATTACGTGGCCATATGATATCTACCATAACCTAAAAGCATGGCCTCCCATATACGAAGGTTTCCTTGAGCACTTCCCAAAGATTCTAATTTCTAAAAGCAGTTTTTGACTATACCTTTATGTAAGGTGTCATTGTGACATACTACTGATTGGTATATATTTGTATCAAACTCACGGCATAGGTGTTGTTGTATTTTTACCACGACAATTGTTGTAATAAAGTTGTAGTTGTTTTTTAGTTACCATATATTTGGCGACTCGAGAATGGGTTGGATGGAATGGACCTATTTTGGGGTCGTTACATTTAATATCGAGCTTAGGGATATGATCTCTGGCGGAGATCGGGATTAGAACTAGGAGGAGATGAGTAAATCCTTTGCTAGTGTGTCCTACCTAAGCTTATTTGTTGGTCGATCGTAATATCGGGATATTAGGTGATATATTAATTTGTTAAAATTAACCCTTGTTTTAAGTGTATTTCTAGAATGATATCGAAATACGGGGAGATGAAGCGATGGAGAAATCATGATGACGAGAGAAGATGGAATGCGAAATGAAAGCAAGGTATTCTCGACTCTTTGAAATACCGGTATGTAAATTTGAGGACGAAATTTCATAAGGAGGAGATTATAAGACCGAATTTTATGAAATAAAAGTATTCAATTTTTTATTCGATGAAATGGTTAAATTGATAAAAGTTAAAGTTAAGGGTGATATATGAAATTTTTTTTCAAAATACGCAAGGGGTATAAAGTATTCATTATTGTCGGGGAATATTCGTTTGGTCGTGGAATATTCTTTACGTGAGAATATTAAATGCACTGTTGCCATTTATTTATGGGCCCCATAACGTATAAGCGTCGGATGAAGAAAAGCGACAAAACTAAGTTTTTATAAATAACTTGGTAATGTCGTTCACAATTAACACTTGTTGGAATACCGGTTGGTAAAGTAAAGTAATACGCGTTGTTGCACAATGGCATTACCGGTATTGCCCGAGATTTTTTCAATTATTGATTCTTACGTGAGAAGGCACTACTCGATAATTATTACGATAATTCTTGCTCAATATTTTATTTTATTGATTCAATAATTGTCATGTTGATATTTTATATTATCACCTTTAACTTTAAACTTTTATCAATTTAACCATTTATTGAATAGTAATTATAAGAAAATTGAATACTTTTATTTTATAAAATTCGGGTCTTACAATCTCCCTCCTTATGAAATTTCGTCCCTAAATTTACGTGCACTGTATTTCAAAGAGTTGAGAATACCTTTTCTTTCATTTCGATTCCATCTTCCTCGTCATCATGATTTCTCCATTGCTCATCTCCGTATTTTATATCATTCTAGAATACAACCAAAAATAAGGGTTAATTGAACAAATTAATATATCACATAATATCCCGATATTACGACCGACCAACAAATAAGCTTAGTAGACACACTAGCGTAAGGATTTACTCAGTCTCTCCTCCTAGTTCTATTCCCCGATCTCCTCCAGAGATCATATCCCTAAGCTCTGATACCAAATGTGATGCCCCCAAAATAGGTCCAATCCAACCAACCTATTCTGAGTCGCCAAAAACATGGTACAAAAAACAACTATAACTTTATTACTACAATTGTCGTGCAAAATATAACAACACATATGTTATGAGTTTTGATACAAATATATACCAACTGTGACTCATGTCCCAACCTTGGATAGTACGTCACAATGGCACCTTACATAAAGGTACAATCAATAACTGTTTATAAATTAAAATCTTTGGGAAGTGCTCAAGGAAACCTTCGTACATGGGAGGCCATACGTCTAGGTTATGATAGATATCATATGTCCACAGAATTATCCTCGTCAATCTAATAAGTCCCCAAAGAAAAACAAGAAGATTACTATCATATTCTTTCCAATGGTGAGTCTTCTCTTGACATATCATTATCTCCACCGTCTCTAATTGAGAATTATACTTCAACCAAACTCGAAGATCATATAGGTAGTGCTTGTAGATATACCCAACAAGTGGATGTGCACAACCTTGTCTTATGATAACACAAAGTCGCATATCATTAGACATCTTGTATGATAGTGGCAAAACACCCTTCCAAACGTTGGGTTCGCCTTACCCTATTTGGTTCACCAAATATAACTATTAAATGATGTATAAAATATAACCCACTTTTCTATACTGTTTAGGGAGAACCTCCACAGCTAGAGACCACCGTTCTATTCTCCTGTTACCCCCGCTCGACCCAGCTACACTCTTATTTCTTGAAAGGAATTGTGAAGCAAAAGGGTGAGCACAACTAGCTCAGTAAAGAATATTATGACTAAAGATAATTAAATTCTCAATAGCCTTCATCAATAATAAATCAGAAATTTAGAACATATGGTAGATGATAAAACTTTTCAACCATAGTTGCAAATGAATCGAAGCAATCCATTAGAAGAGTCAAATAGACCATAAAGTCTATTATCTTCTCCATGTTAAAAGTCCACCAACAATGTTTTATCCTCGTAACATCAATCAACAGCTTCTTTCCACAATCATATGAATAACTCATAATCATAATTGTGGTTCTAAATTCCTCTTCTCATCCAGATCGAAGATAATTTTCATCACCCGTCTTTACCAAAAACATCAAAGATCATGGTTATACCAAATCACGCCTTCGCTCATAATCATACTAATAAATTCATCTTTTGCACTACGGGCCAAAGATATTCATCAACAGCTCATCTTTGCACTACAGCCCAAAGATATTCAACAACAGTCATCTTTTCTCTGAAAAGCCAAATATATTCATATCTCAAAGAAATACATAATCATTTCGAATTTATATAAACCTTAATTATAACCATGTTGATCAATTCACCTTGCACTTAAGCTAAAAATATTCCATTGTAAATTCAATGGTCATGATAATACTAGTCAACAATTCAACTTTGCACTACTGGCCAAAGAGAACCCATAGTCACGATCATACCAATACTTTACCCATCTTTACACTCAAGTCAAAGAGAAATTCCATCACCATGTTTATAAAAATGTTATATATGATAATAAAAACAATAGGATCAACAACTACATTTAATTTCAAGAGCAATATTCATAAATCAACGATAATTTGGTCAGAAAAAGAAACCAATTTTGTCGTGAATAGTAATCCGAATAGAATGAATAGTAACTCGTGAATAGTAACTCGTGAATAAGAACTCGTGAATAGTACTCGTATTATTATCATATAAATAGAAATCATACACGTAAAAATATCATATACATGAATAGTGTCGTATACGTGAATAATGTCGTATACGTGAATAGTAACCCCAACACAAAAAGATAGAACTTCCACAATAAAATCCATACCAATATTTCGGTATAATGATATTGAAAGAATAACATCATTACGAAAAAATATCCCTTACAATCCCTTAAAATCACTTAACTCAAAAGAGCAGTATTTCTAACTGGAATATCAGATATAACGTTGAACAGAACTTGCACCATATAGCAACACTCAAGATATCTAAATACTCACAAGAATACGCTCGATAATATAGAGAGAGAAAGAGAGAGAAAACTTCAGTTTCTGGTGTGATTTTCAATTCTAACCTAACCACCATATTTATAGAAAAATGCTTAGAACATCAAAGCAGAAAATTTAATAAAATATATTATTAATAATAAATTTCATATGCCCCCTGGGAAATCAGTTCTTAGCATTTCCCACATGCCCACCTTCTAGAAAAAGTAATAAAAAACATTTTTCATAAAATAAATAATTAAAACTTCCAAAAATCAATTATTTCAAAACTTTAGAATTTCAATAATTTATAATAAATAGCCCTTTTTGTCAGAAAAATTAGAACCTCATGTCTTTTCCATAGGAAATTCCGTTATCTACAACTTTGCAGAATAAAGGTTTTCCAAATTCCAAACAAAAATTGACCGAAATCCACAAACCAAGCGATTTTACAAAGCTATAATCAAATTTCAACCAAGAAATGGGGTCCACCGACACACAAAAAACATGTGTTAATCATTTATTGAACAAAAATACTCTTCTCTCCTCATATACTCATATATCCCACATTCATTGTAAAAATATCACCATTATTATATTATTAAAATATAATAATATATTTAAATTTATTTTATCAGAAAAGATAAAATATCAATTTTCAACAATTGTCACATTAAAATATTTTCTCAATCTATATCCACATAAAATGAATATTTTCCTTATCATATAAATCAATAATTAATTATTTACAAATAATATTATAAAATCACAATAATCGACAACCAGTGCCTTCCTGGAAGAGGGGCTTTCCAATAAGAATTTCTCCTTAACTTACTTACAAGCAATTAGGTGACCAAACCTCTCCTTAGACAGAATTTTCTAGACATTACCAATAATGTTATCTAGTAATATTATTAAAATAATATGAATCATTGATCTGATAATGGGAAATACTGTGTAGTTACAATTATTAAAATAACAATAATATAAAATATCAACGCAACAATTATTGAAACAATAAAATAAAATACTGAATAGTAATTACTGTAACAATTATTGAGTAGTGCCTTCTTACGTAAGAATCAATAATTCAAAAATACTGTGCAATACCGTGCTATCTTCTTTGTGACGATCGTATTATTTTATTTTAACCACCGGGTATTCCAACAAAGATTAATTCTGGTAATAACTACGCCGTTATTTATAAAAACTCATACTTGTCATTTTTCTTCATCCAATCGCTTTCTACATTATGGGGCCCACAAAAGTCGCAAGCCGTCGTCATATTTATATTCCCAAGCGGAAGAATATTCTACGACCAAACGAATATTCCCAAGCAACAATGAGTATTTTATAACCACTTTTTATTTAAAATATTTACATATATCACCTTTAACTTTAAACTTTTATCAATTTAACCATTTACTGAATAGTAATTATAAGAAAATTGAATACTTTTATTTTATAAAATTCAGGGTCTTACAATCTCCCCTCCTTATGAAATTTTGTCCCCGAAATTTACTTACCTGGTATTTCAAAGAGTTGAGAATACCTTGCTTTCCTTTCAGATTCCATCTTCCCTGTCATCATGATTTCTCCATTGCTCATCTCCTTTTTTTCAGATATCATTCTAGAATACAGCTTCAAAACAAGGGTTAATTGAACAAATTAACATATCACATAATATCTCGATATTATGACTGACCAACAAATAAGCTTAGGTAGGACACACTAGCGAAGGATTTACTCGTCTCTCCCCTCCTAGTTCTATTCCCTGATCTCCGCCAAAGATCATATCCCTAAGCTCTGATACCAAATGTGACGCCCCCAAAATAGGTCCAATCCAACCAACCTATTCTGAGTCGCCAAAAACATGGTACAGAAAATAACTATAACTTTATTACTATAATTGTCGTGCAAAATATAACAACACATATGTTGTGAGTTTTGATACAAATATATACCAACTGTGACTCATGTCCCAACCTTGGATAGTACGTCACAATGGCACCTTACATAAAGGTACAATCAATAACTGTTTTAGAAATTAAAATCTTTGGGAAGTGCTCAAGGAAACCTTCGTACATGGGAGGCCATGCGTCTCGGTTATGATAGATATCATATGTCCACAACATTATCCTTGGTTGACCCAAAAGTCCCCAAAGAAAAATAAGAAGATTACTATCATATTCTTTCCAATGGTGAGTCTTCTCTTGACATATCATTATCTCCACCGTCTCTAATTGAGAATTATACTTCAACCAAACTTGAAGATCATATAGGTAGTGCTTGTAGATATACTCAGCAAGTGGATGTGCACAACCTTGTCTTATGATAACACGAAGTCGCATGTCATTAGACATCTTGTATGATAGTGGCAACACACCCTTCCAAACGTTGGGTTCACCTCACCCTATTTGGTTCACCAAATATAACTACTAAATAATGTATAAAATATAACCCACTTTTCTATACTGTTTAGGGAGAACCTCCACAGCTAGAGACCACCGTTCTATTCTCCTCATTACCCCTACTCGACCCAAATTTACACTCTTATTACCTGAAAGGAATTGTGAAGCAAAAGGGTGAGCACAACTAGCTCAGTAAAGAATATTATGACTAACGATAATTAAATTCTCAATAGCCTTCATTAATAATAAATCAGAAAGTTAGAACATATGGTAGATGATAAAACTTTTCAACCATAGTTGCAGCGGAACGAGCAATTCATTAGAAGAGTCAAATAGACCATAAAGTCTATTATCTTCTCCATGTTAAAAGTCCACCAACAATGTTTTATCCCTGTAACATCAATCAACAGTTCTGGTTCACAATCATATGAATAACTCATAATCATAATTGTGGTTCTAAATTCTCTTCTCATCCGGAATGAAGATAATTTTCATCACCCGTCTTTACCTCAAACATCAAAGATCATGGTTATACCAAATCACGCCTCGCTCATAATCATACTAATAAATTCATCTTTCATCTTTTGCACTACGGCCAAAGATATTCATCAACAGCTCATCTTTGCACTACAGGCCAAAGATTTTCAACAATAGGTCATCTTTGTACTACAGGCCAAATATATTCATATCTCAAAGAAATACATAATCATTTCAGAATTTATATACACCATAATTATAACAATGTTGATCAATTCACCTTGCATTTAAGATAAAAATATTCCATTGTAAATTCAATGGTTATGATCATACTAGTCAATAATTTAACTTTGCACTACTGGCCAAAGAGAACCCATAGTCACGATCATACCAATACTTTACCCATCTTTACACTCAAGTCAAAGAGAAATTTCATCACCATGGTTATAAAAATGTTATATATGATAATAAAAATAATAGGATCAACAACTAAATTTAATTTTAAGAGCAATATTCATAAATCAACGATAATTTGGTCAGAAAAAAAACCAATTTTGTCGTGAATAGTAACCGTGAATAAGAACTCGTGAATAGTAACTCGTGTGAATAGTACTCAGTATTCAGATGTAAATCGTGTATGTAAATATACATAAAAAAATAATATCATATACGTGAATAATAATCGATGAATATCGAATAATAATAGTAACCCCACACAAAAAAGATAGAACTTCCACAATAAAATCCATACCAATATTTCGGTATAATGATATTGAAAGAATAACATCATTACGAAAAAATATCCCTTACATAATCCCTTAAAATCTCCTACCTCAAAAGAAAAGAGGTATTTAATAAGCTGAATATCGGATATAACGTCAAAGAAACTTACACCAGATATAGCAACACTCAAGATATCTAAATACTAACAAAATACGCTCGATATTATAGAGAGAGAGAGAGAGAAAACTTTAGCTTTAGTGTGATTTTCAATTCTAACCTAAGCACCTTATTTATGGAAAAAATGCTTAGAACACAAAGCAAAGCAAAAAATTTAATAAAATATATTATTAATAATAAAATTTCATACGCCTCCTTGGAAATCAACTCTTAGCATTTCCTATATGCCCACCTTTTAGAAAAAGTAATAAAAAAGTTTTTCATAAAATAAATAATTAAAACTTCCAAAAATCAATTATTTCAAAACTTGAATTTCAATAATTCATAATAAATAGCCCTTTTATCGTAAAAATTCAAACCTCATGTGTTTTCCATAAGAAATTCCATTATCTACAACTTTGTAAGTTTAAGGTTTTCCAAATTCCAAAATGAAATTGACCAAAATCCACAAACAGGCGATTTTACAAAGTTATATAATTAAATTTCAGTCAAGAAATGGGGTCCACCGACACACAAAACATGTGTTTATCATTTATTGAGCAAAAATACTCTTCCTCCTCATATACTCATATATCCCACATTCATTGTAAAAATATCACCATTAGTATAATATAATAATAATAATATATTTATTTTATTTTATCAGAAAAGATAAAATATCAATTTTCAACAATTGTCACATTAAAATATTTTCTCAATCTATATCCACATAAAATGAATATTTTTCTTATCATATAAATCAATAATTAATTATTTACAAATAATATTACAGAATCACAATAATAACAACCAGGCCGTTCCCGGGAAAGAGGGGGCTTTCCAATAAGATTTTCTCCTTACTAGCGCGCAATTAGGTGACCAAACATCTCCTTAGATAGAACTTTCTAGACATTACCAATAATGTTATCTAGTAATATTATTAAAATAATATGAATCATTGATCTGATAATGGGAAATACTGTGTAGTTACAATTATTAAAATAACAATAATATAAAATATCAACGTAACAATTATTGAATCAATAAAATAAAATATTGAATAAGAATTATTTAGAATAATTATTGAGTAGTGCCTTCTTACGTAAGAATCAATAATTCAAAAATATCTTGTAATACCGCAGTGTACTCTTGTAACGACGCCAGATATTGTATTTTAACCAATTTATATTCCAACAAAGTTAATCTGTGAATAACTACTGCCGTTTATTATAAAACTCATACTTGTCGTTTTCTTCATCCAATCGCTTTCCGTTATGGGGCCCACAAAAGGCTGCGCCGTCGTATGAATATTCCCCGACAGGAAGAATATTCTACGACCAAACGAATATACCCCGACAAAAATGAGTATTTTATAACCACTTGCTTATTTAAAATATTTACATATATCACCTTTAACTTCAAACTTTTATCAATTTAACCATTTACTGAATAGTAATTATAAGAAAATTTAATATATTTATTTTATAAATTTTTTTATTTATTTTGATCTTGTACTTGATAGATGTCGGTGTTCTCATTTTAGATGTCCTTTGTTTGAAAAACAAGTTCTTTGGTCCGTTTATAATTTCGACGTGGATTTGTTAAGAGTCGCAAGTTGGTTTTTAAAATGGTTGTATAAACACAACCGATGGATCAAAAGGTTTGCACATCGACCCAAATGGTTGATGTGACACAATGCTAAACCAAGTTGGTGAAACCGAGATTCATTAGGGTCCGGGGACTTGGTTATGCTGAGGGAAGGTGTTAGACACCCCGACATCCGTGTTACCACTACGGTGACCGCCTTTTTCAAGAAACTATTATCCAAATGTGTGTGTGTGTGTGGGTCAATGTGTCATTTATTTGGAAGTAGTGCGAGGCCTCGTTAGCACCTATATACACAGGGTTTGAATTTATGTAAAAATTCAATTTTAAGCAAGATATGGCAGTGATGTTTTATAAAAGGGGTTTTTCAAACCCTGATGCTCAATAGTAATTGAGACCTTCTACACTCCCATTTTATTAAGTGTTCGGCTTGATTGATTTTATTTTACAAATGCGATGCATCCATATGAAAATAATGTACAAAATAATGCCGATTCCTCATGGGTATGGAAACCATCTCGAGGAAATTCGCACCGCAGAATAATTTACAAAGTCGCCATAAATTTAAAAATGTCCATCACGGAACCGAATCTAGATCCAATAAATCAATCTGTGATCACATGATTCCTAAAGCGCACAAGATACCACAATTTATATAAAAGCAAAGCGGTATATATATATAAAAGTTGTAAATATATATATACGCATATGATCACCAACCACGAAGCACCTCCATGGGGATCGAAAATGTAAATAAAGTCAGTAAAAGCTATCAACCGCCACGGAGGAAACTCCAAAGGACAAAAACGTAAATAAAGTCAGAAAATATGGTCAACCGCCACGAAGGAAACTCTAAAGAGAAAAAATGTAAAGAAAGTCATGTAAAAGCGATCAACCGCCACGTAAGTAAACTCCAGGCGATTTAAACGTAAAGAAAGTCAGAAGCGATCAACCACCACGTAAGTGAACTCTGTGTGGGAATATATATATATATATATATATATATATATATATATATATATATATATATATATATATATATATAAAAGCGATAAATGCATGGATGTAAAATCCGTGCTCATCGAATGAGAGTTATACATATATATATATATATATATATATATATATATATAAAACCAAATAAACGCTCTCGGATGTAAAATCAGCTCATCGATCGAAATTTCGACACACGATTAATATATAAAAGTATATATATATATATATATATATATATATATATATATATATATATATATATATATAAAAGTAAGTAAACGCACCAGATGTAAAATCTGTGCTCATCGAACAGTCCCCGACACATAGTTAATATATATATATATATATATATATAAAGCAAGTAAATGCTCCGGATGTAAAATCAGTGCTCATCGAACAAAGTCCGACACATACGCTAATATATATATATATATATATATATATATATATAATAAATAAACGCCTGCATCAAGTTCAGGCTCAATCGAGGCATAACTCGATAATGTTAGTCCATATATATATATATATATATATATATATATATATATATATATATATATATATATATAATATATAAATAAAATAAAACCACTGGACCAAAGTCCTGCAAATGCACAAATACGACTCTCAACGCGTGAAGAAGGGTGTGTGCAGAGATGAAGAGAAAGGCTTTAAAGTGTGTGTGAGAAGGCTTACAAATTGACTGCCAAAGAAGACTTCTATATCTTTAAAGTGGGTAAACACTGGCTTTTATAGGTACAAAAGTAGCTATATATGAGCTCACAGGTGTTTAAAATGAGAAAGTACACTGTATGGGGTGAGTGCAGAGCAAATTGGGCAGGGCTTCCTCGCCATTTTCTCTTGCAAAATGGCCACCCCCCCAAGCCCTCTATTTATAGAGGATGGAGTCATGAGTGTACCGCAGCTACGAAGCCGCCAGTGTACCAGAGGCAACCCGTGGGGGCCCGGTTTCTCGGGTCAGTCGTCTCAGAAGACGCACTCTTGGCAATCGTAAATGTCCACTCGAACTTTTAGAAGTGCAATTCGGCATCCGATTGAGGTATACAGGACCTATTTCGGACCGCCGTTGTCGAGAGTTGTACAATGGCATAGGATTAGAGTTTGTACGAAGTCATTGAAGATGGGACGATGCCCTCCGGTCTTCAAGCTTCAAATTCCATCCGTTACCCCGCACAATAGTCACTCGGGATTGGTCTGATTCTTGTGGGACATCGTTGTGTAGAGATGTGTGTATGAAATGTTGAGACGACGTGGCATGGCATCGTGTTGGCGAGATGACGATGTTTCCCCTCACCGATGTTATCGCCGGTTTGGGCTGATAAAACAGACGTTGCTCAGTGTTTCACTGAGATTGGACTGCTGCAATTGTTGAAGGTCCTCATTGTCATCTTTGAGATGTGCCTATCCTCCCGATATTATCTCCGGGTTGGTACACAGTATCTCATTGTGAGCGCCGAGATTGAAGCTGGTCGCACTTGAAACAAGCATTTTCGGGGTTATCGCCGAAACTGCATTCCTTGGGGTTATCACCAAGGTTGGTGGCTATTCACATGGTTGGGACTGAGACTGGATACCTCAGGGTTATCTCCGAGATTAATCGGTTTTCTCCGGTGTGTGTTCCAGTATTGGATCTTCACGCCTCGGGGTTATCTCCGAGGTTGGAATTGTTACTCCCAGAGTGTGTTCCGGGGTTGATGTTTGAACTTCCGGTAGTATCCTAGATGGATATGGATTGTCTTCGTGGTTCCTCTTAAAGACGAATATGTCCTCCTCGCAATGTTAAATGATGATGAGAGTACGTAAAAATTTTTGAGTGTCTATAGATGCCCTCTTTATCATACTCATGCATGGCGATGCATGGGTAGGATAAAGAATCCTAGACACTTGAAACGCAACAAGACAAACATGGTACTATATGTAGCAACATGATGCAAATGTATGATGTATGTGTACGGGGTTGTAGCCCAATATGCTGGGGATGATTGCTGGCTCCCTGTTGCTTCAACTGGGGATTGGCAATGCTGACCAGATTTGATGTGTAATCCGAATTTGTTAGGATGTTGATGTTGGAGTTATCACCAAATTCATGTGTCTTTGATAATGACTTGATCCTGAAGATGTACCTCTTATGTGTAAAAGATCTGTGGGGATAAAGCTTGATCTATTTGAGGATGTGTATAACATATTCCATCATCGATCCTCTTTGATAACGTTGACCTTTCCTGGTTGGTATCGCCAGAATATGTCACGATTCTATTGGATTTACTGCCAACAGTAAATGCTATCAAGGATGCCTGACCTTCGCTGACGTGTACTTCACCGACATGTGAATCAACGGCTGAAAAATCCTGTGGGAAATACTGTCAAGGTTGCTTAACCTTCACCGACGCGTGTGAATCAACTACCGATACTCTCTGCGGTAGATTGTCAAGGTTGCTTGACCTTCGACGACGCAGTGAATCAACGGAACATTATTGTTGTGACCCGCCGGGATCCGCTGGGAATATGAGTAATCGAGCATGAAATCCTCGAATAGCTCTAGAGCTCGATAGGTTTAATCGCCATCGGTCGAGATAACGCCAAGGTCGCTTGACCTTCGTTGATATGTGTGTCAACGGCTTGAATGTATATATGTTGTAATCCCCGCCGGGGGCTTCACGTTGTAAACCCCGTCGGGATCTCGTTGTAACCCGTCCTCAGGACTCACGTTAGAACCCCCACGGATCATCTATCCGTAAACGTCAGATCTAAGGGACTCGTAGATAACCCCCTCGTCGATTACGTTGATCTTTTAGGACCTAATGACCGGAGTTGGCAGATCGACCCGTATCAAGGTATTGACCGGATGTGGTATTTGTGATTTGTAACAAATGAGATCATCAAGCGTGGTATACCTCGTGTTCGGTGTGACTACCAATGAGCGATGTACGCACTCAAAGTTTCATCCGAGAAGACCAGATCAGATGTTGTTTTGCTTCAATCGCGGGCATTTTTATTCCCGATTTGACCTTTCTAGTCCGCAAGAACTCCTTTCAAACTCGAATCGACCGAGCCGGAGGGGTGGGGCCCATATAGGGTGCCGCAGTACACCTCTTCAGTTAGAGATGAGCCTCGCTACCAATCCGTGGATGATATATTCCAAAGCAGTTGGTCTCACAAAGTCATTTTCAACTTGTTTCGCAAAGAGAAATCCGAGAGCCTCCTTCGATCTCACGAAGTTCGCTATTTTCTAAATTTCTATCACCGCATAAGTGTTCTACACTATCCTGGTAACGTATGCATGTATTTTTTCCAGTTTTTATCCGTTGGATTTTGAGTTATAGCATAAAATGCATCTAAACACATAGTAGTGATTATGTATGCACAAATGACTTGATAAAAAATATTCAACATAGTAAATGTTAGTATTAAACCATGCTGAACATAATGATGTGAAAAAATTTGACTTTTGAGATAAATCAATTGGCACCTTTTTCTCGCTATTTTTTGTCCTATTTGAGGTCCAATGAGCAAAAGGTAGAAAGGCAAAGTACTCCTGATATTGAGGTTAACCTTATGCATGGATGATTTTGATTTTTAATGCATATATTATGTATATGACTTTGGGGTGTGTGTGCATCGAATGGCCACCTAGACATGCCTATGTGCATGTGGATAGTCCTATTTTCAAAGGGGACTATGGCAAAAATTTTTCAAAATGTAGGCATTGGGTAGTCATCATTTTAACTCTATTAGATATGTTAAAGTAAATGCATGCATGCATATAGTCATAAAATGCATTCTAGAAAGCTCCAGGTAAGGAAATACCACACCCTTTCTAAGGTGATTTGGAGACTTGTTGTCCAGATATTATGGATTCGGATCACCGAGCGGTTCCCGTAGGACCACTTCTGGTATACGGAGGAGGGCTTCTGAAGTGCCTCGACCCCGCTCTCGTCGTGATGTACCTCGCTGATTGGTGGAGGCCGTGATTCGCCCCAATCCGGCAGACGTGCGTACGCTGAGGACGAGGAGGAGGATATTCCGATTGAGGATCCCGCCTCTCGCAGCATATATGTCCCTCGTAGGGAGCTACCTTGTATTCAGGTGGCAAACCCAGAGCTTCTGGGTGATTTGAGCAGACATCCATCGATGTACTTGCATGCTAACGAGGTATGGCGTTAGACTTTGATCTTCCTTCTTTCCTATTGATGAGGATTAAAGGGTTCTGATGTTGATCTGCATTTCATGCAGGTTCCCGGCTTTACACAGCCTCGAGGGAATTGGTTTAGTATACACTCCATGTATCAGGCTCTTCATCCCGACACATGAGCGAGAGTGCATGATCGGGGATTCGGGGCATTCTTCTCCATCCTTCCCCGCCGTTGTCCCCGGGTTACCTCGTGGCATTGTCTGAGCGATGGTTTCATCAGACTCAGTCACTCCATCTGCTGGATTGCGAGGTGATGATGACGCCGATGGATTGGCGATTTATCACAGGTATGGAGTTTGGAGGGGAGCCAGTGCCTTGCATGGCGAATATTACCCCTACTGCCGTCAGATCCTTGTTAGGAGTTCTGGCGGAGGCGCTCAAAGGCAGGACTGTCCGTTCAGGTCCTTTGAGCGTAGATGCTATGAGCGGGCTTTTGAGTGAGCCCATGCCTGATGATGTCGTCGAATCGTGGATCGCGATTCTCGCATTGATTGTTCCCGATGATCATTAGAGGTCGCTTTACATAGCAGATAACTCTTCTACGGTGTCTTTCGCTTTGATCAAATACCACACGCGTCATGTGGACCGTATTGGAGAGTATGATTGGGGTTCCTACACCTTTGCCTATTTCCTCCGGGGCATGCGTATGCACTCACAGGGTTTGACCGAGGCTTGGCTAGGATTCTACCCATTTCTGTTGGTGAGTATTTCTCTTGTCATTTCCCATTTATAGGTTAAGAGTGTTTATCGATAGCAGATGTTTTTCCATCAGGTTGGCGCTTTTGGGCCTATGAGAGGCTCCCATGCTTAAGGCCCCAGTGAGTGTGTTAGGTTTAGATACCTATCCACGAGGACGACGATGGCATCATTCCATTTTGCCGAGGTCCCTATGAATGAGGGTTTCACTCATCGCCAGATGCAAATGGAGTTGTTGATAAATGATACCATCACACGGATTCCCTATTCAGGGGAACACTTGACCATCGGCTTTGAGGATGGATACCCGATCGAGTCGAGTACGTGATTTCCACCAGAGAGTTCCTCTTCACACGTATGGAGGCCGGGAGCTCTATTTAGGAGAGCGTGCTATTAGGAGCACCACAGGGGAGATTCGTATGCCGATCTTGCCTCCCGCCAGCGCGTCATCGGCTCAGATCACGCACCCATCACATCGATATCCCATTGTTGGGGTTCGACGGCTTTACATTATCGAGGGTCCTCGACTCGTGAGACGCCCAAATGTTGGTGGTTCCTCAGACTATCGAGCCCAAATCCCGCGCCACACAGTTTATGGGGATATGGTTCCAGGATCCGTGATGATGACGGATTGATAGCTTGTGTCCGAGATCCGACTCATATGACACAGATTGATAGTTTGACCCGGCAGTTGGACCAGGCACATATATTTATCCCAAGATTTGGGCGTAGATCCAGAGAGGCGGCTTCATTTGATCCTTCCAAATTCAAAGCGCCGCCCCTCGATGACCCATTCGGTTTTGCTTTGCAGATCCTCCTCTATATAGGCCCCGACATCCCCGCTGATAGAGATCCAAAGACTCAGAGGAGTTACATCGTGTGGACAGATTGATGATGTGGATATCGACACCATTGTCTTCTTCTTCGATGTGTATTCTCGTTATATCTTTTGATAGCCTCTCGTTAGATATTGGGTGGTTGTACCCATTCTCGCTATATCTTTTGATAGGCCTCTCTTAGTAGTAGGGCGTCTGTGCCCCCATTTCCCTATATTTAGCAGTCAGACAGAGATGATGTATTAGATGATGATATACTTAGGAATGTATGCACAATTTTTTTTTCATTCCCTATATCATATTGCCATCTATTATCTCTGCTATGCATGTATCATGTTATGCATATGTATGTATGTCCGAGATATTCAAATCGACCGGATGGTCTTATGACACGGCCCGCATGTATGTCTTCTTCGACAGCTTAGTCAGATAGATCATACCCCACCATCATTGGTGGCATTAGGTATGCGATCGTGGTATGATAGCATGTCACCACCGTATAGGGTGACTCAGAGATCATTTGTTGCAAAGATACCATGACCTTATTGATGTTTCGTGTTCCCGCAGGGTTTGTGGATGGGATGCTAGAGCATCGGGTACCGATAGGCAGTGTCTTTTCGATTCGGGACCCATGAGTCGACTCTACTCGAGGAGTATGCACGATTGACGATGCCGCCATTAGATGCACCTCATGCGTATATATGGCTTTGGGAGACATGAGTAGATGGTTCATGACTCTCACCGGATTGCGGCGCAGCAGTAGTGGTGCAGATGAGTCGACATCCGCCACGTGATATCCCAAAGATTTCTGTATGATGATTTGGCTCGAGGATAGCTATTCACGACATTCCGGGATTTCACCGCACCGGAGGATCATTTCGCGCGCTTGGCCGTGGTTGATGTATCGCATTATTATGCATCATCGTTCATATGTCTATATGCCACTATATATGGATGAGATAGACATTGGTGTCATCATGGCCGTGAGAGCTCTTAGAGAGGGTCGCACCATTATACCTATGATCAGAGCAGAGACCTCGCATCAAGCATCCTATCATCGCACACTTATCCCATGTGAGTGTTCACGGGTAGTTCTATCATGCTATATGTGTGGTTTATGTCACACTTGAGACCGATTGGCACTCTTAGACAGCATGGGTATTGTTCACCCATGATATAGCCATGTCATACTCTTTTCAACCATCGGAGTGTATAGATGCTCGTCTCTTGGTCCACATTTTTGGCGATATCGAGATCCATTCAAAGATATTGTCGTGTTTGGGGCTTAGCTTACCACCATACAACTTCATTACTCATGCTCCGCATGGACTACCTCCTCCGGGTTGTTTGAGGGGCGTGACTACTTATCACCCAATCGGGCCGTGATGTCGCAGCTTGACCAGCTTCGTGATTTTCATCCTTTCGAGGGGGCGATAGTCATCGCTCACTTCTCGATATCTCTCAAAGAGAGACCGATCCCGTGTGTGTGTATGCTTGTTGGGATCAACGAGATAGCTATTTTTTCGTGAGCCATCCGGTTGTTCTCGCAGAGTATTCCGCATGGATGGAGACAGAGATTTTATCACCGCAGCAGAGATCTACAAGATCGATAGCGAGTCGATGATGTAGAGCCCATGGAGGACATCGATTCCTACATCGAGGAGGAGCCCGCCACTGGTTGCCCAAATTTCTTCCGATTCTCCCAAGACCAGAGATCAAGATTGCTGTGATTCAAAGACTCAAAGACAAGATTTGAGCGTAGTCTTCATCCGATGACCTTTCGAGAGATCAGCTCGATCTATGATGTCGACCGCCTCGATGGGAGAGACGCAACTCTATTAGAGAGAGACGAGGCATTAGCTCGCAGAGATGTCACCGTTGTTGAGCTGGATGAGGCCAGATCACCCGTAGAGATGCAGTGATAGTTGAGCGATAGTGCTATATATCTCGCCCGGATGTAGCCATCACAGATATAGTACTATCGCAGCGTGAGGTCCCTTACCACCGGCATGATTTGCAGATGAGCGCATATATCGATGATCATATGGTCACCATGCGTATGGCTGCAGATCTGCTGGGTCGTGTGGATATTCTCGACAGAGACCACAACTTCGCCTCCTTCTTCCGAGAGGGACGCCATGTCATTTGTTAGCTCGCATATACCCGACTTGTAGATGAGCTTGTATTTTCCTCGCATGCACTAGCTTAGCCATTTTGTCATGTATAGCTTATATTGTATATATCAAACAACATTATATATATGATGAGGAAAATATATTTTTTGATCACTTCCCTTTTAGATATGCTTTGCTTGCTATTTGCTTGATATTTTCATTCACTTTGTTGTGATCTTGATATTCCAATTCTCCTCGGTGGATGGACATCGAGTTGTCTCTATATAGTTCAAATGGATCATCGATCCGTATGTATCCCTACCATCTTTGTGTCTTGGGACCGGTTTCTATATGGAAATGTGGAGAGGAGTGTGGCTTTCTCTCTCTAGATCGACCGCACTACGATGGTCGCCAAGATTTCTATTTAGGAGAAGCCTAGTTAATTCCATCTCTTATGGATTGGTGTTGCTCTTCAAGGTATGACCGCAGCTTTAGATGGTCGCCAAATCTCCTATTTGGGAGGAGTTCGTAATTCCATCCCTTCGTCCGGCCAATGAAATGTAGTGGATTGAAGGATGATCCCAGCATCAGCACCAACCGACAATGGTTTGTGTTTTGGTAGGGGTGAGACCGAACCATGAATGGTCGCCACGTACTCTATATTGAAGAGGAGATCGTGTCATGTAGTTCAACCTCGTGTAAGAGGTTCAACGTCAGATATGGCGAAATGGTGTAGGAATGTTTTTGTTGTTTTTTTTTTTTGTGAGGGTAGAAATGTTTTTTTGTTTTTTTTTTTTTTATTGCGACCGCCATATGAAATGGTTGCCTACGCATCTCTATTGAAAGAGGAGATCGTCGACGACGTAGTTCGCCCTCGTATGTATGAAGAAAAGCGTGATCCCATGTGCGTGTCAGAGTCGGGGAGGAGAGAAAGTTTAATCCTAGGTTGAGGATAAATCGTAGTATACGAGAAGTTTGATCCCATGTATGGGTAGCCAAACCGCAAACGCAAGAGGTTCAATCCATAGTGGGATGACCTAAAGTCGTAGGAATGCAAAGGAGCCAGTCACCGGGCTTGAAAAGTATGTTTCCTCGAGGGGCAAAGTGTAGAAAGAGTCAGATGTGGTAAAGGGTTAAAGAACCGGAATGACCGGTGATCTCGATGGTCCAACACTGTGGTGTTTGCTTGATGGCAACTTCGTATATAGTACCGCTTTCACTGCGTCCGAAGTTGATGAGTTGTGGAAATTCATCGCCGCCCATTTCTTGTAATCCGAGAGCGCCTCCTATCAATACTTCCTTGACAACAAACGGGCCTTCCCAGCTTAGGAGCGAATTTTCCTTAGATTGATCTTGGTTGTCAAGGATCTTCTTCAAAACCAAGTCATGTTGTTTAAACCGCCAGAGCCGGATTTTTTTTGTTGTAGGATCCGCGATCCTTTGTTGATATAATCCACATGGAAGATAGCCGCGGTTCGCTTTCGCCTATTAGAGACAATTGGTGATACCTGCCTTGTACCCATTGGTCTTCATCCAAATTGAGCGCCTATCAACACTCGAGGGATTCCATTTCAACTTCTATGGGGAGCACCGCTTCCATCCCATAGGTTAATGCGTAGGGGTTGCCCCAAAGGAAGTGCGCATTGAGGTTCTCAGAGGCTAACAGAGTAAGAGGCAATAGGTCGTGCCAATCTTTGTGGTCAAGGACATCTTTTTGCATAATCTTCTTGATGTTTTTGTTAGCCGCTTCAACAGCACCATTCATCTTCAGATGATAGATGACAGAGTTAAGATGTTTGATGTGGAATTTACTGCATAATTCCTCCATCATTTTGTTGTTGAGGTTCTTAGCATTGTCTGGACACAATCACCTCTGGTTGTCCATATCGACAAACGACATTGTTTCGATGAAAGCAATGATGACTTCTTTAGTAACCCTGGGGAAGGAGGCTGCTTCTACCCACTTGGTGAAGTAGTCGATCATGGTGAAGATAAATCGATGGCCATTATCGGCTTTTAGGCTCAATGGGCCCGATAACGCCCATTCCCCACATCGAGAAGGGCCAAGGTGAACTCATATCAGGAGTTCCCGTGGAGGGCGTGTATAAGCATTCCCATGAATCTGCACCGATAGCATCTCCTCGACGTGGTCATTGCAATCACTTTGAGAGATAGCCAATAATGTCCCGGCCCCGAGGACTTTCGACAAGGAGGGGGCCACTCATGTGGGGGGCCACAGACTCCACCATGGATTTCATCCATAAGCCTTTGGGCTTGATCTTTGTCTAAACATCCGAGGAGACCTAGTCCTCGCATCTCTTTTGTAGAGCGCATCTCCACTCGTAGAATTTCATAAGAAGTCGATGGATCCGCCTTTTCTCAGTCGGGCTCGCTTCAGCGGGTGTAGATCCATCTCGTAGATATTCCTTGATATGCTGATACCAAGGATGTTGGATGGGAGGTAGCTCATCCGATACTTCTCCAACGTAATTCCCATAGGCTGGGGCCTTGTGCAGGGAAATTGTGACGCTTGGCAAATGTTCCTTATCTGATATGCGAATCAAGGAGGCCAAAGTTGCTAATGCGTCCGCAAAGTCATTCCTATTACGAGGAATGTGTAGAAAGGAGATTTCTTCAAACTCCAAAGCCATCTTCAAAACCTGCCGATGGTAGGGCAGCAAATGTAGTTCCTTGGTTTGATAGATTCCGGTGGATTGTCTGATTACCAACTCTGAATCTCCAAAGACATGCTTAACCGCCGATGCCCATCGAATCGGCAAGTTTTAGCCCCATGAGATAACCTTTCATACTCACCAGTTGTTGGTGCCGATAATAAACCGTAATTTGACGGCGACGGATATCGCTTCCCTGCATCGATATACTAGAACTTCTCCAGCCTCGTAAACTTTCCATATTAATACCCATCAAAATACATCTTCCATGATTGGCCATCGCATCGATGGTGTTGTTGAATCGCCATTACTCTTCTTCATCGGGAAATATGTTTCCAAGGGTTTGAAATCCTCAAGGTGCGGCGGCCCGATTGATCCGCAATTCCTTGACCTTTGATGGACTTTTTGAGTCACATATACGATGTCAAATTGTTGTAGGATCAACTTCCATCCGGACAAACCGATAATTTTTAACATGGGTTTATTGAACACGATTTGAGAGGATCCACGGGATATGAGATGGGTCAGTGTGACCATGGAGGTAATGTTGTAACCTCATGGAAGCCCATGCTAAAGCACAACACGCCTTTTCGATCGTAGTGTACTTGTGTTCACCGTCAAACCTTTTGCCGAGGTAATAGATAGCTCGCTATCGCCTCTATCGCCTTTTCTCGTCTCCAAAGATGCAATTCTATGGCATTGTCACTTATGGACAGTACATGAACAGGGGAACATCATCCCCGGTGGTACCAACACGGAGCTTTTTGACTAGTCGCTTTCTTGATTGTGAGGAAGGCATTTTGACACTCATCATTCCATTTCATGGAGGAGTTCTTCCTTAATAGCTTGAAGATCGCTCACAAAGTTGTCATGAGTCGAGAGATAAACCTCGCTAATGAAGTTGATTCTTCCCAAAAATCCCCGTATTTCCTTTTCTCGCTCGAGGAATGGGCATTTCCGTGATGGCTTGATTTTGGCAGATCCAACTCAATCCTTTGTGGTCGATTAGAAATCCTAGCAACTTGCCTCGATTTAACGCCAAAGGCGATTTAGTGGATTCAACTTCAAGTTGTACTTACGCAACCTATCAACAACTTTCTCGAGATGGTCTATATGGTCATCCTCCTTCCGGACTCGACAATGATGTCATCCACGTAGATCTCGATCTCTTTGTGCATTAAGTCATGGAAAAGAGCCATCATAGCTCGTCGATAGGTGGCTCCAGATTGATGAGGCCGAATGACAACCGCCTATAGCAAAAGGTTCCCCAAGGCGTGATGAAAGCAGTTTTCACGATCTTCCTCAAAGAACCATGATCCGATGGTACCCCGCAGCAATCAAAGAAAGGAGTACATGTCAGATTGAGCAAAGATTGTCAATAAGAATGTGGATAAATGGCACGGAAAGCTATCTTTTAAGCAAGCTTTGTTCAAGTCCCAGAATCCACGCAAACTCGCACCTTCCCTCCGTGTTTAGGCACGGGCACAATGTTGATATCCACTCAGATATGTAGGACACCATGATGATGCCAACTTGAAATTGTTTCACAATTTCTTCTTTCACCTTTAAACTCCACTCAAGTTTCAATCGCCCGAGCTTTTGCTTGACCGGCTTAAATCCTCTTTAATGGAAGGCGATGGCGGAATAAAGGACAAGTCGCGGACAAACCCACCATGTCTTCATGAGACCATGCAAACACATCCTCGAATTGGGTTAATAGCGTAACCATGTCATTCCTTTGGTTTGGGGTAAGGTCCGAACCAACTGGATTAACTTAGGCTTTCTAAGGTTCCAGATCGAAAGAAGTGGTTTGATCAAGGTTGGGTTTAGGTTTGTCTCGACCCCCATTCTTGAATTTCTCGAGGCACCTCAATGTCATCCTCAGATTTCCATCAAGGTCAATTCATCTCTACATCAAAGGTACAATCCTTGTGGGAGAAGAGGCACCAGATCGCTAAGTACAGTAACATCTAAATTCGTAGTCCTCGAAACAAAATATGCTTTCACTTAGTATATATGAAATGTGTTGATCATACACAAGTTAGTATATATATCGCAAAATAAACCGCTAATACTGTATGTAAAAAGTAAGCAAGCATTATATCTACAGGGCAGAAAGAGTTTTTGCCCGCTTTACCCTTGACGACCAATGCAAGGAGTGTTGTTCCAATTGGCAAGGGCAAAGTCCGGGTGGACCGCAGTGATGGAGGGATTGTCATCATCCTCCCTGTCCCGAATGATGGCCATTACGTCTGGGCAATCATCGTCTGGGGTGTATCTGTTGGTATGTTCATCATGAACGATGATGCGTATGCCTGACATCATTCGGATGACGTCTTGCTTGATTCTTCGTTCCTCTTCTTCCATCATGGGATTTGGAACAAAGACTTTTTCTCCTTTCACCGCATCGGCTTGGGAAATAACCTAGCCATTACATTGGCCGGCACCTTTACAGGAGGTTGTGCAGACTCAGAGTTTGAAGGCGAAGATAAACGCCGCATGGTTGAAGTCAAGGAATCATTGATGCTTATGAGGATTCCTATGACTAGAATCGCAGAATAGCCTAGTCCAAATTGCTCCAGTTTGCTTGTTAATCGAATTGGGTATTTGATACCGGCAATCTTTACCCAACCTTGTCCCGCTTTTACGACCCAATGACATCATTTCTTGAGTAGCCGACATTACCTCGGCAGAAATCTTGGGTTCGGGTAATGGCATTCCAATAGCATGGTATTGGGTATTGCTTACTTCCAAGGCATGAAAACTGACCGGTTCAACATCTGCATTGGCATTGATGAATGGCATGTCCCCGTGTTGAGGACACTCTGTTCAAAGCCGACCGCGACTGTGCTATTGTTGATAATGTATTTCAACCGTTGATGAAGAGTGGAGGGACCGCCTCACCCATATGAATCCATGGTCGCCCCAAGAGCAAAGTTGATCCCTAATCTATCTTGAGCACATGGAAAGATACGCAGAATGTATGGGGACCAATTTCGATTGGCAAATTCATTTACTCCGACCGAATTCCGGCGGCTCCATCAAAAGCTTTGATGACAGTATGGCTACTCAATTCGGCCGAGATTGATATTCATCTTCACCAAGGTAGCGTATGGACATATATTTAGAGATGAACCTCCATCTATCAAGACTCCAGCTAGCATGTATCCGTAGGACAAGACCGCAATGTGCAACGACTTGCAATGACCGGGTCCCCTCGGGCAGATATCATCATCATCGAAGAAGGATATCACATTGTTGTTGAAAATGTGATCAACCAGATGTTGAAATTTTTCAGATCAACCGATGTCAGGTAGATAGGCTTCTTCTAAAACCTTCAACAAGACCTTCCTGGTGATTCTCTAAGTTAGGACCAAGTCCAAAATTGATATTTGTTGTGGAGCTTCTTTTAAGCTTAAAACCACCGTGGCTTCATTATGACCCATAGTGCGGAGGAATTTTTCAATCTTCTCCATGGGTATTTTCCCTTTGATTTGATGGTAGACTTCATCACCCGCTGGGGAAGATACAAGGATTTTCCTTCGACATCGTAGCAGCAGCAGATATGTGAGGTGGATCCTTCACCTTCTCCATAATTCCACGGAACTTTCATGCAAGCTAACAATAGGATATCAGGCTCGCATGACGGCAAGTTGATTGCCTGGAGCGCCCACTTTCAAAGGATTGTTGCTTCCTCGAGTTGAATTGTCATATTGTGAGTGATTTGTTAACCCCATCGGCCTTAAGTGGATATGATCGCTACCACACTCTTCCACTTAGTAGGACCTCAATTCTCACTTCTGCACGTAACACAAGATCGCCGTCTGCTAAGTGCGCAGACACCACCGCCAATTAGATTTTGGATAAGGTGGCGAGTGCCCAAAGATTCTTCTATGGTCGTGACCACGAGATCGGGAGTGATATCGACATACTCCATCGAAATTGTACCGCCTCGAACGGGGTTGATTGGAGGTAGAAGGAACCGATCCTTCCTTCATTGATTAACATATGAAGGATTTCCTCCATAGGTTGGCCCAAATAGGTGAATTCCTTTTGTTGGCAAAATCTCGACGGCCTTTGCATTTGCTCTCTTTTTACACTTTGTCTTCCAAAGATTTCATTTTCTAAAAGTGACGAGGAATATTCATGACAAGAGGTAGGAGACTCGGCATGCTCCTCGGTCGATTAATCGACGTGTCACTTGATGCCGATAAGTCACCAATTCCGCCAATTGTTCAATTTGCTTGCATAGAGCTTTCATCTTTCGCTCCATCATGAACTCGAACTTGCATAATCCCATTTGTCAACACCGCCTTTGAGGGTCCGGAGGATTCACAAATGAAAATTGGAATTCGTCCATTACTCCAATTTATCATGTTGACCTCTTCTTCTTTGTGTTGAGGAAGAGGGTTGTCTTGAACGTGAGGTCGATCTCGTTTGGTGACCACGATTTCCCCGCTGTCTATCGTGTCTTGGATCTTTGTGTTTCAAGGCCCAATAATCCCGAGTATCATGTCCAGTGCCCCTTACATGATAAGCACATTTCCGAAAGCAAAGATTGAAACCCCGCCCATTAGGGTCGGGCCGGTGGAAGAAGATGCGTAATTTTCTTCTCGTGTTGTCGTAAGATTGAGAATGTTCTCGAGGGTATCCCCTAAGGGTGTAAACACTCGAGGGCGCTTGACTTCTCCACCTTTTGGTATTGAGGGTTCAGAGACCGTGCTTGAAAGGGAGTGTAGTTTCTCCTTTGAATAGGCATGTTCGATTGCCTTTTTTGACCTCGTAGTATCAAAGGAAACATCTTCCTTTTTTTTTATGGATTCCGGGGTTGTTTCCATAATTTTTAGATTGATGTGATCAAGAATGCCTTTGAAGTGCAGCTAGGTCTTGAATTTTCCTAGACTTCAATCCCATCTCACCCATCTCCCCATGTTTGACCATTTCGTAAAATGGTTTGCCGATGCCGCTAAAAACTCTTTCATAGAAAGGAGCTTTTGATGTTCTACGAAAGTCATGACCATCTCTCGATTCTCATGGAAGGACTAACTTGGGCACCAAAGCGCCACACCTTTGAGCATACTCTCCGAAAGACTCGTTAGATCTGCTTTCTTGATCTTGGTAATTTGATACCGATCAGAGCCATCCGAGATTGAAAGTCAGATTGAGTGAGGAGGAAGCATGTGCTAGCTCTTCCCAAATATGGATCTTTGAATTGTCTAATCTTGTGTACCACTTAACCAAGCTTCTCCAGCTTAGACTTTTTTCGAACAATTGCATTCTCGAGCTTTTTCATCCTCTCTCCGTATAAGATCCAAGTTCTCCAATAAACACCTTTAAATGTGTATAAGGATCTCCTAACCCATCATATTTTTCAAAGTCGAGTTTTAAACTTTTCTCGATAATGAACACCGTGGAAAATGCAAAGATCAAGATATGAAACACTCCCGTGTGTTCCAATTCCTTTGATAAACGACGAAGGGTCTCTTCCATTTGGAGGACTTTTTTTTTGATGTCACCAAAGGTCTGGATCTCCAGTGGGATGGGCAAGATCATGAGTTTTGTTGGTCGATCCAACCGCAGCTCGTATTGTAATGACCGGGTTCCCCTCAGTGTGGAGGATTCAAAGATGTACGGGTATTTTTGGACCTCGATTGACCGGTGTAGTTCTTTGAGTAGAACAACCAAATCAGAATTTGTTTGCTTAATCCGTCAATTCTTTGCGAGAAATCGGATTAAGTTCACCGGTCGATGATGACATTATGATCGATCAGTAGCTCGTTGCCTTTTTTGGACTTTCGACCGGGTAGTAGGTCCGATTGGTTCCCTATGAAAAGACTTGCATAGTTTAGTCTTTAGGGAATGTGTATAATAACATGCTATGTGATGTGTCCATTTTAGGAATTTTATCCCGCAAAACGGATGTCACCGCTTGTAGCATGTTAATTAAAATATGTATGTGTACACATTTCTTCATATTTCTCATTACATGGAGATATATATGGAATGTAATTACAAGTAATTGTGTTTACAAGTAATTTGAAATGAGAGCATGAAGAGACTTTCCTCCGCTTTGGGTTTATCGAGGTCGACCTATCTTAGGTTACTTCTCGCTTTTTTTGGCATGAAGGTTCCCAAATCATCGCAATTTACTCAACGGAAATTAATCCTGGCCTTTCAACCGAGCGAATTTGGGTGGTGCCTTTCCCGAGCCTCGGGAATTAGTCTTCCCACGAGTCCAAAGAATCAAACACCGACGGATAGCCTCCCTGATGGAGGGACCACACACATACATTCACATACACATACATCGCGTCTCACCGTATGAAAATGATGAATGTGCGAAGATGACATGTGCACACTAATATCACAGTCACAAGCAGATATATGTGCGTGCACTAAGTGTGCAATAAGGAAATGCATTCGCACACATTCATCATAAATGTAAATGCAACATCCACACACAAAGCATAAATAATTTTGAAAAGATTGTAATAGCGGCTTAAGTCCTCTTACCGGAGTCCCAAAAAGAAGTCGCCCACCGTCGACGCTCCGGATTTTTAGATGTCCCTTTCCATTACTTGTTCTTTGGTGTTCTCATTTTAGGTGAGATTTGTTTGAAAAAACAAGTGAAAAAGGTCCGACATGTATAATATCGATGATGGACTATTAAGAGTCGCTAGTTGGTTTTTTAAATGGTTGTACCAACACAACCGAGAAAAGGTTTGCACATTGACCCAGTGATGTGACACTGCTAAACAAGTCTGTGAAACTTAGATTCATTAGGGTCCGGGGACTTAGTTATGCGGAGGGAAGGTGTTAGGCACCCCCCGACATCCGTGTTACCACGGTGACCACCTCTTTTCAAGAAACTATTATCTGAATGTGTGTGTGTGTGTGTCAATGTGTCATATTTTGAAGTAGTGCGAGGCCTCGTTCGCACTTATATACATGTGGTTTGATTTATGTAAAAATTCAATTTTAAGCAAGATATGGCAGTGATGTTTTATAAAAGAGGGATTTCAAACCCTGATGCTCAATAGTAATTGAGACCTTTTACACTCCCATTTTATTAAGTGTTCGGCTTGATTGATTTTATTTTACAGATGTGAGGCATCCGTATGAAAATAATGTACAAAATAATGCCGACTTCCTCATGGGTATGGAAACCATCCGAGGAAATTCGCACAATCGCAGAATAATTTACAAGTCGCTATACCGAAAAATGTCCATCACGGGAACCGAATCTAGATCCAATGGGCTGAATCTGTGATCACATGATTCCTAGGCGCACAAGATACCGCAATTTGTATGAAAGCGTAATATAGCGTATATATATAAAAGTCAGAAATATATATATATATATGACATGATCACCAACCACGAAGCACCTCCATGGGGGATCAAAAATGTAAATAAAGCTGTAAAAGCTATCAACCGCCACGGAGGAAACTCCAGGCGGAACGAAACGTAAATAAAGTTGTAATACTATCAACCGCCACGAAGGAAACTCCAAAGGGACAAAAATGTAAAGAAAGTTGTATAAAGCGATCAACCGCCACGAAGTAAACTCCAAGGTGACGAAAACGTAAAGAAAGTCAGTAAAAGCGATCAACCACCACGTAAGTGAACTCTGTGTGGGATGAAATATATATATATATATATATATATATATATATATATATATAAGTGAATAAACGCATCTGATGTAAAATCTGTGCTCATCGAATGTAGTTCGTTCACGCTAATATATATATATATATATATATATATATATATATATATATATATATATATATATATATATATATAAAAGCAAATAAACGCCTGGATGTAAATTCTAAGCTCATCGAACATGTAGTCCGACACACAATTATATATATATATATATATATATATATAATAGCAAGTAAACGCCTGGATGTAAAATCCAGTGCTCATCGAATGTAGTCCGACATACATAGCTATATATATATATATATATATATATATATATATATATATATATATATATATATATATATATATATATATATATATATTAAAGCAAGTAAACGCTCTGCATTGAAATCTAAGCTCATCGAACAAAGTTCGATACACATTCATATATATAAGTGTATATATATATATATATGCAAATAAACGCTCCAGGCTGAAGTCTAGGCTCAATCGAGGCATAACTCGATAATGTTAGTCCAGATATATAAATATATATATATATATATATATATATATATATATATATATATAATATACAAACTGAAATAAAACCACGGACCAAAGTCCGGGCAAATGCGCGCAACACGACTCTCAACGTGAAGAAGGGTGTGTACAGAGATGAAGAGAAAGGCTTTAAAGTGTGTGAGAAGGCTTACAGTTGACTGCCAAAGAAGACTTCTATATCTTTAAAGTGGGTAAACACTGGCTTTTATAGGTACAAAAGTAGCTATATATGAGCTCACAGGTGTTTAAAATGAGAAAGTACATCAGATGGGGTGAGTGCAGCAAATCAAGGTGGGGCTTCCTCGCCGCTTTTCTCTTGCAAAATGGCCACCCCAAGCCCTATATTTATAGAGGATGGAGCCGCAGGTGTACTCTGCAAAGAACCTGTGTGGGCCCGGGTTTCTCGGGTTGGGTCATCTCAGAAAACGTGCATCCGGCAATCGTAATGTCCACTCGAACTTTCGGCGCAATCCGCATCCGATTGAGGTATACAGACCTATTTCGACCGCCGTTGTCGAGAGTTGTACAATGGCATAGGATTAGAGTTTGTACGGGTCATTGAAGATGGGACGATGCCCTCCTGGCCTTCAAGCTTCAAATTCCATCCGCTACTCCTCGCACAATAGTCACTCGGATTCGAGTTTCGATTCTTGTGGGACATCGTCATGTAGAGATGTGTATATGAAATGTTGAGACGACGTGGTGTGGCATCGTGTTGGCGAGATGACGATGTTGCCCTCACCTGTTATCACGGGGTTTGATAGTCACTTCACCGAGATTGGTCTACGATTCTTGAAGGACATTCTCATCTTTGAGGTGTGGTTATCTCTCATTGTGAGCGCCGATATTGAAGCCGGGTCGCTTTCTCAAACAAGCATTTATGAGGTTATCGCCAAAGGCGCATTCCTTGGGGTTATCACGAAGGTTGGTGGCTATTCCCATGGTTGGGATCGAGACCGGATACCTCGAGGTTATCTCCAGATTAATCGAACTTCTCCAGTGTGTTCCTGTATTGGATCTCGCATCGGAGTTATCTCCGAGGTTGGAATTGTTACTCCCGTGTGTTCCGTGGTTGATGCTTTTTCGGTAGTATCCTAAGATGGATATGGATTGTCTTTTCGTGGTTCCTCTTAAGATTTAAATCATCCTCCTATGATAGTGATGATGCGTACGAAAATTTCGAGTGTCTACAATAGAGTTAGTGTTTAGATGTTTAGATGTTTGCTAGAACATGTTTTATGGTGATCTATGATGATCTATCATAGATCCATAGCATCAAAGTTGGTAAAAATCAAAGTTTTTCAAAACTGTTCATGAACCCTAAAGTGGTCTGACATGCATATATCAGTCGCTCTAGATTTTTCCTTGATTATGATTTTTGTTATTTTAATGTTTTAATATGTAGCTTGCCATGAGGTCTTTTATCTGGAATTGGAATTACAGCCATAGCAGTTCTAGATCGTACGTTATTAACGGTCAAAACCCGTTGACCGACGTTGACCGGGACAAATCTGGGTAACCCAGAAATGGTTTACCAGCGTCTGACAATGATTTCAATCTCCCAGATCTGTCCGGTTTTACGCGTTTTGTTGCTGTTGTTCTAATATATCTATAGCCTGGCATATGTACTGTATGTTTATGGTTTTATATCGTGTTAATAATCAACAGATTGAATGTAATATAAGGTCAAAGTAGTCATCCGAGCCTGACTTAGCATTTATGGGAATTCCCAGAAACTCTATGAACACCCTTTCTGTCAGAGTTTGACCAAGTAATATATTGTGATTATATTGTATTTGGACGGGGATCTTGGTATATAATTGTTCCTTGACATGCGTACTATAGTTATGAACCTTAATAACACCCATAAAATGACTGGAACATGAACTTAATTGAAAAGAAAGTGATCGATTGAAGTTACGGGTTTACGGGAAACCTGTACGGTCTCGACAGCTTAGTTTGGGAGATCAGATCTCCTTGTGTGTTTGGTGTATGACCACGATGATGCTTGGATGTTGTAGTGTTACATAAACACTACACGATCCCAGTTAGATCTAGCCCAAAACATAGTTACACTGAGAATTTAAGTTCTTGAGCCAAACCACCCCTCGAACTTCGGGTCCGAAAGGTGTTCTTGAGCTCAAGAACACCTAAGACGACAACAGACAAGTGTCGCTATAGGCTTTAGCTGACGGTTTCTTATTAATTTATTTTCTAATTTTCCTAAATTAATTAATAAATAGATAAAATGGTTTTAATTATTAAAAATACAAAATAAATTCCAAAAATTATTTTAAATTCTTAAAATAGTTTTTAATTATTTAAGTATATTTCATAAATATTTAATATTTTTGGAATATAAATGGTATTTGATTAATTTAATTATAATATTAAATAAATTATTTAAAAATGATTTAAATACATGAAAAATCATGAAAAATAATATTATGTTATAATAAAATATTTTAAGTTATTTTCAAAGTGACTTTTAATATTTTGTGATGAAATTAATTAATTAATCAATATTAATGATAATTAGTTTATTTAATAAATATATTAAATAAATTTAGGAAAAATAGAATTAATGTTTTATAAATCATATAAAAATTATTTAAGTGTTATAAAAATATTTTAAGTTATAAAATATAACTTTTGATATTTTGTCATGAAAACATTAATATTTTAATATTAATAGCAATTATCGGATAATGAATTTAATTGTTTAAAAAATCATATAAAGGTGATTTTAAAGTATTAAAAATACTTTGTGATATTATAAATATATTATAATGTTATGACAAGTATTTCATTAATATTTGATAATAAATAAATATTAATGATAAAAGAATTATGTGGTATTTAATTCATTTAAATACAATTTTTATTGATTGAAAATACACAATAACTGATAATAATTATCTGAAAATTATTACGAGCTTACGAAAAATATTTTGACTGTTAATAAATTATTTGAGATAATTGTCAAGTGTTTAGGCAGAGTTTAATTGAACTTAAACTCAATAAAAGTCCGACTAGACCGTCGGGATGTTAGAATTATGCTCAAGTTAAACTCATAATACGTAATAGTTTGACTGAATCTAGAGTCTTATGTGTGTTATAGACTGATAGGGTTATGTGTTATGTGTTTAGGTTATTCTATGTATATATATATATGTATATATATATATTATAGTATTATATCGTGATGATATTATTCTAATATTGGAGATCTATATTACTAATATTAGGTCTTCGGATAAAGCATTATAAATTGCGTAGCGGTAATCAACGGTTCAGGGAAGTTTGTTTTTACTTAACTCTACTAAGAGTTGTTTCATTCGGATAAGCTTATGGTTAATCATTGCTGGTTGCCATGAATTGTACTCTGTATATATTGCATGTATAAGTAGGTATGAAAGGTTGATTACCTTCATTACCAGTTGGTTCAGATATATTTGTTCATGTTCAATACTTGTTCAGTCATAAATTTGTTCCTGCTAGTTCACAATTATATTGTTGAATTATAGCCAGCTTATTATTCAGACTCTTTTAATCATGATATATCGTTATATTATTGAACTTAAACTTGTTGGACAACTTTCATGCTCACCCTTGCTATATCATGATAAAACATTGCAGATTAAGGCGAATCCGTCGGATACAAGGAAAGGTTAAAGACAGTGCCAGCTTAAAGTTAATGTGCGCGATTAGTTTTGTAATAGTATAGTTTGATAATGATGTTATATGTTAGATAGTTATGAATTGTGTATAAGTTAAGGTTGCTCGACCTAGGGGAATAGTGTGTAATGTATTGTATAAACAATTTATATTTATATCTTCCGCAAATAGTAATAGTGTTAGAATGATCGAACCGGATCCGCGGTGATTCGGGACCTCGGATTCGGGGCAATCACACCCCACAGGAAGTGGTTGTTGACGTGGTTGTCTTCTTTTAGGAGACATTTTTTGTTAAAATATACACTTATTAGTTCATTACTCAACTTCTTGAGTATTTGAAGTTTAACTTAAACATCCTAAAATTAATGCTATAACACATAACATTTCCAAATAAACTTTGATATTTTATTCATTCATAATATTTTTAAAACATAATAAAGATAGCATAACCGCTATTAACATCCACTTTCCTGAACTAGACAAGTTTCAGGATTACATTCTCATACTATCCCTTTATTCATCTCAAAATAAGGGATTTAAAATTTTATTTATTCACATAATTAACCACATATTATTATAATCCTTATTCTCTCTATCTAGGCATATTAAGACATAGAGGCTTCTATGCGATCTTCCTCGATAATACGATACGCCGTCCTATGATCAATCACGAACCACGGCGAGTCCTCAAATTGAGGTGGGTAATAAAAGACTTGATCATGGGCCCTATCAATTGCAGAATTAAAGGCGTGATCCATCTCATTCATTTTGGCTTTCTTCACTTGGACTTTAGCCTCAACACGGTCTGCACGATGAGTCGCCTTCATCCAAGCGTCCTCTACTCTTGCACGCTTAGCTGATTCCTCTTTCAAGTCATCTTTTAACTTCTCCACATCAGTCTTCATCTTCTCATTCACATCCAACAGATCCTCATGCTGACCTTTTATATTAACTAGGTCCCACTCTATGTTTCCAAGTCTTAAGTCGAGTTCCTGAATCTCCTCATCTTTCTTCTCTATCGTAGCGTGATGCATCTCAACCAACTCCTTCAGCTCCTCAACCTTGTCTTGTAATTCAATGTTCTGATCATACAAAGCATCATACATCTCAGCTGATATGGAGTTTGGTGGAAACTGCACAGGATCCTCTTCCTCATCATCCTCTTCTATCTCCTTAGAACTATCCTCCTCGGGATCGGTCACAGGCTCATCCTCCTGGATCAACTTTTCCTGCACTAAGTGAATGTGACAAACCGAATTTTTATAAGTTATTAAAATATGAATTTAATAATTAAAATTCTTATTACGAGATGTTTTGAGTTTGAGTATGTATATGTATGTGCTGTATATTTTGAAATATGTGATCTGGTGTGAAGAGAAATATATATTCATATATTGGGAAAGTGAGATTTAATAGTACCGTGATATATTTGTTTAATCTGTATTTTCTATTATGGGGACAGAATCTTTGTAAGGAGGGAAGAATGTGACAATCCAAGATTTTAGTAAGTGTAATTTAAAATATTTATTAAATGAAATAAATATTTTATTGATGTGGTTATTATTAGTAAATATTTATGACTAGATAATATTCTAAATTAAATTAATTTATAATTTAGAGAGTTGTAATATAACATAAGATGTTATATGGTTGTTTTTATTTAATAATTTAAGATGGTATGAAAAGTTATTAAATAAAAATTATAATGAAATTATAATTTTGTGATATTTGTTTAAGTAGAATATTTATTTTAAATATAGTATGTGTAATTAATTTATTTGATTATTATTGGATATGGAAATCCAAATAAATAATATGTTATTATAAATTATAAACTAAATTGTTTATTAAAATAAATTAATGGAGTTTAATTTAGTTTTTTTGCCAAACAAGGCTTAAAATATTAAGTCTTTAATATTTAAAGGGTTTTGCCAAACAAAGCCTTATGGCTTTTGGATTTTTAATTTTTGAATTTGTAAATAATATAAATAAATTAAATTAAATAATAAGTATAATATATTTATAATATATAAGTTTATTTTGTAACTGATACAACAATAAGTATGTGTATTATTATTAGTATCAGTTTGGTTTTTATGCATAACCTTAGTGCTAGGCCTTAAAAAAATTCTGAGAATTCAAAGAAAGCTTGACATAGAACTTGAGAGATTGAGAGAAAATCTAAGCAACTTCAGTGTTTAACAAAGAGGATTTCCAAGCTATTTGAAAGTATTTCTTAACACCTTGATATTATATATATATATATGCATATATGGGTTTTTACGGCATAAAATCTCATGTTCTATGAATTCAAATTGTTGAATTGTTGATATATATATATAACTGGTAATTGTGAGTATATGTGTTATGATGATTAGAGTTTGTGTTTAAGAAAGAATTGTATGCTAATTTCGTTTAAAAGTAGAAAAAATAATGACAGTGAATATTTTCTCATATGTCATGTGAAAGTACCAATGGTAGTGGTCAATTAGCATGATAAACTGTAAATTGAGTCTTGTTTATGTTAGTTTATTAAGAAACGAAGAAAACGTAGTTTGAACGAAATGATTTGGTGAAGAATTGAAATCACAGGGATGAATTTTGTAAAGGAACTCAAAAATGGAGTTTTCATATGAAAAACAAGAAATTTGAGAAATTAAAATAGTTAAAAATGTTGTTAAATTGTTCTATGTTGATGAATATGTTAGCAATCATGTTTATGATAGTTTTATATTTATTGTATATGTTAATTTCACTATTTTATGGGTAAAATTCGTGTTTGTTGGGCTAAAGCTTGATCGCTCATAGTCGACTCGCCTCTTTCTCATCTCTGTTACTCAAAGACCAAATTTCTTATTTGGTGCTATATAAAAAGCACAAGAAGTAGCAGAGTCTTGTTCAAGAATTGAATCATGATATATATGTATAGCATGACTTCATGCATATTGATCGATCTAAGGCAAAGCCTTACATTGTTTTTAGATTTTGGGTAGCCTTACCACTTGGTTTAAGGTTATGTTAAAGTGTCACACATGTAGTAAGAAGGTTAAAATAGAACTGTGTTATGTAATTGAGAAATTCAAAGTAATGAGAATGATTAGTAAGTTACGAAAGCGTTATGTGATAACTTAGTATACACAATGAATCTTAGATAAGTGTTGTGAAGTCAACACTTGGAATTTCTGAAATGTAAATGGTAATGTAAGACTTGTACCGAAATAACAAGTTTAACTAGAAATGAGTGTTATGTTGGAAAAAGGATGTTAGTACATTGTGTATTGATTAATAAGAAGGGTTATGAAATGTAGAGTAAAGTTTATATTATAGCTACTATGCATTACTATGTGACTAATAGTTAATGTGAATAATGATATAAATGTGTAGGAATACACGAAGTGTAGATAAGCGATAAGCAGTTAAGTCGTAGTTCATAAACTACGAATCAGACAAGTTTTTCAGTTCCTATTTGCTACGTGAACTTGATGATTAACTGTTTTAAATCTTTATTGTAAATAACATGATGTCTTATATTTATGATGAAAGCATGAAACGTTAAAGTCGACTTATGACTACGTTGATTGAGTAAAAAGCATTGAGTAAGGAACTCAATCTTTATACTTGTTATATGAACTGTAGCTTGTATGTTATAATAGTCCAATGTTTAAGAGATGTATGTTGAGCATATTATTATATGCTATGTGATGCATGAAAATTGTTAGATTTTGCTGGGCTATCGAGCTCAACCTTGCAAATAACCATTTTTGCAGGTCAAAATTTTGAGGTAAAGTTATGTGTTATTTGAAAGACATGAATCAGATGTGATACTTGAAGATTTATACACTTTGGTTGTGTTAGTATTATTTGAGCCATGTTTAAGGTTCCGAATGATGTATTAATATTGAATTGTAATATCGTTTCGCGATGTAAACTATTATAGTATTAAATTGATTATGAGATATTTAGATGTAAAGGTTGAAGGTTTTGGGAACGAGGATAGTTTGTAATAGAAAATTTAATTATTCAGCAAAATTTCAATGGTTGTATTATCATTTAATGATGTAAAATTAGAGGTTGAATGTATTGTTAACGACCGAAGTCGAGAATTAAGTTTTATGAATTTTGGGGTCGTTATAGTGAATATCCCGGGGTTCGTCATCTCTAGGTATCTCAGGTATCACTTCCCTAGCTGGACTAGATCCTCCTTCGTTAAACATCCTGACAACAAAATATGTTTTAGGTTTTATTTATTATATAACATTCTTCGATACTCGCGAGCACATAAGTTATTAATACATAGCACACAATGTCTTTTGTTGTTTAGCTTCAATGGATACCTTAATCCATTCCTTAAAACTTGATATGAGTTAGACACCTCTATGTTTTCTGTCTCCTTAAAGGTTACTTCCTAAGGTTTCCCCACCTAAGGTTCATAACCTAAAGCTTTGATACCAACTTGTGACACCCCCAAATCCAGGTACTTCATTCCCACAGAATTTGGTGCTCACTATCAAAAATAAGTACATCCAACTACCCATAATAAGGGATAAAGACATCAAATAACTTAAATAATAATCTTTCCCATTAAAGGGTTACATAATCTCTAAAACAATCTCAGGTAATCTAACCTTAAATTATTACATAAGTTTGCGGAATACATCATAAAATAAAATAAGTCTTATAACATAATTCATTTAAATAAATTCTCATAAATCTTCAACACTAGGACATCTCGCCCTTTCATTTGCTAGTAGATGGCTCATGAACTCTTTCAACTTTAGCTACATTGTTAATTGCAAGAGTGAGAAAATAATTGCTCACTGATATATAAAGAGTAGTAATGATAACAACATGAGAATGAACAATGAATGTTGAACAATAATGAACTTGTTCTACGAATCAAAAAAAGAAAACAAGTTCGAACTTTAATGTCTGAGGGTCTTAAGACCACGAACTATGTCCCCGGTGGTTAGGTATTACTACCCCAACCTTAACAGTCATTCAGACTATACAGACCATACTTAACGTACTTAGGGGGATCAGCCCTTTGTACCATGTATTGTGCACAAACATCTAAATGTTACACGTACAAAATCCCCTATGTTAGGGTTGTTCATCTCAGTTTGGATTTAGAATTTTCGCACTAAAGAAAGTTTAGCATGGAACTAACTTATCAGTGGTTCTAGAATTTTAGAACACTATCCCATAATAAACTAGTTCAATCAATAATAGTTTGCTTACTACTTGAAGGTTTAATACAACAATATAGAATTGAAAAAACCTTTTAAATCATAGAAGATAGTAGATTTTATTCTCTACTTGACTCTTCTAATGGATTGCTTGTTCCGCTGCAGTTAAACTTGATGTTTGTTATATTTTATCAGTTTAACATTGTTGAAGGCTAACGATAAATTATTCTGCATTATCTTAGTCATAATATTTCTTACTGGGCTAGTTGAGCTCACCCTTTCTTTCACTATTCTCTTCAGGAAATGAGAATATAGCTGGGACGAGTCGGGGACCGGATTGATGGTCTAGATGGTTGTTTTAGTAGTCCTCACTATTATATAAAATAGTGTGACAATAAATGTAATGAAGACTCCATTGAGTGTGGATATTGTCTAGATGACAATATTCTTATTAAAACTCTTAGATTATGTTTTGTTGTATTTTACACGACTATTGTATAATTAAGTTGTATTTGAATTTTATACCATGTATTTGGCGACTCAAGATGGGTGATGTATACCTATTTTGGGGGCGTCACATTACTTGTCTCTCCCCTCCTAGTTCTAGACTCATATCTCCGCCAGCGACCATATCCCTAATCTTTGATACCATTTGTGATGCCCCCAAAATAGGTCTACACGACCCATTCTGAGTCGCCAGATATCACACTACAGAAATTAAATACAAACTTCATTTATACAACTGTTGAACTGTCGTGCAGAGTACAACAACACATAAGCTGTGAGTTTTAATACAAATATATGTAATCCTATGGTGCCTCGACCACAACACCTTACAATGGTACTTTACATAAAAGTACAATCAATAATTATTTTAGAAATTAAAATCTTTGGAAAATGCTCAAGGGAACCTTCGTACATGGGAGACCATGCATCTAAGTTATGATAGATATCATATGACTCGAGATTATCCTTGGTTGACCCAATAGTCCCCAAACAAAAACGAGCAGATTACTATCATGTTCTTTCCAATGGTGAGTCTTCTCTTGACATATAATTATCTCCATTGTCTCCAATTGAGAATTATACTTCAACCAAACTTCAAGATTATATAGGTAGTGCTCGTAGATATACTCAATAAGTGGATGTGCACAACCCTGTCTTATGATAACACGAAGTCGTATGTCATTAGACATCTCGTATGATAGTGACAAAACACCCTTCCAAAGTTGGGTTCGCCTCGCCCTATTTGATTCACCAAATAACTATTAAATATTGTATAAAAATACAACACACTTATCTAAAGTTCTCAATAAAATTATTTCCATACTGTTTAAGGAGAACCTCAACAACTATAGACCACCGTTCTAATCCCCTGTTACCTCCGCTCGACCCAGCTACACTCTTATTACCAGAAAGGAATTGTGAAGCAAAAGGGTGAGTACAACTAGCCCAGAAAAGAATATCACGACTAAAGATAATTAAATTATCAATAGCCTTCGTTAGTAATAAATAAGAGATTTAGAACATATGGTAGATGATAAAACTTTTCAACCAGTTGCAGCGGAACGAGAAATCCATTTAGAAGAGTCAAATAGACCATAAAGTCTATTATCTTCTCCATGTTAAAAGTCCACCAACAATGTGTTATCCCTGTAACATCAATCAACCATTCTTGTCCACAATCATGTGAATAACTCATAATCATAATTGTGGTTCTAAATTCCTCTTCGCACCCAAGACGAAGATAATTTTCATCACCTGTCTTTACCCGAAACATCAAAGATCATGGTTATACAAAATCACAATACCTGTAAGACCCCAACTTATTATAAATGAAATTGAATTTCCTCTATTTATTATTTTGAAATAGTAAGGGTTGATTTGATTAATGTGGTTAGTTATGGGTAAAATGCGCAATTATCTTATATAAGCAAGTGGTTATAAAATATTCATTGTTGTCGGGGAAATATTCGTTTGGTCGTGGAATATTCTTACTGTCGGGAAATATTTGTACGACGGTGCAGCCTTGTGTGGGCCCCATAACGAAAAGCGATTGGATGAAGAAAATGACAAGTATAAGTTGTTTATAAATAACGGCGTAGTTATTACTGAAGTATCTTGTTGTAATACCCGGTGGTTAAAACACAGTAGCACACGATTTTGCACTAATTATTGATTCTTACGTAAGAAGGCACTACTCAATAATTGTTACAGTAATTACTGTTCAATATTTTATTTTATTGATTCAATAATTGCTACGTTGATATTTTATATTATTGTTGTTTCAATCATTGCCATTTCACAGTATTTTCCATTATTAAATCAATAATTCATATTATTTGAATAATATTATTAGATAACATTATTGGCAATGTCTAGAAAGGTCTATTAATGAGAGGTTTGGTCACCTAATTGCGCGCCAATAAGGAGAAATCCTTATTGGAAAGCCCTCTCTTTCATGGGAACGGCCTGGTTGTCAGTATTGTGATTCTGTAAAATTATTTGTGAATAATTAATTATCGATTTATATGATAAGAAAAATATTCATTTTATGTGAATATAAATCGAGAAATTTTTTTAGTGCGACAATTGTTGAAAATTGATATTTTATCTTTTTTGATAAAATAATTTATTTAAATATATTATTATATTATAATAATATAATAATGGTGATATTTTTACAATGAATGTGTGATATATGAGTAAATGAGGAGGAAGAGTATTTTCGTTACAAAAAATGTTTAACACATGTTTTGTGTGTCGGTGGGCCCCATTTTTGACTGAAATTTGATTTTAGCCTGTAAAATCGTCCGTATATGAATTTCGGTCAATTTCTGTTTGGAATTTGGAAAAAACTTAAACTTACAAAGTTGTAGAGAATTGAATTTCTTATTGAAGGATATAAGATTCGAATTTTTCTGATAAATGGGCTATTTATTATGAATTATTGAAGTTCCGGAATAATTGATTTTTAAAATTTTAAATTATTTTTATAAAAATGTTTTTTGCAATTGGGTGGGCCCCACATGTGATATAATTGTGCTGAATTCAGTTGGTGTGTGCGTAGGAAATTTTTTTAATAAATAATATTATTTTATTAAATTTTCTACTTTGGTGTTCTAAGCATTTTCCTATAAATAGGGTGCTTAGGTTAGAAGATAAAATCACACCAGAAACTGAAATCTTCTCTCTCTATATTATCGAGCGTATTTTTGTGAGTATTTTGATACTTTGAGTGTTGCTATATGGTGCAAGTTTCTTTCAATATATATATCCGATATTCCAAATATAAAGTACTATTCTTTTGAGGTAAGGGATGTTATTTTTTTTATAAATGATATTAATTCTTTCAATATCATTATGCTGGAATATTGGGAAGATTTTTCTTGTGAAATTCTTGTCTTTTTGTGTCGAGATTACTATTCACGTATACGGCACTATTCACGTATACGGCACTATTCACAAATACGGCACTATTCAGAGAAAAATAAAATTTTCTCTTCTTTGTCCCAGAAGTCTATTTTTGTTACTAGCTTTGATTGTATCCATGTTTTGATCATTATTCTTGAATTTTACTCCATAAAGCAGTATCATGTTGACAATTTGGACGTTATTGATTTCTGGATAAATTAAATTATAAATCTTTAAAAATTTATCCTTGAACTTGTTTTATTTAATTCATATATCATTGTTATCATCCTCATGTTTATAACATGTTGAAAGTCATATGTGGCCTATAGTGCATAGATGGACTTGGTATGATTATGACCAGGGATTATTCGGTATAATCATGACCGTAATGTTACAAATGATGTGGTAAAAGTCCTCATTGGCCCGTAGTACATTGATGGACAGTTGTTGGCATGATCATGACCATTGATGAATACACGAATATCCTTGGCCCGAAGTGCATGGATAATTTGTGGTCGTGATACTAACGAATATCCTTGGCCGTAGTGCAGGGATGATGTGGATTATTTATTAAGCTGAGTCTCAGCGATAAAAGTGATGAAAAACCTTTTAAATCATAGAAGATAGTAGATTTTATTCTCTACTTGACTCTTCTAATGGATTGCTTGTTCCGCTGCAGTTAAGCTTGATGTCTGTTATATTTTATAAGTTTAACATTGTTGAAAGCTAACGATAAATTATTATGCATTATCTTAGTCATAATATTTCTTACTGGGCTAGTTGAGCTCACCGTTTTGCTTTCATTGTCCTCTTCAGGAAATGAGAACGTAGCCAGGACTAGTCGGGGAACGGAGTAAAGGTCCAGATGGTAGCATTAGTAGTCCTCACTATTCTATGAAATAGTGTGATAATAAATGTATTGAGGACTCCATTTGAGTTGAATACTGTCTAGAAGACAATATTCGTATTAAAACTCTCAGTTTATGTTTTGTCGTATGTCACGAAAGTTGTATTATTAAGTTGTATTTGACTTTTGTACCATGTATTTGGCGACTCAAGATGGGTGATGTATACCTATTTTGGGGGCGTCACAGTTGGTATCAAAGCTTAGGGATATGATCCCTAGCTAAGATGTCAGACTAGAACCAGGAGAGGAGAGATGGGGAATTCCTTCGCTAGTATGACCTACCTAAGTTTATTTGGTATTTAATTGGTCGGTCAGAGTATAGGGATAATATGTTGCATGTCAATTAACCCTTGTTTTGTGGAAGTATTTGAAAATGACATCCGAGAATATTGAGAATAGCAATGGAGCCTAGGAGACCGTTGAGTCACCACAGATTAATACCCAGGATAATGTGCTACAGGAAGAAAATAATTCTCAGGTAAACAACAACGATCAAATGATGAACGATGGAATGTTTAGAGGCTTTACGCAATTCATGCAACATCAGGCGAGAGCGGCTCCTGTCCAAAATATAGGTGGAAACACTGGAAACTCTCGGATGGTCACCGCTAAATAGTTCAAGGAGCTGGGACCACCAGAGTTTATTGGAGAGCCAAAACCACTTAAGGCAGAAGCGTGGATAAAGCAGATCACCAAGATATTTGATGTCTTGGGATGCTCCGAGGAGAAAAAGGTTCCTTTTGCCACCTTTATGTTGCGAAGGAGAGCGATTGCTCTGGTGGGAATCGGTAAAGCGTACTCAACCTGCCACACTGAAGATGTCTTGGGAGAAGTTCCAAGAACTATTCAATGACAAGTACTTTCCCGAAAGTATTCGTCACATGAAAGAGGTAGAGTTCATCAAGTTGGAGCAGAACAATATGATAGTGTCGTAGTACGAAGCTAAGTTTGCCGAGTTATCCTGGTTTGCGTCTCACTTGATTGATAATGAGGAGAGAATGACGTGGATGTTTCTAAGAGTTTTGAAACCCGAGATACGTCAATATCTAATTTCTCATAAATTATGTTTGTATTCAGATGTTGTAAATAGGGCTCAGTTATTGGAGCGCGATAACGAGTCAACTCAACCAAAAGAAAGCACCCGACAAAATGATAATACCAGTGGTAGCAGTCATCGAAGTAGTGACAGCAAATGTGGAGGGAATCAACATGCCAAGAATGGTAACCACTTCAGTGGTAATCATGGCCACGACAATAAAAGTGGACATTTCAAGAAGAGGAGATTCAACAATGATGGAAAGACGTCAACACCAGTACCCGTTGTTAAGGAAGGAGAACGACCACCTATCATATGCTTCAAATGCGGAGGGAAGGGACACATCAGTCCAAACTGCGCGATGCAGTCCAAAGCATGTTTCAATTGTTGAAGAGAAGGTCACCTAGCCCGATTTTGTCGTACAGGAAAACCAAATCCGGTTGGAACGGTGACACCAAATGCCATCCCAGACAACTCAAAACCAGTAGTTCAAGGGAGAGCGTTTGTTGTGACCTCCCAGAAAGCAAAGAACCCGAACGAGCTCATCACGGGTAAGCTTATCATAATCTCTAGCGAAGTCTATACCATATTTGATACCGGTTCTACCCATTCTATTATTTCTCCTACTTTCGCTCAACGTTTAAATTTCACTCCGGAGAAATTAGACTTTGACTTATCTATGAAAACTCTGTTGGGAGAAACCTTCATTATATCCACTATTTATAAGTCTTGTTTTGTTCAAATCGGTACCCTCACATTACCTGTCGATCTTATTTCATTGAAAATACTTGCATTTGACGTGATTCTAGGGATTGATTGGTTAACTACTCATCGTGCAAAAATTGATTGTTTTCGTAAGGTTGTAAGCTTTCATATTCCTAACCAACATATTATACGAATTCAAGCAATCAAACCATTAAAATCAATCAATGTCATCTCAAGCCATAAAGCTATTCATTTATTAAAAAACGGATGTCAAGCTTTCTTAGCTCATGTCACGGATTTAAACAAAAATACGTCAGTTTTGAATGATATTTATATTGTTAATAAATTTCCTGACGTATTCCCTGAAGAACTTCTTGGCCTACCTCCAAAGCGTGAAATTGAATTTTGTATCGACCTTGAACCCGGTACAAAACTCATTTCCAAAGCCTCATATCGAATGGCTCCTATTGAACTTCAGGAGTTAAAGACCCAATTGTAGGAATTGTTAGACATCGGTTTCATTCGTACTAGTACGTCTCCTTGGGGTGCTCATGTTCTATTCATGAAGAAGAAAGATGGGAGTATGCGACTTTGTATTAATTATCGGGAGTTGAATCATGTCACCATCAAGAATAGGTACCCATTGCCACGTATTGATGACTTATTTAACCAGTTGCAAGGCGTCAAATTCTTTTCAGAGATCAGTCTACATTCTGGATATCATCAGTTAAAGATTAGAAACGATGACATTCTAAAGACGACTTTCAGAACTCGGTACGGGCATTATGAATTCCTAGTCATGTCTTTTGGATTGACTAATGCTCCTACTGCCTTCATGGATATGATGAACCGAGTATTCAAGGAGTATTTGGATCACTTTGTGGTCGTCTTTATCGATGACATCCTCATATATTCCAAAAGCTGTGAAGATCAGGAGCAACACTTGAGGCTGATACTCCAAAAGCTTCGTGAAAACAAATTTTATGCCAAGTTGAAGAAATGTGAGTTCTGGCTTGAGGAAGTTGCATTCCTTGGGCACGTAGTATCAAGTCATGGAATATCTGTTGACCCGGCAAAGATTGAAGTAATACAAAGCTGGGAGCAACCTAAATCAGTGACCGAAGTACGTAGCTTTCTCGGCTTAGCTGGTTATTATCCGAGATTCATAGAAGGATTTTCTCGAATCGCTACTTCATTAACTCAGCTGACTCGGAAAGATACAAAATTTGGTTGGAGCGTGGAATGTGAGAAGAGTTTTCAAGAACTCAAGAGGAGACTCATTTCAGCACATGTTCTGACAATACCATCTGGCTCGAGGGATTTGTCATATACAGTGATGCTTCGGGCAAAGGGTTAGGATGTGTTCTCATGCAACATGGGAAAGTCATAGCCTATGCCTCTCGACAACTCAAAGAATATGAGAGGAATTATCCTACTCATGATCTAGAGTTGGCAGCTGTCGTCTTCGCACTTAAAATTTGGAGGCATTACTTATATGGGGAGAAAGTGGAGATCTTTACGGATCATAAAAGCCTCAAATATTTCTTACCCAAAAGGAACTCAACATGCGGCAACGACGTTGGCTTAAACTGTTAAAAGATTATGACCATAACATTCAATACCATCCTGGTAAAGCGAACGTAGTAGCTAACGCATTGAGTAGAAGATCATATGCGGGTACGAGTGTGATATTGTCAACGCAAAGGCCCATTTTATATGACTTTCAAAGGATGGAGATAGAGTTAAAGACTCCAGAGACCCACGTGATGATGACGAATATACGAGTAGAACCGACTTTAATCGATAAAGTTAAAGCTGCTCAAGCCACAAACATGGAGCTGATGCGTATGAGGAAGAAAGTGCAAGAAGGTGCTATGCCGGAAGTAAAAATCGATGAAGAAGAAATACTTCGAGTCAACTCCAGACTTTGTGTTTCTAACGACCCTGATTTAAAGTATAAAATTATGATGGAGGCGCATAACACACCGTTTGCAATCCATCCTGGGAGTACCAAAATGTATCACGATCTTCGACATACATTTTGGTGGAACAATATGAAGAGAGAGATCGCGGAGTTTATCTCAAGGTGTCTAACTTGTCAACGAGTCAAGGCGGATCATCAAGTACCAAAAGGTCCATTGCAACCACTTGAAATTCCAGAATGGAAGTGGGAGCACATTACCATAAATTTCGTTACCGGTCTTCCCAAGGTTTCTCAAGGCATAGATGCGATTTGGGTCATTGTTGATAGATTGACCAAGTCGGCTCATTTCTTACCTATACGAGAAATTTATACACTTGAACGTCTTGCTCGTATATACATAAACGAGATTGTAAGATTGCATGGTATGCCAGTATCCATAGTTTCTTATCGAGACCCAAGATTCACTTCAAGATTTTGGGTTAGTTTGCGAAAAGCTATGGGCACGGATTTACGATTTAGTTCGGCTTATCATCCTCAAACGGACGCGTAGTCAGAGAGGACTATTCAAACTCTTGAAGATCTATTAAGATTCTGTGTCCTTAACTTCAAGGGAAGTTGGGACAAGTTCTTACCATTGGTGGAATTCTCCTACAACAACAGTTATCAAGCAAGTATTGGCATGGCTCCATTCGAAGCGTTGTATGGAAGAAAGTGTCGTTCTCCAGTATGTTGGGATGAGGTGGGTGAAGCAACGTTGTTGGGACCGGAGTTGGTACGTATGACTACGAAAAAGATTCAAACGATCTGACAACGTATAAAAACCTCACAACATCGACAAAAGAGTTATATTGATCTTCATCGAAAGGACGTGGAATTCAATATTGGAGAACATGTGTTGTTATGTGTTGCTTCATGGAAAGGAGTTATAAGATTTGGAAAGAGAGGAAAGCTCAATCCTCGATTCATTGGTCCATTTTTAATCCTCGAACGAATAGGAACTGTGGCCTATAGACTCGCGTTACCTCCAAGTATATCTCGTGTTCATAATGTTTTTCACATATCTGTGCTTCGTAAATATGTGAAGGAGCCGAACCACGTTATTGAGTTAGAACCAAAAAAAATAGCCGAAGATTTAACATACGAGGAGGTACCTGTCAAGATCTTGGATAGGAAGGAGCATGTCCTACGCACAAAGGTCATACCACAAATCAAAGTTTTGTGGAGGAACCATGCTATTGAGGAAATGACATGGGAGTTGGAAATGGAAATGAAAGCGAGGTATCCTCACCTTTTCGAAACACCAGGTACGTACGTCAATTTTGAGGGCAAAATTTCATAAGGAGGGGAGGTTGTAAGACCCCAACTTATTATAAATGAAATTGAATTTCCTCTATTTATTATTTTGAAATAATAAGGGTTGATTTGATTAATGTGGTTAGTTATGGGTAAAATGCGCAAATATCTTATATAAGCAAGTGGTTATAAAATATTCATTGTTGTCGGGGAAATATTCGTTTGGTCATGGAATATTCTTACTGTCGGGGAATATTCGTACGACGGCGTAGCCTTGTGTGGGCCCCATAATGGAAAGCGATTGGATGAAGAAAACGACAAGTACAAGTTGTTTATAAATAACGGCGCAGTTTTTACCGTTAAAACTGTTGGAATACCCGGTGGTTAAAACACAGTAACACACGGTTTTGCACCAATTATTGATTCTTACGTAAGAAGGCACTACTCAATAATTGTTATAGTAATTACTGTAAAATATTTTATTTTATTGATTCAATAATTGCTACGTTGATATTTTATATTATTGTTGTTTTAATAATTGTCACTACACAGTATTTCTCATTATCAGATCAATAATTTATATTATTTTAATAATATTACTAGATAACATTATTGACAATGTCTAGAAAGTTCTGTCTAAGGAGAGGTTTGGTCACCTAATTGCGCGCTAGTAAAGAAAAATCCTTATTGGAAAGCCCCCTCTTTCTTGGGAACGGCCTGGTTGTCAATATTGTGATTCTGTAATATTATTTGTGAATAATTAATTATCGATTTATATGATAAGGAAAATATTCATTTTATGTGGATATAGATAGAGAAATTTTTTAATGTGGCAATTGTTGAAAATTGATATTTTATCTTTTCTGATAAAATAATTTATTTAAATATATTATTATATTATAATAATATAATAATGGTGATATTTTTACAATGAATGTGTGATATATGAGTAAATGAGGATGAAGAGTATTTTTGTTACAAAAAATATTTAACACATGTTTTGTGTGTCTGTGGGCCCTATTTTGACTGAAATTTGATTTAAATGTGGATTTCGGTCAATTTCTATTTGGAATTTGGAAAAAACTTAAACTTACAAAGTTGTAGAAAATTGAATTTCCTATGGAAGGACATAAGATTCGAATTTTTCTGATAAATGGGCTATTTATTATTAATTATTGAAATTCTGGAATAATTGATTTTTTAATTTTTTTATAAAAACATTTTTTGCAATTGGGTGGGCCCCACGTGTAATATAATTGTGCTTAATTCAGTTGGTGTGCGCGTAGGAATTTTTTTTAATAAATAATATTATTTTATTAAATTTTCTACTTTGGTGTTCTAAGCAATTTCCTATAAATAGGGTGTTTAGGTTAGAATTAAAAATCACACCAGAAACTGAAATCTTCTCTCTCTATATTATCGAGGGTATTCTTGTGAGTATTTTGATACTCTGAGTGTTTCTATAAGGTGCAAGTTCCTTTCAGCGTTATATCTGATATTCCAGCCAGAAGTACTATTCTTTCGAGGTAAGAGATGTTATTTTTTTATAAATGATATTAATTCTTTCAGTATCATTATGCCGTAATATTGGAAAGATTTTTCTTGTGAAATTCTTGTCTTTTTGTGTCGGGGATACTATTCACGTATACGGCACTATTCACAAATACGGCACTATTCACAGAAAAATAAAATTTTCTCTTCTTTGTCCCAGAAGTCTATTTTTGTTACTAGCTTTGATTGTATCCATGTTTTGATCATTATTCTTGAATTTTACTCCACAAAGCAGTATCATGTTGACAATTTGGATGTTATTGATTTCTGGATAAATTAAATTATAAATCTTTAAAAATTTATCCTTGAACTTGTTTTATTGAATTCTTATATCATTTTCATCATCCTCATGTTTATAATATGTTGAAAGTCATCTGTGGCCTGTAGTGTATAGATGGACTTGGTATGATTATGACCAGGAATTATTCGGTATAATCATGACCGTAATGTTACAAATGATGTGGTAAAAGTCCTCATTGGCCCGTAGTGCATTGATGGATAGTTGTTGGCATGATTATGACCATTGATGAATACATGAATATCCTTGGCCCGTAGTGCATGGATAATTTGTGGTCGTGATACTAATGAATATCCTTGGCCGCAGTGCAGGGATGATGTGGATTATTTATTAAGTTGAGTCTCAGCGATAAAAGTGATGAAAAACCTTTTAAATCATAGAAGATAGTAGATTTTATTCTCTACTTGACTCTTCTAATGGATTGCTTGTTCATTAATGCATTAAACTTGATGTCTGTTATATTTTATCAGTTTAACACTATTGAAGGCTAACGATAAATTATTCTGCATTATCTTAGTCATAATATTTCTTACTGGGCTAGTTGAGCTCACCCTTTTGTTTTCATTATCCTCTTCAGGAAATGAGAACGTAGTCGGAACTAATCGGGGAACGGAGTGAAGGTCCAGATGGTAGCATTAGTTGTAAGACCCCAACTTTTATGAATAAAGAATAATTTTCTCGGAATATATTTTTGAATATTATGGTGTGGATTTGATATAATGTTATAGTTGTGGGTAATATTTACAAATTTTGCAAAGTAAGCAAGTGGTTATATAATATTCGATTGGTTCTGGGAATATTCGCTTTTAACAGGGGAATATTCAGACGACAAAGACAATCATTAGTGGACCCCACAATGGAAGTATTGTCTTAGTTAGAAAATGACGTAATTATCTTTTTTATAAAAATAACTACGCGAAAGTGTTACCGTTAAAATTGTTGAACTACCCGTAGTAGTAAAAATACGATGTCTGGCGTGGTCGCATAGTAACACACGGTATTGATTATTGATGCTTACGTGAGAAGTCACTCGCTTATACTCAATTATTGCTACAATAATTGGCCGCATCATATCTCTCATATTATTGATTCAATTATTGTCACAAAGTGTCATCTGCATAATATTTATTATTATTAAATCAATAATTGAGACGATAAAGTTATTCATATTATTATTTGCAATATCGACAATGTCTAGAAGTTACATCAAGGAGAGTTTTGTCACCTAATCAAGCGCTACCAATAGGAGAAATCCTTATTGAAAACCCCTCTTTCTTAGGAACGACCTGGTCGATTAATATTGTGAATTATAATAATGGTGATAAATGTTGTTAAAATTATTAAGATGATTTTTATGAAGTTTTACTTATTTTATGGACCACCCCCATTTACCCATTTTGTCAAAATAATCGGTAGAAATTTCTTAAAAGGTGGGCCCACGTGTGGGGGCCAGATGTGGGGTCCACAAAAGAAAAATGGGGGGGGGGGGAATCTGGGTTTCCAAGAGTTATTTGTCCCTTCGGTTTTCCAAGAGTTATTTGTAACTTCGGTTTTCCAAGAGTTATTTGTCCCTTCAGTTTTCCAAGAGTTAATTGCCTCTTCGCAAATAGTTGTTGTCTCTTCAATATTACCAGGAGTTATTTTGACCATTCGTTAAGACCATGAGCTACTTTCAGTTCTTCTATAAATAGAAGCTCATTCCTTCATTATTTCTTACGAATTAACTGAAACACTAGAGAGAGAAACTATAGAGAGAAAGAAGAAAAGTATTCTTCTACTTCACTACTCCAGTATTCAGTTTTTCTAAGGTAAGGGGTATTATTCTTTCGTATTCATGAAGAGAGTTATTTTCTTTAAATACTCGTAAGGGTTGTTATTCCATTCTTTATTATTATGTTGGAATAACCTGTCTGTGCAGTCTATCGCATGCCTAGTGAATTCTGTTGTTATTCCATTCTTTATTATTCTGTTTGAATATCCTATCTGTGCGGATTACGCATGACCTGGTTCCATTCTTTATTATTCTGTTGGAATATCCTGTCTGTGTGGATTACGCATGACCTGGTTCCATTCTTTATTATTTTGTTGGAACATCCAGTCTGTGCGGATTACGCATGACCTGGTTCCATTCTTTATTATTCATTGAATAACCTATCTATCTGCGTAATTACGCACGCTGGTGAATTCTTCATTATTCCATTATTTATTATTCTCGTTGGAATAATCATTCATACATGGATTATCGCATGGCGGCAAAAAAATCCATTTGCGGTTTCATATATTCTATTATACTCAACATTAAAGTTTTCGACTTCTATACTCCATGAAATTAGTGGAATATCTTTGATATTTTCGCTTCATCCAAAGATCTTTTCATGGAAATATTCTTCTGAGCATTCTTGAATTTTACTCCACAAAGCAGTATCATGGTTGATAATTTGGCCGTTATTGATTTCGGATAAATTAAATTATAAATCTTTACAAATTTATCCTTGAACTTGTTTTATTGAATTCTTATATCATTGTCATCATCCTCATGTTTATAATATGTTGAAAGTCATCTATGGCCTATAGTGCATGGATGGACTTGGTATGATTATGACCAAGGATTATTCGGTATAATCATGACCGTAATGTTACAAATTATGTGGTAAAAGTCCTCATTAGCCGTAGTGCATTGATGGACAGTTGTTGGCATGATCATGACCATTGATGAATACACGAATATCCTTGGCCCGTAGTGCATGGATAATTTGTAGTCGTGATACTAATGAATATCATTGGTCGTAGTGCAGGGATGATGTGGTTTATTTATTAAGCTGAGTCTCAGCGATAAAAGTGATGAAAAACCTTTTAAATCATAGAAGATAGTAGATTTTATTCTCTACTTGACTCTTCTAATGAATTGTTTGTTTCGCTGCAGTTAAACTTGATGTTTATTATATTTTATTAGTTTAACACTATTGAAGGCTAATGATAATTTATTCTGCATTATCTTAGTCATAATATTTCTTACTGGGCTAGTTGAGCTCACCCTTTCTTTCAGGAAATGAGAACATAGCCGGGACTAGTCGAGGAACGGAGTAACGGTCCAGATGATAGCATTAGTAGTCCTCACTATTCTGTTAAATAGTGTGACAATAAATGTAATGAGGACTCCATTGAGTGTGGATATTGTCTAGATGACAATATTCTTATTAAAACTCTTATATTATGTTTTGTCGTATTTTACACGACTGTTGTATAATTAAGTTGTATTTGAATTTTGTACCATGTATTTGGCGACTCAAGATGGGTGATGTATACCTATTTTGGGGGCGTCACAGTTAGTATCAAAGCTTAGGGATATGATCCTTGGTTGAGATGTGAGACAAGAACTAGGAGGGGAGAGACGGGGAATTCCTTCGCTAGTATGACCTTCCTAAGTTTATTTGGTATTTATTTGGTCGGTCAGAGTATAGGGATAATATGTGACATGTCAATTAACCCCGTTGTTTTGTGGCAGTATTTGAAAATGAAATCCGAGAATGTTGAGAATAGCAATGGAGCACAGGAGACCGTTGAGTCTCCACAGATCAATAATCAGGATAATGTGCATCAGGAAGGCGACAATCCTCATGCAAACAATAACACTGACCAACTGATGAACGATGGAATGTTCAGAGGCTTTATGCAATTCATGCAACATCAGGCGAGAGCGTCTCCTGTCCAAAATATAGGTGGAAACTCTCGGACAGTCACCGCTAAACAGTTCAAGGAGCTAGGACCACCGAAGTTTATTGGAGAGCCAAAACCACTTAAGGCAAAAGCGTGGATAAAGCAGATCACCAAGATATTTGATGTTTTGGGATGCTCCGAGGAGAAAAAAGTTCCATTTTCCACCTTTAGGTTGGGAGGAGAGGCAGATTATTGGTGGGAATCGGTAAAGTATACTCATCCAGCCGCACTGAAGATGTCTTGGGAGAAGTTCCACGAACTATTCAATGACAAGTACTTTCCTGATAGTATTCGTCACATGAAAGATGTAGAGTTCATCAAGTTGGAGCAGAACAATATGACCGTGTCATAGTACGAAGCTAAGTTTGCCAAGTTGTCCTATTTTGTGTCTCACTTGGTTGATAATGAGGAGAGAATGACTCGGATGTTTCTAAGAGGTTTGAAACCCGAGATATGTCAATACTTAATTTCTCACAAACTGTGTTTGTATTCAGATGTTGTTAATAGGGCTCAATTATTGGAGCGCGATAATGAGTCAACTCAACCAAGAGAAAGAAGCCGGCAAAATGATAATACCAGTGGTAGCATCATCGGGCGGCCGACAACAAACGTGGAGGAATCAACTTGCGTAAATGGTAACCACTTCGGTTGTAATCATGGCCAAGACAAGAAAATGGACATTTCAAGAAAAGGAGATTCAACAATGATGGAAAGACGTCAAAGACCAAAGACCAAGTTGTTAAGGAAGGAGAACGACCACCTATCATACGCTTCAAATGTGGAGGGGAGGGACATATCAGTCTAAATTGCGCGATGCAGTCCAAAGCATGTTATAATTATGGAAGAGAAGGTCACCTAGCCCAATTTTGTCTTGCACCAAAGACAAGTTCAATTGGGATGGAGGCACCAAAGGCCGTCCCAGAAAAGTCAAAGCCGGTAGTTCAAGGGAGAGCGTTTGTCGTAACCTCCCAGAAAGCAAGGAATCCAAGCGAGGTCATCACGGGTAAGCTTCTCATAAACTCTAGTGAAGTCTATACCTTATTTGATACCGGTTCTACAATTCTTTTATTTCTCCTACTTGCGCTCAACGTTTAAATTTGACTCCGGAGAAATTAGACTTTGACTTATCGGTTGAAACTCCGTTGGGAGAAACCTTTATTATATCCACTATTTATAAGTCTTATTTGATTCAAATCGGTAACCACATATTACCTGCCGATCTTATTTCTTTAAAAATACTTGCATTTGACGTGATTCTAGGGATTGATTGGTTAACTACTCATCATGCTAAAATTGATTGTTTTCGTAAGGTTGTTAGCTTTCATATTCCTAATCAACCTATTATGCGAATTCAAGCGACTAAGACATTAAAATCAAACATGGTCATCTCAAGCCATAAAGCTATTCTTTTATTGAAAAACGGATATTAAGCTTTCTTAGCTCATGTCACAGATTTAAACAAAAATACGTCAGATTTGAAAGATATTTCTATTGTTAATAAATTTCTTGACGTATTCCCTGAAGAACTTCCTGGCCTACCCCTAGAGCGTGAAATTGAATTTTTTATCGACCTTGAACCCGGTACAAAACCCATTTCCAAAGCCCCATATCGAATGGCTCCTATTGAACTTTAGGAGTTAAAGACCCAATTGTAGGAATTGTTAGACATTGGTTTCATTCATCTTAGTACGTCTCCTAGGGGTGCTCCTGTTCTATTCATGAAGAAGAAAGATGGGAGTATGCGACTTTGTATTAATTATCAGGAGTTGAATCACGTCACCATCAAGAATAGGTACCCATTGCATCATATTGATGACATGTTTGACCAGTTGCAAGGCGCCAAATTCTTTTCAAAGATTGATCTTCATTCCGGATATCATCAGTTGAAGATTAAAACTGATGACATTCCAAAGACTTCTTTCAGAACTCGGTACGGGCATTATGAATTCCTAGTCATGTCTTTTGGATTGACTAATGCTCCTGCTGCTTTAATGGACATGATGAACCGAGTATTCAAGGAATATTTGGATCAGTTTGTGGTCGTCTTTATTGATGGCATCCTCATATACTCCAAAACCCGTGAAGACCATGAGCAACACTTGAGGCAGATACTCCAAAAGCTACGAGAAAACAAGCTATATGCCAAGTTGAAGAAATGTGAGTTCTGGCTTGAGGAAGTTGCATTCCTTGGGCGCGTGATATCAAATCATGGGATATCTGCTTGACCCTAAGAAAGATTGAAGCAATTCAAAGTCGGGAGCAACCTAAATCGATGACCAAGTACGTAGCTTTCTGGCTTAGTGGTTATTATCGGAGATTCGTCAAGGATTTTCTCTAATCGCTACTCCATTAACTCAAATGACTCGAAAAGATACAAAATTCGGTTGGAGCGAGAAATGTGAGAAGAGTTTTCAAGAACTCAAGATGAGACTCATTTCAAAGACTGCTCTCGGATACCATCCGCTCTCGAGAGGATTTGTCATCTACAAAGATGCTTCTTCGTGCAAAGGGTTAGGATGTGTTCTCATGCAATATGGGAAAGTCATAGCCTATGCCTCATGACAACTTAAAGAATATGAGAGGAATTATCCTACTCATGATCTAGAGTTGGCAGCAGTCGTTTTTGCACTTAAGATTTGGAGGCATTACCTGTATGGAGAGAAGGTGGAGATCTATACGGATCATAAAAGCCTCAAATATTTCTTCACTCAAAAGGAACTCAACATGCGGCAATGGCGATGGCTTGAGTTGTTGAAAGATTAGGATCATACCATTTAATACCATCCTGAAAAAATGAACGTAGTAGCTGATGCATTGAGTAGAAGATCATATGCGGGTACGAGTGTGATATTGTCAATGCAAAGGCCCATTTTATATGACTTATAAAGGATGGAGATAGAGTTAAAGACTCTAGGGACCCATGTGATGATGGTGAATATACGAGTAGAACCGACTTTAATCGATAAAGTTAAAGCTGCTCAAGCTACAGACTTGGAGTTGATGCGTATGAAGAAGAAAGTGCAAGAAGGTGCTATGTCGGAAGCAAGAATCGATGAAGAATGAATACTTCGAGTCAACTCCAGACTTTGTGTTCCTAACAACCCTGATTTAAAGTATAAAATCATGATGGAGGCGTACAACACACCGTTTGCAATCCATCCTAGGAGTACCAAAATGTATCGTGATCTTCAACATACATTTTGGTGGAGCAATATGAAGAGAGAGGTAGCGGAGTTTATCTCAAGGTGTTTAACTTGTCAACGAGTCAAGGCGGAGCATCAAGTACCAAAAGGTCCATTGCAACCATTTAAAATTCCAGAATGGAAGTGGGAGCACATTACCATGGATTTTGTTACTAGTCTTCCCAAGGTTTCTCAAGGCATAGATGCAATTTGGGTCATTGTTGATAGATTGACCAAGTCTGCTCATTTCCTACCTATACGAGAAACTTATACAGTTGAACGTCTTGCTCAGATGTACATAAATGAGATTGTAAGATCGCATGGTATGCCTAGTATCCATAGTTTCGATCGAGACCCAAGATTCACTTCAAGATTTTGGGTTAGTTTGCAAAAAGCTATGGGCACAGATTTACGATTTAGCTTTGGCATATCATCCTCGCATTTGGATGGACAATGGAGAGTACAATTCAAACTCTTGAATATTTATTAAGACTCGTGGTCCTCGACTTCAAAGGAAGTTTGGACAAGTTCTTACCATTGGTGGAGTTTTCCTACAACAACAGCTTATCAAGCAAGTATCGGGCATGGCTCCATTTGAGGCGTTGTATGGAAGAAAGTGTCATTCTCCAAAGATGGGATGAGGTGGGTGAAGCAACATTGTTGGGACCGGAGTTGGTACGTATGACTACGAAAAAGGTTCAAACGATCCGACAACGTATAAAAACCTCACAAGATCGATAAAAGAGTTATGCTGATCTTAATCGAAAGGACGTGGAATTCGATATTGGAGATCATGTGTTATTACGTGTTGCTCCATGGAAGGGAGTTACGAGATTTGGAAAGAGAGGAAAGCTCAACCTTTGTTTCATTGGCCCATTTTTAATCCTCGATCGAGTAGGAACTGTGGCCTATAGACTCGCCTTACTGCCAAGTATGTCTCGTGTTCATAACGTTTTTCACATATCTATGTTACGTAAATATGTGAAAGACCTGAACCATATTATTGAATTAGAACCAGACGAGGATAGAGGAAGATTTAACGTATGAAGAGTTACCGGTTAAAATCTGGATAAGAAGGATCATATTCTACGCTCTAAAGTTATACCTCAAGTCAAAGTTTTGTGGAGAAACCACGATGTTGAGGAAATGACCTAGGAGTTAGAATCTGAAATGAAATCAAGGTATCCTCACCTCTTCAATATACCAGGTACGTACCGTAATTTCGAGGACAAAATTTCATAAGAAAGGGAGGTTGTAAGCCCCCAACTTTTATGAATAAAGAATAATTTTCTCAAAATATATTTTTGAATATTATGGTGTGGATTTGATATAATGTTATAGTTGTGGGTAATATTTACAAATTTTGCAAAGTAAGCAAGTGGTTATATAATATTCGATTAATCAGGGAATATTCGTACGACGGCACAATCATCGGTGGACCCCACAACAGAAGTATTGTCGTAGTTAGAAAATGACAAAATTATCTTTTTATAAAAATAACGGCGAAAGTGTTACCGTTAAAACTATTGAACTACCCGGTAGTAAAAGTACAGTAATACGTGTGGTTGCATAGTAGCACACGGTATTGATTATTGATGATTACATGGGAAGTCACTCAGTTATACTCAATTATTGCTACAGTAATTGCTACATCATATCTCTCATATTATTGATTCAATTATTGTCACAGTATCATCTGCATAATATTTATTATTATTAAATCAATAATTGAGACGAAAAAGTTATTCATATTATTAATTGCAATATTGATAATGTCTAGAAGTTCAGTCAAGGAGAGGTTTGGTCACCTAATTGCGCGCCAATAAGGAGAAATCCTTATCGAAAATTCCCCTCTTTTCTGGGAACGACCTGGTTGTTAAATATTGTGAGTTATAATATTAATGATGAATAAGTTATGTTGCTTAAAGATGAGATTGATAGTTCCATTGTGTTGGGATTATTAGTGTTAGTGGAAATTGACATTTATTTCGATAATAATTGATGTTTGGAGGTTATATTGACCAATCGGGTAATTCATCGGATAAATGAACAATTAATTGCTATTATTTCACATGCTTATAACTATTTGTTCATATATGTGTACTATTAATTCACATTCATGTACTATTAGGGGAGGTGGTGCAAGATTGATAATACTTGCATGACTAAATTAAAAATGGAGGTATAGTTGAAGGTACTATACTGTAATTAGTTTTTTTACATAATTATACTATTGAGTCACATGAATGAACTATTAATTCACATTATTTACTATTAGGGGAGGTGGTGCAAGTTTAATAATAATTGCAGGACTAAATTAAAAATGAAGAAAAAGAGGAATGTATTATACTGTAATATTTCGAACCCCAAAACGGGAAATTATCGAAACTATATTTTCCTATAAATAGAAGCTCATTCTTCCTTCATTTCTCACCAATTCACAAAAGCTTTAGAGCAATTATTATAGAGAGAAATTATAGAAAGAAAGAAGAGAAGTCTGCTACCTCACTATTCCAGTATCCAGTTTTTCTAAGGTAAGGGGTATTATTTCTTTCGTATTCATGAAGAGACTTATTTTCTTTCAATACTCATAAGGGTTGTTATTCCATTCTTTATTATTATGTTTGAATAACCTGTCTATGTGAAGTACCGCATACATGGTGAAATTCTTCTGTTATTCTATTCTTTATTATTACGTTGGAATAACATGTCTATGCGGAGTACCGTATACATGGTAAAATTCTTTTGTTATTCCATTCTTTATTATTCTGTTGGAATAACCTGTCTGTGCAGTCTATCGCATGCCTGGTGAATTCTGTTGTTATTCCATTCTTTATTATTCTGTTGGAACATCCTGTCTGTGCGGATTACGCATGACCTGGTTCCATTCTTTATTATTCTGTTGGAACATCCTATCTGTGTGAATTACGCATGACCTAGTTCCATTCTTTATTATTTTGTTGGAACATCCTGCCTGTGCGGATTACGCATGACCTGGTTCTATTCTTTATTATTCTGTTGGAATAACCTGTCTGTGCGGATTACGCATGCCTGGTGAATTCTTCTGTTATTCCATTCTTTATTATTTTGTTGGAATAATATGTCTATGTGGATTACCGTATGGCGGCAAAAATCCATTCGCGGTTTCATATATTCTATTATACTCAGTTGATTAAAGTTTTGACTTCTATACTCCATGAAATTAGTGGAATATCTTTGATATTTTCGCTTAATCCACTATCTTTTCATGGAAATATTCTTCTGAGCATTCTTGAATTTTACTCCACAAAGCAGTATCATGTTGACAATTTGGACGTTATTAATTTTTGGATAAATTAAATTATAAATCTTTACAAATTTATCCTTGAACTTGTTTTATTGAATTCTTATATCATTGTCATCACCCTCATGTTTATAATATGTTGAAAGTCATCTGTGGCCTGTAGTGCATGGATGGACTTGGTATGATTATGACCAGGGATTATTCGGTATACTCATGACCGTAATGTTACAAATGATGTGGTAAAAGTCCTCATTGGCCGTAGTGCATTGATGGATAGTTGTTGGCATAATCATGACCATTGATGAATACACGAATATCCTTGGCCCGTAGTGCATAAATAATTTATGGACGTGATACTAATGAATATCCTTGGCCGTAGTGCAGGGATGATGTGGTTTATTTATTAAGCTGAGTCTCAGTGATAAAAGTGATGAAAAACCTTTTAAATCATAGAAGATAGTAGATTTTATTCTTTACTTGACTCTTCTAATGGATTGCTTGTTCCACCGCAGCTTAAACTTGATGTTTATTATATTTTATCGCTTTTAACATCGTTGAAGGCTAATGATAATTTATTCTGCATTATCTTAGTCATTATATTTCTTACTGGGCTAGTTGAGCTCACCCTTTCTTTCGTTGTTCTCTTCAGGAAATAAGAACGTAGCCGGGACTAGTCGGGAAACGGAGTGACGGTCCAGATGATAGCATTAGTAGTCCTCACTATTCTGTTAAATAGTGTTACAATAAATGTAATGAGGACTCCATTGAGTGTGGATATTGTCTAGATGACAATATTCTTATTAAAACTCTTATATTATGTTTTGCCGTATTTTACACGACTGTTGTATAATTAAGTTGTATTTGAATTTTGTACCATGTATTTGGCGACTCAAGATGGGTGATGTATACCTATTTTGGGGGCGTCACATTTGTAGTCCTCACTATTCTATGAAATAGTGTGATAATAAATGTATTGAGGACTCCATTTGAGTTGAATAATGTCTAGAAGAAAATATTCGTATTAAAACTCTCAGTTTATGTTTTGTCGTATGTCACGACAGTTGTATTATTAAGGTGTATTTGAATTTTGTACCATGTATTTGGCGACTCAAGATGGGTGATGTATACCTATTTTGGGGGCGTCACAATACATGTTCATAATCATACTAATAAATTCATCTTTGCACTACGGCCAAAGATATTTATTAACAGTTCATCCTTGCACTACAGGCCAAAGACATGCAACTGTATTTTAGAAGAGTCAAGTAGAGCATGATATCTAGTATCTTCTACGAATTAAAAGTTTATTATCAATATTTTATCGCTGAGACTCAGCACAATAAATAATCCATATCACCGAATTATCCATGCAGTACAGGCCAAGGATATTCATTAGTATCACGACTACGAATTATCCATGCACTACGGGCCAAGGATAATCGTGTTTTCATCAATGGTCATGATCACGCCATAAAACAATTCATCTTTGCACCCTTGGCCGAAGAGAACCCATGGTCATGATCATACCAAAAACTGTCCATCAATGCACTACGGGCCAATGAGGACTTTTACCACATCATTTGTAATATTGCAGTCATGATTATACCGAATGATCCCTGGTCATAATCATACCAATCATGTGACGCCCCCAAAATAGGTATACATCACCCATCTTGAGTCGCCAAATACATGGTACAAAATTCAAATACAACTTAATTATACAACAGTCATGTAAAATACGACAAAACATAATCTAAGAGTTTTAATAAGAATATTGTCATCTAGACAATATCTACACTCAATGGAGTCCTCATTACATATATTGTCACACTATTTTATAGAATAGTGAGGACTACTAAAACAACCATCTGGACCATCAATCCGTTCCCCGACTCGTCCCAGCTATATTCTCATTTCCTGAAGAGAATAGTGAAAGAAAGGGTGAGCTTTACTAGCCCAGTAAGAAATATTATGACTAAGATAATGCAGAATAATTTATCGTTAGCCTTCAACAGTGTTAAACTGATAAAATAAAACAAACATCAAGTTTAACTGCAGCGGAACAAGAAATCCATTAGAAGAGTCAAGTAGAGAATAAAATCTACTATCTTCTATGATTTAAAAGGTTTTTTCATCACTTTTATCGCTAAGACTCGGCTTAATAAATAAACCACATCATCTCTGCACTACGGCCAAGGATATTCATTAGTATCACGACCACAAATTATCCATGTACTACGGGCCAAGGATATTCGTGTATTCATCAATGGTCATGATCATGCCAACAACTCATCCATCAATTCACTACGCTAATGAGGACTTTTTTACCACATCATTTATAACATTACTACTATGATTATATCAATAATCTCTCGGTCATAATCATACCAAGTCCATCTATGCACTACAGGCCACGTATGACTTTCAACATATTATAAACATGAGGATGATGACAATGATATAAGAATTCAATAAAACAAGTTCAAGGATAAATTTTTAAAGATTTATAATTTAATTTATCCTGAAATAAATAACGTCCAAATTGTCAACATGATACTATTTTTGTGGAGTAAAATTCAAGAATGCTCGTAAGAATATTTCCATGAAAAGATATCGATGGAAGCGCAAATATCCGTGATATTCTACTAATTTCATGGAGTATAGAAGCCAAAACTTTAACCAACCGAGTAAAATATAAAATATGAAATCGCAATGAATTTTTGCTCGCCATGCAGAATCCACGTAGATGCATCATTTCCACAATTTAATAAGGAATGAATACGAAGGATCATTCACCATGCATGCGGTAGTCCACATAGACATGTTATTCCAACAGAATAATAAAGAATGGAGTAACATAAGAATTCACCATGCATGCGGTAGACCGCACAGACAGGTTATTTCAACAGAATAATAAAGAATGAAATAACAAAAGAATTCACCAGGCATACGATAGACCACACAGACAGGTTATTCCAACAGAATAATAAATAATAGAATAACAAAAGAATTCACCAGGCATGCGATAGACCGCATGTGACGCCCCCAAAATAGGTCCAATCCAACCAACCTATTTTGAGTCGTCAAAAACATGGTACAGAAAATAACTACAACTTTATTACTACAATTGTCGTGCAAAATATAACAACACATATGTTATGAGTTTTGATACAAATATATACCAACTGTGACTCATGTCCCAACCTTGGATAGTACGTCACAATGGCACCTTACATAAAGGTACAGTTAATAATTGTTTTAGAAATTAAAATATTTAGGAAGTGCTCAAGGAAACCTTCGTACATGGGAGGCCATGCGTCTAGGTTATGATAGATATCATATGCCCGCAGAATTATCCTTGGTTGACCCAATAAACCCCAAAGAAAAACGAGAAGATTACTATCATATTCTTTTCAATGGTGAGTCTTCTCTTGACATATCATTATCTCCACCGTCTCTAATTGAGAATTATACTTCAACCAAACTCCAAGATCATATAGGTAGTGCTTGTAGATATACTCAGCAAGTGGATGTGCACAACCTTGTCTTATGATAACAAGAAGTCGCATGTCATTAGACATCTTGTATAATAGTGGCAAAACACCCTTCCAAACGTTGGGTTCACCTCACCCTATTTTGTTCACCAAATATAACTACTAAATGATGTATAAAATATAACCCACTTTTCTATACTTTTTAGGAGAACTCCACACTTTGAGAGACCACCGCTCTATTCCCTCATACTCCCCGCCGACCCCAAATACACTTTTTATTACCTAAAAGGAATTGTGAAGCAAAAGGGTGAGCACAACTAGCTTCAAGAAAGAATATTATGACTAAAGATAATTAAATTCTCAATAGCCTTTATCAATAATAAATCAGGGATTTAGAACATATAGTAGATGATAAAAATTTTCAACCATAGTTGTAGCGAAACGAGCAATCCATTAGAAGAGTCAAATAGACCATAAAGTCTATTATCTTCTCCATGTTAAAAATCCACCAACAATGTTTTAACCTCAGAACATCAATCAACAGCCTCATTCCACAATCATGTGAATAACTCATAATCATAATTGTAGTTCTAAATTCCTTTTCGCATTCAGGACGAAGATAATTTTCATCACATGTCTTTATCTGAAACATCAAAGATCATGGTTATACCAAATCACAGTTCCTATTCATAATCATACTAATAAATTAATCTTTGCACTACGGGACAAAGATATTCATCAACAGTTCATGTTTGCACTACAGGCCAAAGATATTCAATAGCAGGTCATCTTTGAACTACAGGCCAAAGATATTCATATCTCAAAGAAATATATAATCATTTCAGAATTTATATAAACCATAATTATAACCATGTTGATCAATTCACCTTGCACTTAAGCTAAAAATATTCCATTGTAAATTCAATGGTCATGATCATACTAGTCAACAATTCAACTTTGCACTACTGGCCAAAGAGAACCCATAATCACGATTGTAAGACCCCAACTTTTATAAATAAATATGAATTTTCTATAAATATTATTTTTGAATATTATGGAGTAAATTTGATATAATGTTATAGTTGTGGGTAATATTTATAAATTTTGCAAAGTAAGCAAGTTGTTATAAAATATTCGTTTGGTCCTGGGAATATTCTTTTTGTCTGGGAATATTCGATGACTCAAGACAATCATTGTTGGACCTCATTAACGGAATTATTGTCGAATCGAGAAAACGACAAAAATACTTTTATGAAAATAAGCTACGGAGGTGTTACCGTTAAAACCGCTTGAACTACCCGGTAGTAAAAGTACAAAATAATACGTGGGTTGCATAGTAGCACACACCAGATTGATTATTGATGCTTACGTGAGAAGTCACTCACCTATACTCAATTATTACTACAAGAATTGTTGAATCATATCTCTTATATTATCGATTCAATTATTGTCACAAGATCATCTCAGATAATATGTTATATTATTAAATCAATAATTGAGACGACAAGTTATAAATGATTAATAATTGTTGAAAGATTAAATATGTGTTGATTAAAAATAAAATGATTTGTGGTAATATTTATTCAATCCTTGATGTATATAAAGAGTCTATTATGAGACGTTTGTGGTAAGTTTGGTTATTTTATGGGGGGCCCATATGTCATCATCTAAGAGTCTCTTCGTCAATAGTAATTACCTTCGTTAATAGTAATTACCTTCGTCAATAGTAATTACCTTCGTCAATAGTAATTACATTCGTCAATAGTAATTACCTTCATCAATAGTAATTACCATCGTCAATAGTAACTACCTTTACCAGACGTCAAACCACTTACCGTTTTATATTACAGGCGTCGAACCAATTGTCGTTTCACATTACAGGCGTCAAACCACTTTTCTTTTCACATCACTAGTCGTCAAGCCACTTTCCTTTTCACATTTCAAGTGCTAAGCTAGAAATCTTCTATAAATAAAGGCCTAGTGCTTCATTATTTTTCACGAATTCATTCAAGCTATAGAGAGAGAAAGTATAGAGAGAATAAGAGAGAAAGAAGAAGAGTATTCTGTTACTACATTACTCAAGTATTCAATCTACTACTAATGTAAGGGGTGTTATTCTTTCTTATTCATGAAGAGAACTGTTGTTATTCCATTGCTTATTATTCTATTGGAATAACCTGTATACGCGATTTACCCTATACTTGGTGACATTCTTCTATTATTCTCGCTGGAACATCCTCGCTCTGTGTTTTACACCGGACTTGGTTCCGCTTTTTTATTATTCTCATTGGAACATCCCGCTTGCAAAATTTTGCCTCGACCGTTTCCGTTATTATTATTCTGTTGAATAACTCATCATGTCACGGCACCGCATGCATGGTGATTTCTTTTGTTATTCCATTCTTTATTATACTCGGTTGGTTAAAGTTTTGACTTCTATACTCCATGAAATTAGTAAAATATCCTCGATATTTTTGCGCTTCATCCAAAGATCTCTTTCATGGAAATATTCTTCCGATCATTCTTGAATTTTACTCTACAAAGCAAAGATCATGTTGATAATTTGACATTATTAGTTCCTCGATAAATTAATTCTTGAACTTGTTTTATTGAATTCTTATATCATTATCATCATCCTCATGTTTATATTATGTTGAAAGTCATCCGTGGCATCAGAAAGTATAGATGGACTTGGTATGATTATGACCGTGGATTATTCTTAAGTAATCATGACCGTAATGTTACAAATGATGTGGTAAAAGTTATCATTGGCCCGTAGTGCATCGATGGACTCGTTGTTGGCATGATCATGACCATTAATGAATACACGAATGTCCTCGGGTCAGAAGTGCATGGATAATTTGTGGTCGTGATACTAAAGAATATCCTCGGCAGTAGTGCATGGGTGATTCGATGATGTGGATTATTTATTGTCGAGTCCCAAATATAAAAGTCATGAAAAACCTTTTAAATCATAAAAGATTGTAGATTTTATTCTCTACTTGACTCTTTTAATGGATTGTTTGTTCCGTTGCAGCTTAAACTTGATGTTGTTATATTTTATCGCTTTAACATCATTGAAGGCTAACGATAATTTATTCTCGCATTATCTTAGTCAAAATATTTCTTCTTGGGCTAGTTGAGCTCACCCTTTCTTTCACCGTTCTCTTCGTGAAATGAGAACATAGCAGGACTAGTCGGGGAACGGAGTGACGGTCCCGAGGATAGATTAGTAGTCCTCACTATTCCGTGAAATAGTGTGTTAATAATTGTAATGAGGACTCTTTTGAGTTTGTATAATATCTAGTAGACAATAATTGTATTTAAACTCACAGCTTATGTTTTTGTCGTATTGTACACCTACGATTGTATTAGTAAGTTGTATTTGAATTTTGTACCATGTATCTGATGACCCAAGATGGGTGATGTATACCTAATTTTGGGGGCGTCACAACGATCATACAAATACTTCACCCATCTTTACACTCAAGTCAAAGAGAAATTCCATCACCAGGGTTATAAAAATATTATACATGATAATAATAACAATAGGATCAACAACTACATTTAATTTCAAGAGCAATATTCATAAATCAACGATAATTTGGTCAGAAAAAGAAACCAATTTTGTCATGAATAGTAGCCGTGAATAGTAACTCGTGAATAGTAACTCGTGAATAGTACTCCGTATTCGTACATAGTACCGTATACGTAAAAAATGTCATATACATGAATAATGTCGGTAGATATCGTGAATAAGGTCGATATCGTGAATAAAGTGTCATATACGTGAATAGTAACCCCGACACAAAAAGGTAGAACTTCCACAATAAAATTCATACCAATATTTCGGTATAATAATATTGAAAGAATAACATCATTATGAAAAAACATCCCTTACAATCCCTTACTATCCCTTAAAATCCCTTACCTCAAAAGAGCAAGATTTTTCCATTCCGAATATCGGATATAGTGTCAAGGAACTCACACCGTGATATAGCAACACTCAAAATATCAAAATACTCACAAGAATACGCCGATAATATAGAGAGAGAAAACTTCAGCCGGGTGTGATTTTCAATTCTAACCTAAGCATCCTATTTATAGGAAAATGCTTAGAACACCAATGCAGAAAATTTAATAAAATATATTATTAATAATAAAATTTCATACGCCTCCTTGGAAATCAGCTCTTAGCATTTCCCACATGCCCACCTTCTAGAAAAAGTAAGAAAAAACGTTTTTCATAAAATAAATAATTAAAACTTCCAAAAATCAATTATTTCGGAACTTCAGAACTTCAATAATTCATAATAAATAACCCTTTTGTCAGAAAAATTCAAACCACATGTCCTTTCCATAGGAAATTTCATTCTCTACAACTTTGTAAGTTTAAGTTTTTCCAAATTCCAAACAGAAGTTGACCGAAATCCATATACGGACGATTTTACAGGCTATAATCAAATTTCAGTCAAGAAATGAGGTCCACCGACACACAAAACATGTGTTAATCATTTAATGCAACAAAAATACTCTTTCTCCTCATATACTCATATATCCCACATTCATTGTAAAAATATCACCATTATTATATTATTAAAATATAATAATATATTTAAATGAATTATTTTATCAAAAAAAGATAAAATATTAATTTTCAACAGTTGTCACATTAAAAATTTTCTCCATCTATATCCACATAAAATCAATATTTTCCTCATCATATAAATCAATAATTAATTATTCACAAATAATATTACAGAATCACAAGATCTTGTGACTGTGTCGCTCCCAAGAAAGAGGGGGCTTTCCAATAAGAATTTCTCCTTACTGGCACGCAATTAGGTGACCAAACCTCTCCTTAGACAGAACTTTCTAGACATTGCCAATAATGTTATCTAGTAATATTATTAAAATAATGTGAATCATTGATCTGATAATGGGAAATACTGTGCAGTGATAATTATTAAAACAACAATAATATAAAATATCAACGTAGTAATTATTGAACCAATAAAATATTGAATAAGAATTATTGTAACAATTATTGAGTAGTGCCTTCTTACGTAAGAATCAATAATTGGTGCAATACCGCAGTGTGCTATCTTGTCAACAACGCCAGACATCGTGTTTTTAACCACTGGGTATTCCAACAAGATAATCTGTAATAACTACGTCGTTATTTATAAACAACTTATACTTGTCATTTTCTTCATCCAATCGCTTTCAAGCATGGAGCCCACAAAAGGTTAACGCAAATACTGTTGCATTTAATATTCCCACACAAGAAGAATATTCCACGACCAAACGAATATTCCCCGACAATAATGAGTATTTTATAACCACTTTCTTATTTAAAATATTTACATATATCACCTTTAACTTTAAACTTTTATCAATTTAACCATTTACTGAATAGTAATTATAAGAAAATTGAATACTTTTATTTCATAAAATTCGGGGTCTTACACCGCACAGACAGGATATTCTAACAGAATAATAAATAATGGAATAATAACTCTTACGAGTATTGAAAGAAAATAACTCTCTTCATGAATACGAAAGAAATAATACCCTTTACCTTAGAAGAAACTAGATACTGGAATAGTGAGGTAGCAGACTTCTCTTCTTCTTTCTCTCTATAATTTCTCTCTATAATAATTACTCTTGTGAGACTTAGTGAATTGGTGAGAATGAAAGAAGAATGAGCTTCTATTTATAGAAAAATATAGTTTCGATAATTGCACGTTTTGGGGCTCGAAATATTACAGTATAATACCTTCCTCTTTTTCTTCATTTTTAATTTAGTCCTGCAAGTATTATCAAACTTGCACCACCTCCCCTAATAGTACATAAATGTGAATCAATAGTACACACATGTGAACAAATAGTTATAAGCATGTGAAATAATAGCAATTAATTGCTCATTTATCTGATTAATTACCCAATTGGTCAATATAACCTCCAGACATCAATTATTATCGAAATAAATGTCGATTTCCACTAACACTAATAATCCCAACACAATGGAACTATCAATTTCATCTTTAATCAACACGAACTTATTCATCGTTAATATTATAACTCATAATATTTAATAACCAGGTCGTTCCCAGGAAAGAAGGGGCTTTCCGATAAGAATTTCTCCTTATTGGCGCGCAATTAGGTGACCAAACCTCTCCTTGAAAGAACTTCTAGACATTGTCAATATTGCAAATAATAATATGAATAACTTTTTCATCTCTATTATTGATTTAATAATAATAAATATTATGCAGATGATACTGTGACAATAATTGAATCAATAATATGAGAGATATGATGCAGTAATTATTGTAGCAATAATTGAGTATAACTGAGTGACTTCTCACGTAAGCATCAATAATCAATACCGTGTGCTACTATGCAACCACGCGTATTACTGTACTTTTACTACCGGGTAGTTCAATAGCTTAACGGTAAAACTTTCGCCGTTATTTATATAAAAAGATAATTTTGTCATTTTCTAACTACGACAATACTTCCGTTGTGGGGTCCACCAATGATTGTGCCGTCGTACGAATATTCCCTATTAAAACGAATATTCCCCGACCAATCGAATATTATAAAACCACTTGCTTTTTTTGCAAAATTTGTAAATATTACCCACAACTATAACATTATATCATATCCACACCATAATATTCAAAAATATATTTCGAGAAAATTTAAATCTTTATTTATAAAAGTTGGGGTCTAACAACCTCCCCTTCTTATGAAATTTCTTCCTCGAAATTAGGGTGCGTACCTGGTATATCGAAGAGATGAGGATACCTTGATTTCATTTCAGACTCTAACTCCCAGGTTATTTCCTCAACATCGTGGTTTCTCCACAAAAATTTGACTTGAGGTATAACTTTAAAGCGTAGAATATGATCCTTCTTATCCAAGATTTTAACAGGTACCTCTTCATACGTTAAATCTTCTGCTATCTCGTCCGGTTCTAATTCAATAATGTGGTTCGAGTCTTTCACATATTTACGTAACATAGATATATGAAAAATGTTATGAACACGAGACATACTTGGCGGTAAGGCGAGTCTATAGGCCACAGTTCCTACTCGATTGAGGATTAAAAATGGGCCAATGAATCGAGGATTGAGCTTTCCTCTCTTTCTAAATCTCATAACTCCTTTCCATGGAGCAACACGTAACAACACATGATCTCCAATATTGAATTCCACGTCCTTTTGATGAAGATCAGCATAACTTTTTTGTCGATCTTGTGAGGTTTTTATACATTGTTGGATCGTTTGAATCTTTTTCGTAGTCATACGTACCAACTACGATCCCAACAATGTTGCTTCACCCACCTCATTCCAACATACTGGAGAACGACACTTTCTTCCATACAATGCCTCAAATGGAGCCATTCCAATACTTGCTTGATAACTGTTGTTGTAGGAAAACTCCACCAATGGTAAGAACTTGTCCCAACTTCCTTTGAAGTTAAGGACACAGAGTCTTAATAAATCTTCAAGAGTTTGAATAGTCTTCTCCGACTACCTATCCGTTTGAGGATGATATGCTGAACTAAATCGTAAATCCGTGCCCATAGCGTTTTGCAAACTAACCGAAAATCTTGAAGTGAATCTTGGGTCTCGATCAAAAACTATGGATACTTGCATACCATGCAATCTTACAATCTCATTTATGTACATACTAGAAAGATGTTCAAGTGTATAAGTTTCTCGTATTGGTAAGAAATGAGCAGACTTGGTCAATCTATCAACAATGACCCAAATCGCATCTATGCCTTGAGAAACCTTAGGAAGACCCAGAATCTAAATCCATGGTAATGTGCTCCCACTTTCATTCGGAATTTCAAGTGGTTGCAATGGACCTTTTGGCACTTGATGCTCCGCCTGACTCGTTAACAAGTTAGACACCTTGAGATAAACCCCCATTATCTCTCTCTCATATTGCTCCACCAAAATGTATGTCAAGATCACGATACATTTTGGTACTCCCGGGATGGATTGCAAACGGTGTGTTGTGCGCCTCCATCATGATTTTATACTTTAAGTCAGAATCGTTAGGAACACAAAGTCTAGAGTTGACTCGAAGTATTCCTTCTTCATCGATTCTTGCTTCCGAAATAGCACCTTCTTGCACTTTCTTCCTCATACGCGTCAGCTCCAAGGTCTGTAGCTTGAGCAGCTTTAACTTTATCGATTAAAGTCGATTCTACTCGTATATTCGCCATCATCACATGGGTCCCTGGAGTCTTTAACTCTATCTCCATCCTTTGTAAGTCATATAAAATGGGCCTTTGCGTTGACAATAATGCACTCGTACCCGCATATGATCTTCTACTCAATGCATCAGCTACTACATTCATTTTTCCAAGATGGTATTGAATGGTATGATTGTAATCTTTCAATAGCTCAAGCCATCGTCGTTGCCGCATGTTGAGTTCCTTTTGAGTGAAGAAATATTTGAGGTTTTTATGATCCGTATAGATCTCCACCTTCTCTCCATACAGGTAATGCCTCCAAATCTTAAGCACAAAAATGATAGCTGCCAACTCTAGATCATGAGTAAGATAATTCCTCTCATATTCTTTGAGTTATCATGAGACATAGGCTATGACTTTCCCATGTTGCATGAGAACACATCCTAACCCTTTGCCTGGAGCATCACTGTAGATGACAAATCCCTCCGAGCTAGATGGTATTGTCGTAACAAAATCTTTGAAATAAGCCTCCTCTTGAGTTCTTGAAAACTTTTCTCACATTCCTCGCTCCATCCGAATTTTGTATCTTTCCGAGTCAGCTGAGTTAATGGAGTAGTGATTCGAGAAAACCGTTCTACGAATCTCCGCTAATAACCAGCTAAGTCGAGAAAGCTACGTACTTCAGTCACTGACTTAGGTTGCTCCTATCTTTGAATTGCTTCAATCTTTTTCGGGTCAACAGATATTCCATGATTTGATATCACGTGCCCAAGGAATGCTACTTCCTCAAGCCAGAACTCGCATTTCTTCAACTTGGCATATAACTTGTTTTCACGAAGCTTTTGGAGTATCAGCCTCAAGTGTTGCTCATGATCTTCACGGCTTTTGGAGTAAATGAGGATGTCATCAATAAAGACGACCCAAAGTAATCCAAATATTCCTTGAATACTCGGTTCATCATATCCATGAAGGTAGCAGGAGCATTAGTCAATCCAAGAGACATGACTAGGAATTCGTAATGCCCGTACCGAGTTCTGAAAACAGTCTTTGGAATGTCATCAGTTTTAATCTTCAACTGATGATATCCGGAATTAAGATGAATCTTTGAAAAGAATTTGGCTCCTTGCAACTGGTCAAACAGGTCATCAATGTGAGGCAACGGGTACCTATTTTTGATGGTGACATGATTCAACTCCAGATAATCAATACAAAGTCGCATACTTCCATCTTTCTTCTTCACGAATAGAACAAGAGCACCTCAAGGAGACGTACTAAGACGAATGAAATCAATGTCTAACAATTCCTGTAGTTGGGTTTTTAACTCCTGAAGTTCAATAGGAGCCATTCGATATGGGGCTTTGGAAATGGGTTTTGTACCGGGTTCAAGGTTGATACCAAACTCGATTTCACGCTCCGGGGGTAGGCCAGGAAGTTCTTCGGGGAATACGTCAGGGAATTTATTAAAAATAGAAATGTCATTCAAATCTGACGTATTTTTGTTTAAATCTGTGACATGAGCTAAGAAAGCTTGACATCCGTTTTTTAATAAACGAATAGCTTTATGGCTTGAGATGACCGTGATTGATTTTAATGGTTTGGTCGCTTGAATTCGCATAATAGGTTGATTAGAAATATGAAAGCTAATAACCTTACGAAAACAATCAATTTTAGCATGATGAGTAGTTAACCAATCAATCCCTAGAATCACGTCAAATGTAAGTATTTTTAAGGAGATAAGATCGACAGGTAACGTGCGGTTACCGATTTGAATCAAACAAAACTTATAAACAGTGGATGTAATGAAGGTTTCTCCTAATGGAGTTTCAACAGATAAGTCAAAGTCTAATTTCTCCGGAGTTAAATTTAAACGTTGAGCGCAAGTAGGAGAAATAAAAGAATGGGTAGAACCGGTATCAAATAAGGTATAGACTTCGCTAGAGTTTATGATTAGCTTACCCGTGATCACCTCGTTCAGATTCCTCGGTTACGACAAATGCTCTCCCTTGTACTACCGGTTTTGTCTTGTCTGGGACGGCCTTTGATGCCTCCATCCCTGCTGGACTTGACTTTGGTGCACGACAAAATCGGGCAAGGTGACCTTCTCTTCCACAATTGTAACATGTTTTGGACTGTTGCGTATAGTTTGGACTGATGTGTCCCTCCCCTCCGCATTTGAAGCATATGATAGGTGGTCGTTCTCCTTCCTTAACAACGGGTGTTGGTGCTGACATCTTTCCATCATTGTTGAATCTCCTCTTCTTGAAATGTCAATTCTTATTGTCTTGGCCATGATTACCACCGAAGTGGTTACCATTTCTGGCATGTTGATTCCCTCCACGTTTGTTGTCACCGCTTCTATGACTGCCACCACTGGTATTATCATTTTGTTGGTTGCTTTCTCTTGGTTGGGTTGACTCGTTATCACGCTCCAATAATTGAGCCCTATTTACAATATAAAGCCCCCAAATCTAGGTACTTGAAACCCGAACTCGTTGCTTTACGATACCATTTCTATGAGCGGAATAATACTAATAATAATAACAATAATATAGATACCAACTTAATTTACATATTTATCAAAGTCTAAATCTCAAGTACGCAACCTTTAATACATTCCTCACAATACGTGATAGGTAATATATATCATACTTGTCTTAATAAAGATAACTATTACATAAAATGGCATTGAATTCATTCTGCAACCTTTCCTTTCCCTTTATTCTTAGCCGAGCCTTCTACTTGTTCACACTTAGCTAAAAACATTTAAATTAAGCAATGATGAGCATTTGAGTGCCCTGCAAGTAATAGCAATTATATATATATATAAACCTGAAAGAATTTAAATGTTTTCTTTATACTATCCTTCTACAACAAATCAATAGTTGTGAAGTAATCTGAACCGATAATATTAACATAACAACCCTCTTTCAAATTTTAAAACTACGTACTGACTATATATAGGGTTAAGGGGACATACTATGAACATTATTTTTATTTTTGAATAGGTTTAGCAGAACTTCATCCATAAACCGTCATAACTTACGGGCACGAGGTTGTACATCCCATGGACCCTGTATTGATCAATACTGCATGCAAGAACGATAGGATCGTTCACTCTGTCCGCCTTGGGCGCATAAAAGTTTTCCCGTGTAAGGGATGTTCATACTTGTCGGGGTTCCAAACCAAAGCAATTCGGTTGGATAATAATAAGGTTTTATCTTGTTCAACAATAATCTATAATTCAACATATATGTAAACGGGGACAGTAGCTTTTTTTAGGTTTTTGAAAGTTTAACTTTCTAAGTGGACTGTTTTGGGGAAAATAGCTCTCATGGCTTCAATACTTGCTAGATTTGTATTCTACCACTTGGGTTTACTAGATAACTCATGTATCTAGTAACCCCCCCCCCCCCCCCTTTGACGGATCACAAATCCAAGTTGTAAAACTTGAGTTACACAAGATTTAGTGGAAGAAAAACAAGAGTTTCACCCCTTAGAGAACATATGCTCATTTCCTTCCTCTAAACCTTTGATCTAACACTCAAGATACTTAGTTCCATACATAATAATATGTAGAACTAGGGTATCTTGATTATTAATCCATGTCTCCAACAAATCATGCTATAACACAAAATAGAAGAAGAATAAGAAAAAGAATGGATGAGAACCTCACCTAGTTTTATTTGATATCCTTCTTGATCTTCCAAAGTAATGTATAATCTTAGGGTGCATTAAAGAACTAGCACACCTCTCTCTCTCACAAAATCGAAACTCTCTCTCTCTCTCTCTCTCTCTCTCTCTTTCTCTTGTATGTTGCTAGCTTGGGAGAAAAAGAAGAAAAAGGAGAATAAGAGAAATGAAAATGATCTAGCAAATGAAAGGGGTGATTAAGTATTATCCCCCATACTTTTATTGTCCCATGGATAAAAGACTACTGTCGACATCGGGATTTTTAATTGTCCCTTTCCGTTACTTATTCTTTGGTGTTCTCATTTTAGGTGAGATTTGTTTGAAAAAACAAGTGAAAAAGGTCTGACATGTTAATGTCGACGATGGACTATTAAGACTCGCCAGTTGGTTTTTTAAATGGTTGTACCAACACAACCGAGAAAAGGTTTGCACATTGACCTAGTGATGTGACATCGCTAAACGAATTCGGTGAAACCGAGATTCATTAGGTCCGAGGACTTGGTTATGCGAGAGGAAGGTGTTAGCACCCCCTCCCCGACATCCGTGTTACCACCACGACCGCCTCTTTCAAGAAACTATTATCCGAATGTGTGTGGGGGGGTCAATATGTCAAGTTATTTGGAAGTAGTCACGAGGCCTCGTTCGCACCTATATATACTGTGGTTTGAATTTATGTAAAAATTCAGTTTTTAGCAAAATATGGCAGTGATGTTTTATAAAAGAGGTTTTCAAACCCTGATGCTCAATAGTAATTGAGACATTTTACACTCCCATTTTATTAAGTGTTCGGCTTAATTGATTTTATTTGACAGATGCGAGGCATCCGTACTAAAATAATGTACAAAATAATGTCGACTTCCTCGTGGGTATGGAAACCATCTCGAGGAAATTCGTACATCGCAGAATAATATACAAGCCGCTTATAAATTTGAAAAATGTCCATCACGAACCGAATCTAGATCCAATAGTCAATCAGTGATCACATGATTCCTAGGCATATGATACCGTAATTTGTATGAAAGCGAAGCAAGTATATATATATAAAAGTCAGAAATATATATTTACGCATATGATCACCAACCACGAAGCACCTCCACGGAGGATCGAAATGTAAATAAAGTCAGAAAAGTATCAACCGCCACGGAGGAAACTCTCAAAGGACAAAACGTAAATAAAGTCAGAAAGCTATCAACCGCCATAGTAGGGAACTCCAAAGTGACAAAATGTAAAGAAAGTTGTACAAAGCGATCAACTGCCATGAAGTGAACTCTAGGCGGATTTAAACGTAAAGAAAGTCAGAAAGCGATCAACCACCACGAAGTGAACTCTGTGGGACGAATATATATATATAAGCAATAAATGCACCGATGTAAAATCTGTGCTCATCGAATGTAGTTCGACAACAGCTCATATATATAAGTATATATATATATATATATATATATATATATATATATATATATATATATATAAAAGCGAGTAAACGACCGGATGTAAAATCTAGGCTCATCAAATGCAGTCCGACACACACGCTTAATATATATAAGTATATATATATATTAAAGTAGTAAACACACTGCACTAAAAGTCTCAGGCTCATCGAACAAAGTTCGACACACAATTCATATATATAAATATATATATATATAAGCAAATAAACGCCTCCGCATCAAGTCTAGGCTCAATCGAGGCATAACTCGATAATGTTAGTCAATATATATATATATATATATATATATATATATATATATATAAACTAAAACAAAACCACGGACCAAAGTACGGGCAAATGCGCGCAACCCGACTCTCAACGTGAAGAAGGGTGTGTGCAGAGATGAAGAGAAAGACTCTAAAGTGTGTGAGAAGGCTTATAGTTGACTGCCAAAGAAGACTTCTATATCTTTAGAGTGGGTAAACACTGGCTTTTGTAGGTACAAAAGAGGCTATATGTGAGCTCACAGGTGTTTAAAATGAGAAAATACACTTCATGGGGTGAATGTAGAGCAAATTGGGCAGGGCTTCCTCGTCATTTTCTCTTGCAAAATGAGCACCCCAAGCCCTCTATTTATAGATAATTTAGCCGCAGGTGTACTAAAGGAAACCCGGGTGGGCCCAGGTTTCTCGTGTCGGGTTGTCTCATAGTACGTGCACTCGGGCACTGTAATGTCCACTCGAACTTTCAGAAGTGCAATTCGGGCATCCGTTTGAGGTATACAGGACCTATTTTGGACCGCCGTTGTTGAGAGTTGTACGATGGCATGGGATTAGAGTTTGTACAAAGTCATTGAAGATGGGACGATGCCCTCCGGTCTTCAAGCTTCAACTTTCATCCGTTACCCCGCACAATAGTCACTCGGGATTGGTTAGTCTTGTGGGACATCGGTACGTAGAGATGTTAAGACGACGTGGCATGGCATCGCATTGGCTAGATGACGATGTTGCCCTTCACCGATGTTATCGCCGAATTGGGCCGATAAAGCAGACGTTGCTCAGAGCTTCGCTGAGATTGGACTGCTGCATTTGTCGAAGGTTCTCATTATCATCTTTGAGGTGTGCCTGTCCTCCCGATGTTATCGTCGGGTTGGTACAGTGTATCTCGTTGTGAGCGCCGAGATTGAAGCTGGTCGCATTTGAAACAAGCATTTCCGGGGTTATCGCCGAAACTGCATTCCTTGGGGTTATCACCAAGGTTGGTGGCTATTCCCATGGTTGGAACTGAGACTGGATACCTTGGGGTTATCTCTGAGCTTAATTAGTCTTCTCCGATGTGTGTGTTTCGGTGTTGGATCTGCATGCCTCGGGGTTATATCCGAGGTTGGAATTGTTACTTCCAGAGTGCTCTAAGGTTGATGCTGAACTTCCGGTACTATCCGGATTGTCTTTCAGGGTTTCTTCTTAAAAGATGAATCTGTCCTCCTGCAATGTTAGTGACAGGTGTACAGAAAATTTCGAGTGTCTACAGATGCCCCTCTTTATCATATTCATGCATGGCGATGCATGGGTAGGATAAAGAATCCTAGACACTTGAAATGCAACAAGACAAACATGGTACTATGGGTAGTAACATGATACAAATGTATGATGCATGTGCACGGGGTTGTAGCCCAATATGCTGGGGGATGATTGATGGCTCCCTGTTGCTTCAACTGGAGATTGGCAATGATGACCAGATTTGATGTGTAATCTGAATCTGTTAGGATGTTGATGTTGGAGTTATCACCAAATCCCTGTGTTTTTGATTATGACTTGATCCTGAAGATGTACCTCTTATGTGTAAGAGATATGTGGGGATAAAGCTTGATCTGTTTGAGGATGTGTATAACATATTCCATCATCTATCCTCTTTGATAACATTGACCTTTCCTGGTTGGTATCGCCAGGACATGCCAAGATTCTGTTGGATTTACTGCCAACAACAAATGTTGTCAGGGATGCCTGACCTTCGCTGACGTGTACTTCACCGACATGTGATTCAACAGCTAAAAACTCATGTGGGATATACTTTTTTAGGCTGCTTGACCTTCGCTGACGTGTGAATCAATGGAGCATTGCGTTGTGACCCCCGCCGGGGATCCGCTGGGGAATATGAGTAATCGAGCATGAAATCCTCGAATAGCTCTAGAGCTCTGATAGGTTTAATCGCTATCGGCTGAGATAACGTCAAGGCTGTTTGACCTTCGTTGATATGTGTATCAACGGCTTAAATGTACGTTGTAATCCCTTGTTTGGGCTTCACGTTAGTAACCCCGTCGGGATCTACGTTAGAATCTTCCGTCTTGGGACTCATTTAGGTAACGACCGGAGTCATGCGACATCGGACTGTCTAAAGGTATTGCCGGATGTGATTTGTAACAAATGAGATCATTAGCAGAGTATACCTCGTGTCCGAGTGACTACCAATGAGCAATCTACAGACTCAAAGTTTAATCTGAGAAGACCAGGATTGTATGTTTTTTTGCTCAATCGCGTGGCATTTTTATTCTCGATTTGACCTTTCTAGTCTAGAAGAACTCCTTTGCAACTCGAATTGGACTGAACCAGAGGGGTGGGACCCATATATGGGTGCCGCAGGTGCACCTGCTGCAGCCGTAGGTGAGCCTGCAGCCAATCGTGGATGATAAAATCCAGCAGGTTGGCAACACAAGTCATTTTTAGCTTATCGCGCGAAGAGAAATCCGTGAGCCTCCTTCAGATCTGCTGAGTTCAGGCTATTTTCTACAAATTCTGTCACCGTACAAGTGTTCTACACTATCCTGGTAACGTTTGCATGTATTTTTTCCAGTTTTTATCCATTGGATTTTGAGTTATAGCATGAAATGCATCTAAATACATAGTGGTGATTATGTATGCATAAATGACTTGATAAAAATATTCAACATAGTAAATGTTAGTATTAAACCATGCTGAACATAATGATGTGAAAAAAATTAACTTTTGAGACAGTCAAATTGGCACCTTTTTCTGCTATTTTTTGTCCTATTTGAGGTCCAATGAGCAAAGGTAGAAAGGCAAAGTACTCCTGATATTAAGGTTAACCTTATGCATGTATGATTTTGATTTTTAATGCATATATTATGTATATGACTTTGGGATAGGTGTGCTACTGAATAGCCACCTAGACATGCCTATGTGCATGTGGATAGTCCTATTTTCAAAGGGGACTATGGCAAAAAATTTCCAAATGTAGGCATTGGGTAGTCATGCATTTTAACTCTATTATATCTTAAAGTAAATGTATTCATGCATATAGTCATAAATGCATTTTAGAAAGCTCCAGGTAAGGAAATACCACACCCTTTCTGAGGTGATTTGGAGACTTATTGTCCAGATATTATTGATCCGGATCAGCCGAGCAGTTCCCATAGGACCATTTCTGGTATACGGCGGAGGGCTTCTGAAGTGCCTCGTCCCGCCCCTGCTCGCCGCATATGACCTTCGCTTATTGGTGGAGGCCGTGATTCGGCCCAAATCGTAGACGCGCGACGCTGAGGAAGAGGAGGAGGTGGATATTCCGATTGAGGATCCCGCTCCTGCTGCACATGTTCCTCGTAGGGAGCTACCTTGTATTCAGGTGGCAACCCAGAGCTGCTGGGTGATTTGAGCAGACATCCATCGATGTACTTGCACGCTAACGAGGTATGACGTTAGACTTTGATCTTCCTTCTTTCCGATTGATGAGGATTAAAGGGTTCTGATGTTGATCTGCATTTCATGCAGGTTCCCGACTTCACACAGCCTCGAGGGAATTGGTTTTGTATACACTCCATGTATCAGGCTCTTCATCCTGATTACAGAGCTGTAGTGCATGATTGGGGATTTGGGGCATTCTTCTCCATCCTTCCCCGTCGTTGTCCCTGGGGTTATCTCAGGGCAATGTCTAAGCGATGGTTTTATCAGACTCAGTCACTCCATCTACTGGATTGCGAGGTGATGATGACGCCGATGGATTAGCGATTTATCATAGGTATGGAGATTGGAGGGGAGCCAGTGCCTTGCATGGCGAATATTACCCCTATTGCCGTCAGATCCTTGTTAGGAGTTTTCGGCGAGGCGCCAAAGGCGGGATCGTCTGCTTCGTGTCCTTTGAGCGTAGATGCTATGAGCGGGCTTTTGAGTGAGCCCATGCCTGATGATGTCAGAATCAGGGATCGCGTTCTGCGGTGATTGTTCCTGATGATCATTAGAGGCTGCTTCATAGCAGATAACACTTCTACGGTTTCTTTCGCTTTGATCAGCGCCACGCGTGATGTGGACTGTATTGGAGAGTATGATTGGGGGTCCTACACCTTTACCTATTTCCTCTGGGGCATGCGTATGCGCTCACAGGGTTTGACCGAGGCTTGGCTAGGCTTTTACCCGTTTCTGCTGGTGAGTATTTCTCTTGTCTTTTCCCATTTATAGGTTAAGAGTGTTTACTGATAGCAGATATTTTGCCATTATGTTGGCAGTTTTGGGCCTATGAGAGGCTCCCATGTTTGCGTGAGGACGATGATGACATCATTCTATTTTATCGGATGTCCTTGTAGCTGAGGGTTTCACTCACCGTCAGATGTCACCGAGGAGTTGACGACGGTGATACCATCACATGGATTCCCTATTCAGGGGAACACTTGACCATCAGCTTTGAGGATGGATACCCAACTGGAGTCGAGTACGTGATTTCCACCAGGAGAGTTCCTCTCTTCATAAATGGAGGCTGGGAGCTCTATTTTGGAGAGTGTTCTATTAGGAGCACTACAGGGGAGATTCGTATGCCGATCTTGCCTCCTGTCAGGCGTCATTTGCCTGTATCGCAGTCACCCATCACTGATATCCCATTGTTGGGGGTTGAAGGCTTTGCATTATCGTAGAGTCCTCAGACTCGGGAGACGCCCAATGTGGTGGTTCCTCGCACTATCTCGGAGCCCCAATCCGCACTACACATTTTTTATGGGGATATGGTTCCGAGATCCTTGATGATGACGGATTGGATAGCTTGTGTCCGAGATCCGACTCATATGACCCAGATTGATAGTTTGACGGCGGCTGGACCATACATATATTTTTATCGGCATTTGGGGCGAGATCCCAGAAAGGCTTCATTTGATCCTTCCAATTTCATGCTACCGCCCCTCGATGACCCATTTGGTTTTTCCGTAGAGATCCTCCTCTATATAGGCCTAACATCCCCTCGCTGATAGAGATCCAAATGACTCGGAGGAGTTACATCGTGGATGAGGATTGATGATGTGGACATCGACACCTTGGTATTCTTCTGATGTATATTCTCGTTATATCTTTTGATAGGCCTCTCATTAGTAGTAGGGCGTCCCAGGCCCCATTTCCCTGTATTTGTAGCTATACAGAGATGATGTATTAGATGATGATATACTTAGGAATGTATGCACAGTTTTTTCCATTCCCTATATCATATTGTCATCTATTATCTGCTATGCATGTATCATGTTATGCATATGTATGTATATCCAGAGATATTCGGCATTGACCCCTGGATGGTCTTATGACACGGCCCGTACAGATGTCCTCTTCGACAGTTAGTCGTATAGATCATACCCCACCATCATTGGTGGCATTAGGTATGCGATCGTGGTATGATAGCATGTCACCACCAGAAAGGGTGACTGTAGATCATTTGATGCAGCATACCATAACTTTATTGATGTTTCAGGTTCCCGCAGGGTTTGTGACGGGATGCTAGAGCATTGGATACCAGATAGGCAGGTTTTCTGATTTGGGACCCATGAGTTGACTCCTACTCTGGAGGAGTATGCACGATTGACGATGCTGCCTTTTGGATGCACTCCTTGTGTGCACCGGCTTTGGGAGACATGAGTAGATGATTCATGACTCTCACCGGATTTCAAATATGAGTAATCTGAGGATGAGTGACATCCGCCACGTGATATCCCAAAGATTTTTTGTATGATGATTTGGCTCGGATGATAGCTATTCACGACATTTCGGGGATTTCACCGCACCGGAGGATCATCATTGGCGTCGGCGGGGTCAATGATGTCTTCTTTGTTGTGCGTACTATCGTATGTCTTTATGCCACGGTACATGGATGAGATAGACATCGGAGTCATCATGGTGGTGAGAGCTCTTAGGGAGGGTCGTACCATTATACCTATGATTATAGCAGAGACCCTGCGGTCAGCATCCTACTGCTGCACTTATACGACAGGGGTGTTCACGGGTAGTTCGGTCATGCTATATGTGTGGTTTATGTCACACTTGAGACCGATTGGTACCTTTAGACAGTATGGATATTGTTTCACCCATGATATAGCTATGTCATACTTCTTTTAGCCATCAGAGTGTATAGATGCTCTGTCCTAGTCCACATTTTTGGCAGATATCAGAGATCCGTTTAGCATATTGCCGTGTTCGGGGCTTAGCTCACCATAAAGCTTCATTACTCATGTTCCGGGCATGGACTATCTCCCTCTGGCTGGTTTGAGGGGTGTGACTACTTATCACCCACAGGCCGTGATGTCACAATTTGACCAGTTCCAGGACTTTCATCCTTTCGAGGGGGCGATAGGTCAGCGTTCAGCTTCTCGATATCTCTCAGCAGAGGACCGATCCCATGTGTACGCTTGTTGGGATCAGCGTGAGATAGCTACTTTTTCTGTGAGCCATCCAGGTTGTTCTGCAGAGTATTCTGCCTGGATGGAGACAGAGATTTTATCGACTCATGCAAGATATCTGATGACCGGATAATGAGTCGATGATGTAGAGCCCATGGAGGACATCGATTCCCACCTCGAGGAGGAGCCCACTGCTGGGTTGCCAGCATTTCTTTCGAATTATCCCAGTACCAGTACTGTTGTGATTCAACACTCGACATAGTACCTAGAGCAGAGTCTTCATCTGATGACCTTTGAGAGAAATCAGGCTCGATCTATGATGTTGACTGCCCTTGATGGGAGGGACGCAGCTTTATTAGAGAGAGATGAGGCATTAGCTCGCAGAGACGAGGCATTAGCTCGCAGAGACGCCGCTGTTGTTGAGCGGGATGAGGCTAGATTAGCCAGAGACGCAGTGATAGTTGAGCGGGATATAAGCTATATCTCGCCTCGGATGCGACCATCACAGAGATAGATCTTGTCGTGAGGTCCCTTACCACTGGCATGATCGCAGAGATGAGCTCATATATTGATGAGCATATGGTCACCATGCAGACAGTTGCAGATCTGTTGGGTAGTGTGGATATTCTCATACAGGAGACCACAGCTTCACCTCCATCTTCTGAGAGGGACGTCATGTTGGGCTTGTTAGCTCGCATATACCCTGACTTATAAATGAGCTTGTATTTTCCTGCACAAACTAGCTCAGCCATTTTGTCATGTACAGTTTACATTGTATATATCAAACAGCATTATATATATGACAGGGAAATATATTTTTGGATCACTTCCCTTTTAGATATGCTTTGCTACTTGATTGATATTTTGTTTGCTGCTTCAGGGCTTGTGATCTTGATGCATTCTGAATTCCTCCTGGGTGGATGGACATTGAGTTGTCTCTAGATAGTTCAGAATGGATCATTGATCTATATGTATCCCTACCATCTTTGACTGCCAAAGAAAACTTCTATATTTTTAGAGTGGGTAAACACTGACTTTTGTAGGTACAAAAGAGGCTATATGTGAGCTCACAGGTGTTTAAAATGAGAAAGTACACTGCATGGGGTGAATGCAGAGCAAATTGGACAAGGCTTCCTCGCTGTTTTCTCTTGCAAAATGGGCACCCCAAGCCCTCTATTTATAGACGATTTAGCCGCAGGTGTACCAGAGGCAACCCGGGTGGGCCCGGGTTTCTCGGGTCGGGTCGTCTCATAGTACGTGCACTCGGGCACTGTAATGTCCACTCGAACTTTCAGAAGTGCAATCCGGGCATCCGTTTGAGGTATACAGGACCTATTTCGGACCGCCATTGTCGAGATTTGTACGATGGAATGGGATTAGAGTTTGTACAAAGTCATTGAAGATGGGACGATGCCCTCCGGTCTTCAAGCTTCAACTTTCATCCGTTACCCCGCACAATAGTCACTTGGGATTGGTTAGTCTTTTGGGACATCGTTGCGTAGAGATGTTGAGACGACGTGGCATGGCATCGCATTGGCTAGATGACGATGTTTCCCCTCACCGGTGTTATCGCCGGATTGGGTTGTCCTCCCGATGTTATCGTTGGGTTGGTACAGTGTATCTCGTTATGAGCGTCGAGATTGAAGCTGGTCGCATTTGAAACAAACATTTTCGGGGTTATCGCCGAAATTACATTCCTTGGGGTTATCACCAAGGTTGGTGGCTATTCCCATGGTTGGGACTGAGACTAGATACCTCGGGGTTATCTCCGAGATTAATCGGTCTTCTCCGGTGTGTGTTCCGGTGTTGGATCTGCATGCCTCGGGGTTATATCTGAGGTTGGAATTGTTACTTCCAGAGTGCTCTAGGGTTGATGCTGAACTTCCGGTAGTAGTATGGATATGGATTGTCTTTCAGGGTTCCCTCTTAAAAGACGATTCTGTCCTCCTGCAATGTTAGTGACAGGTGTACAAAAAATTTCGAGTGTCTACAACTACACCTTATCTCTTCAATTAGCCTAATCATGTAATTAAGGGTGCTTAATAGATTTGCAACCAATGGGAGATTGACACACATGTGCTTGTGTGTAAGACTTCTACTTATGGACATTGATTAGCATAATTTGTTGCCTTAAAAGGCCTAATGGGGCCAGCTATATATATGCCCACTAATTCCTTCATTTAGCCTTTATTTTAATGCATAAATTAGATAAATCAAAGGTCTAAAATACCCTTAATCAAGTGGACTAAGTTTGGGCTTGCATTTTATTTCTTTTGGGCTTCTCCTTTAATTGTTTTGGGCCATGTAATGAACATAGTATAACATTTTAATACATTCTTCCCAAATTGTTTATTTAGGGTTTTCATTCCCAATCTTATGAAATTTAATTACTTATACATGTGACTTTAGCTCATAACCTAATTAGGTTTACTAGAAATAGGTTTAAAATTATTAGTCACTTGAAATAACAAGATTATCCACATAAGTTAGTATACATATTAAATACTAATATTTTCTTATTACCATAACCCTTAGGTTATTTAATTGTCTCACCTAATGTATAATTAGGTTACGAAGCTTTCATTTAGGGTTTAAAATAAAATAAAATTAGTTCCTAAAATTTATAATTAGGGTTTTCTTAATTTGATTAGGGTTCTAATCATACATGAACATTAGGGTATTATATAATAAATATAATTATCCTCGCTAATCTAGCAATTAGGGTTTATAATTAATAAATAGGATTTCAAGAAATTAATAAATCTAAATGTTAATTAGGGTTGACCTAATCAATAAAAAAAAATCATATAACACAGTTATATAATAGTCTTAAACTCACAATTGAGTTTCAAATTAGGGTTTCCCACAGTAAACTAGGGTTTGACATAATACATCATAACTGACCAATCATTATCAGTCCACATACATACAGTATATAATTATAGCACTAAAAATCAAAATATAAATAATATTATATTATTATTCTCATTCCTTGATCAAAATACAAAATTAGGGTTTGGATTCCATATCCATTTATTTGTCATACTTAACATTATTAATTAAGTTAAAATAATTAACTTAATAATCATACTAAAATTCATATAATAAAATAATTATTATAATTATTAAAAAATCATTTCATATATTATATGAGAGACCCAGTTTTTATGAATAAAGATTTAATTTTCTCGAAATATTTTTTGAATATTATGGTGTGGATTTGAGATAATATTATAGTTGTGGGTAGTATTTATAAATTTTGAAAAGTATGCAAGTTGTTGTATAATATTCGATTGGTCGAGGAATATTCTTTTTGTCGGGAATATCCGCATTTACCAGTAGAATCATTAGTGGACCCCACAACGAATTATTATCATTTTGATCGAGAAAATGACAAAAATATTTTTATAATAATAACGGCGGAAATTTTACCATTAAAACTGTTGAACTACTCGGTAGTAAAAGTATAGTAATACGTGTGGTTGCATAGTAGCACACTCAGATTGATTATTGATGCTTACGTGAGAAGTCACTCGCTTTTGTTCAATTATTACTACAAGAATTATTCTGATAATAGTATCTCACGTTATTAAATTCAATTATTGTCAATATTTTATATATTATTAAATCAATAATTGAGACGACGAAGTTATTAATATTATTATTTGCAATATTAACGATGTCTAGAAGTTCTACCAAGGAGAGGTTTAGTCACCTAATTGCGCGCCAATAGGGAGAAATCCTTATTGAAAAACCCCATTTTTCCTGGAAACGACTTGGTCGATTAATATTGTGAATTATAATAATGATGATAAATGTTGTTAAATATATTGATGTGTCTTTTTATGAAGTCACTAAGTTTATATATATATATATATATATATATATATATATATATATATATATATATATATATTTTTGTTTATTAGTATTATTAATGTAATAAAACAAAAAGCTTTTTATATAAAACAAAATACTTTTATAAAGTTATTTGTTTTATTGTATAATAATTAGAATATATTATATTCTATTATACATAGTATTTTGCATAGTAAAATCTTTTTATATAAAAAGAATACTTTTATAAAGTTATTTATTTTATTAGACTATAAATAGAATATATTATATTACATTATGCATAGTGTTTTTGCATAGTAAAATCTTTTAATATAAAAAATGAATACTTTTATAAAGTTATTTGTTTTATTAGACAATAATTAGAATATATTATATTTTATTATGATAGTGCCAAAGATAGTGTTACGTGATAGTAAATCAATATGGACCGTCTCGCTTAAAAGTAAATCAATCTGACCGCTCATGAATTAGTTACTATTCATCCCATTCTCCTATAAATAGAAGCTCGTTCTTCATTATTTCTTACTTAATTCATTTAAACTCTAGAGAGAGAATTCTTCTTCTATAATCTTGAGAATATTTCTTTAAAGTTTAAGAAAGCTTTGAGCGTAGTGCAAGTTTTCTTCAAGTATATCCCCGCCTACCCGGTGAGAAAGTACTCTTCTTTATAAGGTAAGGGATATTATTTGTTGTACTCGTAAGGGGTATTATTTCTTTCGTATTCATGAAGAGAACTTCAGTTATTACATTCTTTATTATTCATTGGAATAACTCAGATACGCCAGCTACCCTATACTTGGTGAAATTCTTACATTATTCCATTCTTTATCATTATGTTGGAATAACCTGTCTATGCGAAGTACCGCATACATAGTAAAATTCTTCTGTTATTCCATTTTTTTTATTATTCTGTTGGACATCATGTATGTGCATTACGCATGACCTAGTTCCGTTATTTATTATTCTGTTGGAACATCTTGTCTGTGCGTTTACGCATGACTTGTTTCCATTAATTATTATTCTATTGGAATATCTTGTCTGTGCGTTTACGCATGAACTGGTTCCGTTATTTATTATTCTGTTGGAATAACCTGTTTGTGCAGTCTATCACATGCCTGGTGATTTCTTTTGTTATTCCATTCTTTATTGTACTCAGTTGGTTAAAGTTTTGACTTCTATACTCCATGAAATTAGTGGAATATCCTTGATATTTGCGCTTCATCCAGTATCTTTTCATGGAAATATTCTTCTGAGCATTCTTGAATTTTTACTCCACAAAGCAGTATCATGTTGACAATTTGGACGTTATTGGTTCCAGGATAAATTAATTCTTGAACTTATTTTATTGAATTATTATGTCATTGTCATCATCCTCATGTTTATATTATGTTGAAAGTCATCTGTGGCATGTAGTGCATAGATGGACTTGGTATGATTATGACCAGGAATTATTCGGTATAATCATGACCGTGATGTTACAAATGATGTGAAAAAAAGTCCTCATTGGCCCGTAGTGCATTGATGTACAGTTTTTGGTATGATTATGGCTATGGATTCTCTTCGGCCAAGGATGCAAAGATGAATTGTTTTATGGCATGATCAGGACCGTTGATGAAAACATGATTATCTTTGGCTCGTAGTGCATGAATAATTCGTGATTGTGATACTAAAGAATATATTTGGCCTGTTGTGCAGGGATGATTTGATGATGTGGATTATTTATTAAGCTGAGTCTCAGCGATAAAAGTGATGAAAAACCTTTTAAATCGTTGAAGATAGTAGATTTTATTCTCTACTTGACTCTTCTAATGGATTGCTTGTTCCGCTGCAGTTAAACTTGATGGTTGTTATATTGTATCAGTTTAACACTGTTGAAGGCTAATGATAATTTATTTTGCATTATCTTAGTCATAATATTTCTTACTGGGCTAGTTGAGCTCACCCTTTTTGCTTTCATTGTTCTCTTCAGAAATGAGAACGTTGCCAGGACTAGGTCGGGGAACGGAGTGACGGTCCCGGATGATAGCATTAGTAGTCCTCACTATTCTATGAAATAGTGTGATTATAAATGTAATAAGATTGAATTTGAGTGTGGATATTTTCTAGATGACAATATTCGTGTTAAAACTCTCAGATTATGTTTTGTCATATTTTGAGTTTGAATACTTTCTAGAAGATAATATTTGTATTAAAACTCACAGCTCATGTTGTATAATTAAGTTTGTATTTGAATTCTGTACCATGTATTTGGCGACTCAAGATGGGTGATGTATACCTATTTTGGGGGGCGTCATGATTGAGTATCAAAGCTTAGGGATATGATCTCACCGGTGAGATATGAGACAAGAACTAGGAGGGGAGAGACGGGGAATTCCTTCGCTAGTATGACCTACCTAAGTTTATTTGGTATTTAATTGGTCGGTCAGAGTATAGGGATAATATGTGACATGTTAATTAACCCTTGTTTTGTGGCAGTGTTTGAAATGGCAGCTGAAAATGTTAACAATGGAGTGAATGAGACCGTTGAGACACCTTTAATCACCAACCACGTTAATGTGATGTCAGACGAAGAAGAAATTAGATATTTCTACGTGGTGAGTGAAGAACTAATATTTGCACCCGAGCTAGTCGCAGAGGTAGCAGCTGAGAGTGAGGAAGAAGATGAACCTGAGGAGAATTTATTAGAAGAATTTTATGATCGAAATTTGAATTACAAAATCATATTCATGAGTTAGAAGAAGTCAAGAAGAGCAAAAAGTGATGCGTGGAGCAAAGAGATGTAACAATTCAAAATTGTGTTACCCGATGTGCGATACTTGAACAGAAGTACTCTTTGTCAGAGTATAAGATATTAGAGCTGGAATCTAATAATGCTATGATCAAAGTTCTGAAGAAAGAAGAAACAACTAAAAGCCGCACGACGCGTTGATATTGTAGAAAAAGACGTCCGATCCAATAAAGCCAAAATAGATTAAATAGATTTCGCTTTTTGGACAACAATTGGTAGAATCCAACATCGAGTTCGGAATTACCCTGTGCAGAGCGGTCAACCCCAATTCGATATGGATCGAATAGTAATGATTCAAATCATGGATCAAGAATGCGACAAAGTAATTAATGGTGGAATGTCCTCTATAGCAAAGTCAAGTCTAGCAGGGATGGTGACGCCAAAGAATGTCCCAGACAAGTCAAAATCGATAGTTTAAAAGAGAGCGTTTTTTTGTGACGAGGAACACGAATGAAGTTATCACGGGTTAGTTAATTATAAATTCTTGCGAAGTCTATATCTTATTAGATGCCGGTTCTACCCATTCTTTTATCTCTCTTTCTTGCACTCAATGTTTAAATTTGACTTCGGAGAAATTAGACTTTGACTTATTGGTTGAAACTTCGATAGTAGAAACCTTCATATCCTCCAATTGCTTTATAAATCTTGTTGATTCAAATCGACACTTTCACGTTACCTGTCGATCTTATCTCTTTGCAAAATACTTGCCTTTGATGTGATTTTTAGAATCGATTGGTTAACTACTCATCAAATTTTTTGTAAGGTTGTTAGCTTTCATATTCCTAACCAACTTGTTATGTGAATTCAAGCAACCAAACCACTAAAGTCAATCACTGTTATATTTTCATTAAACGAAACCGCCACGTACGCTACCACTAGACCACATATTTTCATTAAACAAAACTCTAACTTCCTTAAGCGAAACTTGCCCTCGATTCGGATTTTCCACAATCCTCGAAAGGGTCAAACCTTGAGAATCAGGGGATTCAGTAATAAAGTCAAAATCTTTATTTGTTGTATCATTTGAGAAATCATAAATACTTCCCCCTCCATATCTTGTTAGCTGCTGCTCCTTTATCGGTATTATTGGAAGTGAGTTCAGTTTCTTTTGGGCTGTTTTGGCCGTTGATTTTGATGACTATTTCTTCTTCATCAACGGAGGAAGATGGGGCTGCTGATGCAGGATCACATAATAGATCTGTACTTTGTTGCTACTTTTGCTGCTGTAATAAAGATTTGGCGTTCTTCTTCAGAATGGGGTTTTTTAAGCTAGAAGAGAGAGAATAAGCAGCAACGGTTGTTATAAGGGCTTGTGGATGAGAAAATGGGTAGCCGAAGTCTGCTAACCCAACAGTCGTGACAGAATCTAGGTAGGCTCCTACGAGACTCTCGAAGAGGCCGGTAAAGCTTACGATGTCGCCGTCTTTTTCTTACGTGTCCCCTCCGTCGTGCTCAATTTTTCGTGGGATCCTCCTTGTATTCTATCCTCCGGTGAGTTATCGCCGGCTCATATTCAGGCGGCTGCCTCCAGACATGCTCGTAAGGTGTTGTCGGAGCCGACAGGTATGGCGTCGTCAGAGGTGAATCGGGCGAGGAGGTGACCATGTAAACAGTTTTTTTAAAAATTATTAAAGTGGATGGAGAGAGAGGAGAGAGAAAATGGCATGGTGATCGCCATTAGCGCCGATGGGGATGGTTTTTTATTCAAACAAAGTGGGGCTTGCAGCTTGCTTTTGATTGATTGTTATTATTTTTGAAGTTTTGATTTGTTTAATTAGTTGAAATAAGATTTTGACAATTTACCCTCCATTATATCTAAATTGTTTAATTAATAAATAAAATATTATTTTTTCATCACAACTCAGCTGACTAATGCCCCACCAAATAGTCACGTCAGCAATTTCTAACGTAGCAGGCTCAATTTGTTGCAATGGAAAAAAATTAATAATTTAATTGTAACAATCCAGATTTTTTAAATGTAAATTATAAATATTTATTAATTTATATAAATATTTATTGGATGTGTTTATTATTGGATAAATAATTGTTCAATTTGATTGATTTGATTTAGTTAATTATTTATTTGTTAAATAATTAATGTGTTATATGGATTGAGTTATGTGATTAAGTGAATTATTTAATAAATTGTTATTTGAATTAATTAATTAAGTATGGAAACTTAATTAAATAAAGTGTGACAAATAAATATATTATAAAGAGTTATTAAAATAAATTAAAGTAATTTAAGTTAGTTTTATCCAAACAAAGCCTAAGGATATAAATTCTTTTATTTTAAATGGTTTGCAAAGAAAAACCCTATGACTTTTGGTTTTAATTTTTGAATTATTGTTATATAAATAAAATACGTATAATATATATAATAGTTTTTTATAACTGATAATTTAATAAGGGGCAATTAGTATACGACGGTTTTAAAAACGTTTTGAAAAGCGTACGTTGATTTGTTTTAAGTTTTAGTTATAGCCTATTGTCTGTATTGTCTAAACCTAAGCCTAAGAAAAGCTACAGAGAAAGAAAAGAGAAGAAAAGTGTCTGAGAATTTGTGACTGAGAGAGAAAGTTCTGTGTTCGTCAAAAGCTATTCTCAGTGAAAGGTTTTCTAAAAGCAACAGGAAGGTATGTTTTATAAACCTTATAATAGATGTTTTACATTATATAGTTCTATGAATTGGTATCTCTTTGTGTTCTTAAATTTCACAGTAGGATAAGTTTTACACGATTGTCTGTAAACTGAGTTTTATAATTGGTGATGATAATATGTGTAATTGTAATTGTTATAGCTAGCATGCATATATATATATATATATATATATATATATATATATATATATGTGTGTGTGTGTGTGTGTGTGTGTGTGTGTGTGTGTGTGTATGTCAAATTACCATTGAGAAAGAGAACTTGGTTTTTACAGTGAAAAATATATATACGAACATATGATTTCAAGATAACAAAATTTTATATGTGATTGTATGCTAATTATGAAATTTAATGTCATGTATATTACTGGGGTATGAATATAGGATAACATAGTACAAAGTAATCAATTTGGGTGGTAACAGTGGAATTTCAGTTCATTGTATTTTATATATCAACAATGGAGTTTTGAGTTTTAAAATATGGTTTCAAGGATTAAGTTTTCTAAAATCATTGTTTAATGGTTGGTCATTGGTATTCGGATGATTTTTTAACATTCATGTGTAATTTACGCGAAGTCGTACATGTTAATTGGTGTTAATTGTTGTTAAAAATTAAGACAGTAGCTTTGCTCTATTCTTTGTTTAGTTTACATGAGTTTGGCGCCAACAGAAAAAATTCGCCTGATTTCGACTTCTCGCCTTGGCGCCAAAATCGATCTTGACCCGGACTTATGACCTTATTGTACGGACTTAACAGTAGCGCCAAGTCCTTATACATTTCTCGTGCTGAAGCCCCACCTCAGCGCGGCCCATAGTTCAAACTGTGGCGCCGCGGCGCCACTTAGCAGAATGCTCATAAATGACTTTTGTCTTGTACAGAAGTCTAAAATTTTTAGTTGTAATGCTATATGACCAAATAATTCTGTTATTTTAGTATTATAATGTGTTGAACGAACATGGTGTTAATACCTAACGAGTTTATTATCATTTAGGAATATAAATTGATTACATGGTTAGACATTTAAACCATACATGATGTAGAATTGATAATGACTGATAACGTTATGATAACATATGTATATAAGATATTGTGATTTGGATTATAACGGTTTAATCTACGCGCAAAGCAAGTTCTTTAACTCTACTTTTATAATAGTTGAGCAAGTTTTCTAATCCTAAATCTTCGTTATGCAAATTTCATAATTCTATACTTTATTGAGTAAAAGTACTTTCATTAAGCAACTTGATTGTATCTAGTTATTCACGATGATACAAGTTTCCCATCTCCACACTTTCGTCGAACAAGTTGTTATGATTATGCAAGTTTTCCTAACTCAATACTTGTTATATTAGCATGCAAGTATCTTTATTCTGTTGAACCAGTTTATCGTTTAAGTTATTCTTTGTTATGCATGCTTGATATTGAGTTCTAAGATGTAACCTTAGCTTAGTATTGTTCAAAGCAAGGTATGATAGATTATTTAATTTTTATGTTATTAGATTATTCCTAAAACATGAACTTAGAATGCAATGTTTATTAAGTTATGATTATTCAATAACACAGTGTTATTATCTTTTATTCAACTAATCCTTAGTTGATGTCCGTTGAATTCCAAATTACCTTGAAGTGTATCCAAACCAAACTGACTTTGGTGCGGACTTGTACTCTAAATACTGAGATGAACAACCCTATTATTAGGGGTTGCACTTAGTTTTATACTTTGTGCTGAAATGTTTGTATACAATACATGTATGAAGGATTGATCCCCTTAAGTACCTTTGAGTCCTTATAGTCGTATGACTGTTAAAGTTAAAGTTGAAATATTACTTATAATTGTGGACATGGTTCGTGGTCATTAGACCCTCAGTGAATGTTATGATTTTTAGAATATTAATAGAACATATTGTTCAGTTCTATTAAGCCTAGTATTTGGTAAGTGATGTAAAGGTTAAAGTTTATTTATTGATTATTCCAAGTGAGCCTTGTTTGCTCACTCTTGCCTGTAAAATCCTTAAAGCTAAAGATGGAAAGGGTGACGTACCTAGCACCAGTAAAGGAAAGGGAAAGATGAACAAGTATTGAAGACTTGTAATCGGTTTGATAGTTTTATTATCAGATTTTGGTTTAAATACTGTAATGAAGTTTATTTACATTTTCCGCATGAATGATTGTTTGTAAAGGTTAGATGACCTGGGAGATTTTTAGTTAATGTAATCCTGTATGGGCAGGTTTATTATTCAATTTATTATGATTGGGTAGTATTAAATGTTTGTTTTATTTATGTGAACACCAAATCTTGAGGTAATAAAGTACCGGGATTTGGAGGCGTCACAAGTTGATATCAAAGCTTTAGGTTATGAACCTTAGGTGGGGGAAAAGCCTTAAGAAGTAACCTTTGAAAAGATAGTAGAGATAACTCTTATCGAGTTTTAAGGAAGAAGTAATAACACACTTATGTGTTTATGTGTTTATAACTTATGTGCTCGTGAGTGTCGAGTAGAATGATTAATAATTAAAACTTTAAAACTTTGTTGTCAAGATGACTAATGTCGGAGAATCCAGTCAGGCTAGAGAGGAAGGACCTCAGATGCCTATAGAGGAGGAGCCTCGCGACATTCAGGTTGTTTGGGAACAACTACTGCCAAAGAGTCAGGTTTGTTGGTCACAGTGGTTGAAGAAGAGGATGATGCTATGGAAACGAATGAGGAGGATCTCGTGGAGTTGCCACAGGAGGATGACGAGGACGAGGAGGACAATACTCCACTAACCTCGATGGCTGCTCGAATGTACGATGAAGTCTACGACCGTAACGTGGAACTTCAGGACACAGTCGAGGAGTTGCAGGAAATAATAGTTGAACAACGATCGCAATGACACGTAAGACGGCGACATCCGTGGATCGTGATGAACGCCTAACTAATGTTGAAGAGAAGCGATCTGCATCAAGGAGAGAAGGAACAAGCGATCGAGGTGATCGTGGAACTGAAGAACAAGCTGAAGGAAGAAGCTACCAAGAGGGCGAGAGCTGAAGACGCATACGAGGAAGCTTATCAACGAATTGGAATAGCAGTAAGAGATGCACAAGCAAAGAAGATGAAGATGGAAGAGATGGATAAAGTATTCAATACCGTGATCAATCGAGCTCAAGATCGGGTCATGGGTTATCCAATTCAGTTCGAGACTCTGCCATCATACGTGTTTGATCGCCGCACAATGTTCCGAGTTATGGAAGAAGAGTGTCGAAAGGCTACGGAGTATCTTAATAGATCATCGTAGGAAATGTGCCTGTTATGCACGTAATAAGTGTTAAATAATGTGTAAATCCCTAGTGTTAAGTAACCATGGGATATGAGAATGATGATGTTGTCACCGTAACTTTTGTAGTTCGGGAAGGAATGTAAATAATAAGTGATGATCTATTATTTTATGTTTTTCAAGTAATGATGAATAAATAAAAGTTATTATTTTATTCAAAGTGTTATGTGTTATGTGGTTATTTCTTTTATGGAGGCAAGTAATTAGAAAATACTTAAAGAAGTTGAGTAATAGTCTAATAGATGTTTTTTAACAGAAAATGCCTCCCAGACGTGAACCACCCCGACAGAGAACCAATGAGAGAACTAACAATAACGATGTTGAAGATAGTCCCGTCTAACAACTAGTAACGTTACTAACAGGAGCGTTGCAGAATCAACCTCAGAACCAAGGCACAACGTTTAAGGATTTCAAGGCGGTTGGACCACCTGAATTCCGTGGGTCCATGAATCTGGTCGAGGCACAGACATGGATTATGGACATTGAGAAGGTGTTTGAAGTCGCTAGGGTAGGGGATGAACAAAAGACTGCTTTTGCAACGTTCATGTTGAAAGCAGAAGCTAGTTATTGGTGGCAGGCCAATAAAACCCGGGAAGGACCAGGAATGATGACCTGTGATAGGTTCAAGGAGTTATTCTTCGAGACCTATTTCCCAAAGAGTTTGAAGAGTCAGTTAGAGGTTCAGTTTTTGGAACTGAAGGCGGAATGATAATGATATCTCGAGTATGCCGCGAATTCAACGAATTAGCGAGGTTTCATACCATATCGTCAATTCAACCTGAAGCGGCGTAAGGCAAAGAGATTTGAAACAGGATTGGAGCCCCGGGTATCTGATGAGGGTTTCCTGCTTACGGTTGAAGACGTTTGCGTGATGATGGAGAAGGCCGTACTCATTTGAAGGTGGAGGCGAGGTGGTGACAAAATTTAATCAAGAATAGAAGATGAAGAAGAATGAGGGGGAAGTGAAGAATGGTGGCGGAGGCAATGGAAATGGCAACAACAACAACAACAATTTGAAGAGGAAGTGGAACGGAAGCGAAGTCTTGGAAACCAAAGAAGGTAACCAAACAATTTAGGAAGTTTGAAGCATGTGTTACATGCGGGAGGTTTCATAAGGGGTGTGCTTGATGGGGAAACATGCATGTTTTCAATTTGTGGCGTGGAGGTCACATGGCCCCAAATTGCACCCAACCCAAGAAGAATGTCTGTTTACGCATGCGGATCCAAGGATCACTTTACTCATGAATGCCCTCAGAAGAAGGTTGGAGAAACAACAAGAAGCAAGGGAGATAGCAGTGGAGGAACATGGGCCATTGCTGGACCTACAACATCAAACAAACCTACAGCCAGAACATTCAACATGACTGTGTAGGATGCTGTGCAATCAAAAGATGTGCTACTTGCTCGTTTATATATGATGAATTTGCTAAGAGGTTAGAATTGCCTAGAGAAGAACTGAATTTCCCTTTGAACATAGAAATTGCGAATAGGAAAGTGATTCCTGTTAGGTTCGTATACAAGAAATGTAGGGTGAACATTAAAGGGAATATCCCGATGGTAGATTTAATCCCAATTAGACTTGGAGAATTTGATGTTATTTTGGGAATGGATTGGTGCTTCAAATATGGAGCGATGAATTGATTGCCACAAGAAGTGTAAACCTTATGACTCAAATCCAAAGGTAGTTTTCTATGGTAGCAAATTGCCTAGATAAATGAAATGTCTGACGATTATGCAGGCCAAGAAGTTGTTAAGTAAAGGCTGTGTGGGTTATTTGGCTTATATAGTCGATACCCAAAAAAAGGGTGTGAAACTGGAAGAGATACCAGTGGTTAGGGAATTCGTAGATGTATTTCCGAAGGATTTTCCAGGACTTCCGCCTGACAGAGAGATTGAGTTTGTAATCGACTTAGCGCCAGGAACTGCACCGATATCGAAGGCCTCGTACAGAATGGCTCTGGTAGAAATGAAGGAACTGATGGTGCAACTGCAAGAGCTACTAGACAAGAAATATATTCAACCAAGTGTATCACCGTGGGGAGCGCCAGTATTATTCGTGAAGAAGAAGGACGGATCAATGCGTCTTTGCATTGATTATAGGGAATTAAATAAGGTCACTATTAAGAATAGGTATCCGTTGCCTAGAATAGATGACTTGTTTGACCAGTTAAAGGGTGCTAAATACTTCTCGAAAATAGATTTGAGAAGTGGATATCACCAATTGAAGGTAAGAAAGGAGGATATACCTAGAACGACATTCAGAACTCGGTATGGACATTACGAGTTTCTGGTGATGTCTTTTGGTTTAACAAATTCCCCTGCTGCGTTCATGGATTTGATGAGAACCGATTCATAGCCAATGAGAACCTTTTATTTTGAATATCTTTTCAAAACCTTTCCAATAGCATATATATATGAGAACCGATTCATAGCCAATGTTCTAAAAAGCACTAAAGGAAGGAGGGCCGGAAATGGGGGGGGGGGGGGGGCTAGCGCCTAGGTGGGACCTAGGCGGAATTTTTTATTTTAAGTCAATTTTAATATTTGTCGTACATTTATCCAAACAAAACAATAATATAAAGAAAAATAATCTATAATAAAGATAATAAAAGACCCTTGCTTAAAGTTCAAACACGTATCCATATTGCCAATGTCAAAGTTCAAACACAAACATGCAATTGTTCAAAGTTCAAACATATCTTTACCGTATTAGTTTTATTCATAAATAAGATTGCTATTAAATAATAAAATTTAAAATTTAAAAAATTCAATATTAAAACTTAAGAAACTAAACATAAATTTAAGAATTATATTAAATTAAACTAGATATTACAAATGTATCATCATTTATATAATTTGAAGTTAGTACAAGTTCAAAAAATTACAACTATAATAAAATTATCCATTTTGACTTAATATTGTTAACTTCTTATTGTGATTTGATATGCTACAACCTACATTATGAATATGGTTATTAGAAAAATAAATATATCAACATCTAGTTTGGGTAGTTATTAAAAAAAAAACCTCTCCGTCTATGCCCCTAATTTTTTTTGGAGGATTTTTTTTGCACTGGCAAGCTGAGATGAGGCACTGTGGGGCTTAGGCGCCGAGGGGCCTAGTGCTTAAAGCGAGAACCTAAAGCGACCTAAGCGAGAATTTTTAGAGCATTGTCCATAGTCAACGTTGTAAACTTAACATTTTACTTGCAACAGATCTCAGTCGTCCATTCGCGAATCGAATGGTGTAATGAAACCCTAGTCCACACTTTAATATGGGGGAGATCACAATTTAGTTTTGCAGACGGAGGTCCACTAAATCAATATACAAAAATACCCTATTTTCAAAAGTAATTCTCGCCCATAAAATTAAATTGCAGATAAGAGCGATTATTTTTTTAATTTTTTTTTTAAATGTCTAATTGGCCAGAATCCTTTAACTAGTTGAAGGCAATTCCAAATCCTCCTCGTATGAGACCAGTCCACCATTCCAGTTCTGGCCACAGCCAAAGGTGGCACTAGAAAAGAACTTACCTCGTTATCTTGGGTGTTCAAATAGTTGTAACCAATGGTAAAAAGTTGCAATAAATGCTAATCATTGCGATTAGAGGAAACATTTGGAGCATCTCTAACAACCTCTTCAACTATTTTGGGATATTCAAATAGGTAAGTCATATCAGAAAAATTATCTCCAACAGTCTCTCCAACATTTGTCATCAAATCTGCAACCTCATTTTCTCTCTTCAGAATTGGTAAGTTGACCCTGTCTTTTCAAAATATTTATTTGTTTTGGGAGAATTAAAATCAAATGAAAAAGGCTAAAAACATTTATTTTTCTTGATGTGTTTGATGTATAACTCATTTTAAAATTTAATATCATCATTTTTCAAATTTGAAGAGTTTTTTGTTTCTATTATTGTTGGAGATGCTCTTAGAATTCAACAATCAAGTTCTAACCCATAACACACACCTGCCATTCGTCAAAGCCCTGCATACTTTTAGGGTTCAATTTCTTGATATCAACAATCATTCCAGTACTAATCCTGGAGGGAGCAAGCTCATTCTCATCCACCCATTCCTTAAAAACAGTCCCAAAATCTCCTATACCTAACACAGTATCAGACTTGAAACTTTTCATGGCACTTTTCATATCTGAAAAGCTATATATCTTCAGATTGGAAGTAGGCAATATTTCTCCATTTGAATAAGTCATCACTTGCTGCAGCGGAAAATCGGCTCTGGCCCGCACTGCTGCTGGTAGTAGCCAAGAATCCACCACCGTTGCTATAATTTGATGTCCCTGAAACAAACAATAAAAAATTACAACAAAAAAATTTCATCAAATAGCTTGTTTCTTTCTATTTCAAATGGTGGACTGATCCCTTACAATTTGAAGGTAATTTTGGACAATTTGACGTAAAAAAAACCTCTTATCTGCAGTTTAATTGTGCGGACAATGATTACTTTTAAAAATAGGGTATTTTTGTACATTGACATAGTGAGCATTCATTTGCAGAACATAACTGCGTGCTCCCCCATATTAAAGTGCGGATTGAGATTCCATTACACCGTTCAATCCGTGAATGGACGGCTGAGATCTGTTGTAAGGATATATTAAGTTTACAACGGTGGTTGTGGATCGGTCCCCTATATATATATATATACTAGCAACAGTCCCGTGCCTCCGGCACTATGGATGGTGGGATTTATCCCAAACTTTGGACGGCCAAGATGATTTATTAGGATGAGCGGAAAATTCAAAATCATTTGTATTTTGTTATATAGATTTTACAGGTATAAATTGTATATTGGAAATGACTTGTCGACTTATGAGCAACTAGTTGGATGCCTAGTCACTTAAGCACCTTGCCACCGACATGACTCAACTTTACGACTTGGCAATTATGATGTCAAGAACACGTACAGAAAATTTTGTACATGTATTGAACTTATGTCATGTAAACTAAGACATACTAAACTTAACAGAGATATTTGACTTTTGTTGCTCCAAGTCATCCTTATGAGGACATGATACATCTTGAGATATTCTCCATACGAGGATATGATACATCTGAACTGTTTGAGAGAATTTTATTTTGAAACACATTGCAGTTGAATTTAACTGTTTGTGTTGCTGGTATTCTGACTTTTAGGTTATATTCGCATGTTAAGTTGGTTTGTCTTTGTCCATGTGTTTTAATGCAGTGGCCACTTTTGGCTGTAAAAAATCATGCATCAGTCTTCTTTTTCAGTTAAAACCTTGTTTAGATTATCTTGATGTTCAACTCTCTAATTATTCAGTTTTGACTTTTTAATCCGCACATAAGAATGATTGTTTAATAACTTAAACTTTGTCATTTGGATTTATTGAAGGACCGGGGGATGAATATTAGTGATTACGACCCGAACGTGAATACGTTGCAGTGGATGGGGTCTAGTTATTTGGTGGTGGATGATGCTGAAGGAACATGCTATGTTTGAAGATGGACATATTAGTGATGGCGGAGATGAAGCTTCCATTGTTCAGGACGCGATGGAGGAACGAGTGGAGGAAGATCATGCAAGACAGGATCCAGCACTGGAAGATGATGTTATTCAACAAAAAACAATAACAAATGCCACTAAAAGGATTCCAGGGCAAGTATATTCTATGACTATGAGTAATGTTCATGTGAATGGGACTTGCTCATGTAGCACAAATAATAATTTATCTTTATGGGAAGGCCATCAGGTTTTTTCTGAGTTTGTGAATTCTATGACTGTTTAATGAGTGTTTTGCAAAGTTACTGCTAAATTTGGAATATCACTGGTAATTGAGTTTTCTTTTTTTGGTTTGTTTGGAGAATGTGATCTTTACGTACTTGGCCTGTAATTAAAATTACAACCTTTTAACAATTCAAATGTATTTTCTCTGTGTGTCCGTATTCTCATGTTCTTTTTTATTTTTATTTTTATTTTTATTTTTATTTTTCTACATTTTTATTAGACAGCGGAGGCTATCTGCCCATACTTTAGTAGAAAGAAGCCCTAATATGAGAATAGAAAATTCCATTGTTATGCATAACAAAAATATTACTTAACATGGATGGCACTGAAATGTGTTACATTACACTCGTGTGGTTATAACCTCTTTATTTATTTATTTTATTATATGCTAAATATCTCTCAACCTTTGCGCATGTACTTGATTCATATTTTTTGGTCTTTGTTGTGCATAAAGCTTTAGCTAGATAGGCAAATACATCATAAGTGTTTACTTCTAAGATAAAGCTTTGGACAATTTAAATCGTAAGGTTATGTTTGTTGGTAAGGATTATACTTAAGATAAGATTATTAATTTCAAGTGTTTTGTTTGTTTTTAAATTTGAGTTTGGGACTATTAGTCCTGAGATTATAAAATAGCTTAAGATGTGGGTTTATTTAATATTATGTTCTACTTGGTGTTATAATCCCTACCATTTGGGATTAAAAACTGTTAGACAAAATTAACCTCAACTTTTTTTTTTAAAATGACCATAATATCCTGCAATTTATATTATTATTACTGACAACTTAAAACTTACTAGTACAAAGACTAAATATTATTATATTTTTTGGGGAGGGTTGGGGTGGGGCGGGGATGGGGGTGGGGGTGGGGGTGGGGGGGGGGGGTGTGTGTGTGTATATATAATAATTGAATATTATTTTTTTGGGAAGGGTGGAGAGTGAGGGGTGAAGGATGGGCGAGTGGGGGTGGGGTGTATCGACGTCGGGATTTTTATTTGTCCATTTCTGTTCTTGTCTTTTGGTGTTCACATTTTAGGTGAGATTTGTTTGAAAAAACAAGTTTGAAAAGATCCGACATGTATATGTCGATGATTTGACTATGAGAGTCGCCAGTTGGTATTTTTAAATGGTTGCACCAACTCAACTGAGAAAAGGTTTGCACAAAGATCTAGTGATATGACCTTTGTTTAACTGTCCTCGAGAAACCAAAAATTCGTTAGGTGCAGGGGCTTGATTAAGCGGAGGGAAGGTGTTAGCCACCCCCTAACTTCCGTGATAACACGGTTATCGCCACTTTTCATTAAACTTTTATCTCTGTGTGTGTGTGAGTTAGGTCTATGTGCAGTTGTTTGGAAGTAGTGTTATGCCTCGTTTGCACCTATATACAAAGGGTTTGACTTTTGTATAAAAGTTCAATTTTAACAAGATATAGCAGTGAAGTTTTGTAAAACAGGTTTTTCAAATCTTTGTGCTCAATAGTAATTGAGGCCTTTGATACTTCTATTTTATTATGTGTTCGACTTAATTCCTTTTATTTTCGAGATGCGAGGCATCTTCGAGAAAATAAGGTATATAGCAGTGCCAAACTCCTTGTGGGCATAAGAGTCATCTAAGGATATTCAGACACCGTAGATAATTTTCAAGCTGACTGCAGCTCCAAAATGTCCGTCACGGGAACCGAATCTAGATTCAGAAGCTGAATCTGTGATCACATGATTCTTAGTCTCACATGAAAAAGCAATATGTACAAAAGCTAGAAAAAGAACTAGATTTGAGTAAATCTAACCATTCTAGCTTGAACGGTTCCAGTTTAGTCACTATGAACCGGTTAAAGTAAGAAATAGCTAGATTGAGGCAAATCTAGCATGCAGTCCGGAAGATTAAATATCTACAATATGAAAGCAGAAAAGCATATATTTACTTAAAAACGATAAATATATATATATATAAGTATATATATGGACGATCAACTGCCACGAAGTAAACTCTAGGCAGGACTTTGAATTGTAAATATATATATATAAGCAGTAAAAGGCCACGAAGTGATTTCCAAGCCATACTGAAATGTAAATATATATATATATATATATATATATATATATAAGTTGTAAAGCGCTTTTATATATATATCCAGGCTCAATCGAAATAGAGTTTGATAATGATTTATATATAAGTATGTGTATATATATAAAAGCAATAAACGCACAGAATATTCTATCCAGGCTCCATTCGAATTCGAGTTCGACATATATATATATATATATATATATATATATATATATATATATATATATATATAAGCAATAAAATACCACAGATCGACGATCCGGGCATACCCACACAACGCGACTCTCAACGTTAGTAGATATAAGTATATAGAAGTAGTAGAAAGCTTAAAAATCTGAAAAATCTTATAATGGGCTACCAAGAAGACTTTAGATAGCTTTTGACGGCTGAAAACTCGGTTTCCACCAGTTAAACTTCAGTATGTTACAAAACACGAGCTTACAAGTGTTTAAAAAGAAAAATCACTCAGTTTAGAGTACTCTAGTAGTGTATATAGGCCGAAATGGACAGAGTTTTCTCTCATTTTCTCTTTTTTTTTCAAATGAGCTGCCAAGAGCTCATAATTAAAGACTAGATGGCCGCATGTCCACCTGCGGCTGTCCGGGGTGCCCCGGGCCATGTGGGTCCTGTCATCTCGAAGTACGTGCAATTTGGCTATGCGCTGTCCGCTCGAACCTTCATAACTTTCAATTCGGGCTTCCGATAAAGGAGTGATGTACCTTTTCGAAAAGCTGTTGTCGAGAGCTACACAATGACATAGGATTAGAGGTTGTACGAAGCCGGGAAGATGGGTCCATGACCAGATCTCCAAGTCTTCAAAGTTTATTCGTTGTACTGCCTTGTGTAGTAGTCAGTCGGGATTTGAGCTATGGTTCTTGTGGGACACCTTGATATGTAGTGTGGATTGAAATATGTTGAGACGACGTGAATGTAGCATTGAGGTGGTAAATGATGATTTTCCCCCCACCGGGGTTATCTCCGGCTTTTGCGCAGATGTAGCAGTCGTTGCTCTGAGTTATCTCTAAGATTGGGCTGCTGTGAATGTTGAATGTCCTCAGGGTTATCTCTGAGGTTAGAACTAAATCTCACGGGGTTTTCTCCGGGATTGGAACTGAGTATCCTGGGGTTGTCTCCGAGGTTGAAACTGACTTTTCTGGGGTTATCTCTAGAACTTGGACTGCATCCCTCAGGGTTATCTCCGAGGTTGGAACTGAATCTCCCAGGGGTTGTCTCCAGGATTAAAACTGAGTCTCTTGAGGTTATCTCCGAGATTGAAAACTGGACCTCACGGGGTTCTCTCCGGGGTTGAAACTGATTTGACTTCCAGGGTTATCTCTAGAAGAGGATTCTGCCCTCCTGCAGGGTTAGTAACATGAACGCAAAATTTTGAGTTGCAAAGATGTCTTCAAATGGGAGGTTTCTCCATGCTTGAGACCACAAGATGTTGACATTGGGGTTATCACCAAAGTCCTTAATCCTCATTACAGGCTTTCCACCAAAGACGCTTTCCTCATGTGCGAGTGACTCTTTGGGGAATCGTGATTTGATTGCTGAGGATCTGTATAACAGATTCCATCATCGGTCCTCCCCGATGAGGATGGTTTTCCACAGTTTGTATCGTCAGGTCTTTCTGACACTTTGTTGGAGTTACAGCTAACAATTTGTACTGTCAGGGCTGCCTGACCTTCGTTGAAATGTCATTCAATGGCTAATATCATCAGACCATTTCTGATGCTTCGCTGGATTTATTTCCAATGACTGGTGATGTCAGGGTTGCCTGACCCTCATTGAAATGTACTTCAACAGCTAATATCATCAGACCATCTTCGATGCTTCGCTGGATTTACTGCCAACGGCTGTAATGTCAGGGCTGCCTGACCTTTATTGAAATGTCTTTCAACGGCTAATATCATCGGACCATCTCCGATGCTTCGGTAGATTTACTACCAACACCTGATGATGTCAGGGCTGCCTGACCTTCATTGAAATGTACTTTAACGACTAGAGATGTATGACATCTCTGCTGGGGATAGATTTCTGAAGAGATGTATGATTTTGTTTCCAATTACAACCCAGGTTAATGGTATCAGACCTTCGCGAGGTATTGCCAAGGGTAGCTTTCAGTAGCTTTGATAATAAGCTTTGTGAACCCTATATTTGGGCGAATACCAATGATTGATATGTAGACCCACAGTTTGGTGCGGGCACATTTCTTCATCCGATATTTGGGCAGAGATCTTTCTGAGGTGGATACTTTTGATCCTTCTAGCTTTGAGGCTGGCCCTTTAGGTGGCCCATATTCAGATGGGTTTGCCGGTGCAGATCCTCCGTTGTATCAACCTGATATCCCTACTGGCAGAGATTTAGTGACTCAGGAGGAGTTACATCAGATGTATAGGTTGGATGATGTGGACATCAACACTATTGACTTCTTATGATGTATTTCTCGCTATATCTTTTGATAGGCCTCTGTTAGATATTGGGCTATTGCACCATTCTCGTTATATCTTTTGATAGGCCTCTGTTATTTGTTGGGCGGCTGTGCCCCATTTCACTATATTTTCCTGTTATATACAAAGATGATGTATTTAGATGATGATGTACTTAGAAATGTATGTATACTATTTTCCATTCCCTACATCATATTGTCATCTGTTGTTTATTATGCATGCATTATGTTTATGGACATGCATTTCCAAAGATGAGTTTAGCATTGACCCCTAGATGGTCTTACGACATGACCCTATAAATATCTTCATCCACAGTTAGCTACATTAAGCATACCCCACCAGTATTGGTGGCATCTTCCTTGAGATTGTGGTATGATAGTTCGTCCTCCCTAGATCGGGTGACAGCTGATCAGCTAATGCGTCACTCTATGACCCTCATGACATTCCAGGTTCCATCGGGTTTCGTAGAGGGCATGCTGTAGCATTGGGTACCAGATAGGTAGGTATTCAGATTTGATACCCAAGAGTTGACTCCCACATTTAAGGAGTACGAGCGCCTTACAGACTTGCCATTGGATAGGCCATGCGCTCGGATGGCTGTCGTTGACATAAGCCAATAGTTTATAACCTTTACAGGCTTGAGGAGCAGAGTTGCACTGGATGAGATTTCCTCGGGGCATGTAGTGTCTATGAGTTTTCTGATTGACAAATTTGGGTCATTGGATGGTTATCTGCGATACTCCGGGGATTTCACCATCTCTGAGGATGATTGGCGTGTTGCCCGGGTAGATGTACTCTTGATGTGTATAATGGCGTATCTATACATGCCGTTGTACATGGACCACTTAGATATCGGCGTGATCATGGTAGTCCGGGCTCTCCGGGAAGGACATACCATCTTACTGATGATTCTGGCAGAGACCTTGAGGTCAGCCACGTATTTCCATACCCATTCTGTGGGGGTCTTTACAGGGAGTTCGGTCTTGCTGTACGTGTGGTTTATGACACACTTGAGACCGATTGACACTTTCCGACGCCATGGGTATTGTTTTTCCCATAAGATAGCCATGTCATACTCCTTTCAGTCGGCGAAGTGTACAGACGCAACTTCTTGGTCGGCTTTTTTGTTAGGGATCGAGGATGCGTTTGATATTTTTCCGTGTACATGGCTTAGTTTTCCTACAACTTTATCACTCATGCAGCTGGCATGGACTCTCTTCCCCTGGCCGATTTGAGGGGTGTGACAACATATCATCCACTAGCTGTGATGGCATAGTTTGACCAGGTTTAGGATGTTCATCTCTTTGACTGGGCATTGGGTCAACATTTATCATCTCGGCTTCTGCCAACAGAGGATTTGTCCACGATTTATACCTGTTGGACCCAGCGTGAGAGGGCTGACTTTACTACTAGCCATCCAGGTCGCTCTATTGAGTATTCTGCATGGTTGGAGGTAGAGATTGCATCGGCTAGGGTTGTATCCTCAGAGCCGGGTATTGATTCTGATAGTGGGGAGCCTATGGAGTACCTTAATTGTGATGCCCCCAAAATAGGTCCACACAACCCATTCCGAGTCGCCAAATACATGGTACAGAAAATAACTACAACTTCAGTATTACAATTGTCGTGCAAAATACGACAAAACATATGCTGTGAGTTTAAATACAAATATTGTCTTCTAGACAATATCCAAACTCAAATAAGTTATCATTACAATTATTTATACACTATTTTACAAAATAGTGAGGACTGCTAAAATAATTGTATTGAAACATCACTCCACACCCCGACTAGTTCCCGCTATATTCTCGCCTCCTAAGAAGAAAAATGCAACAAAAAGGAAAAGGGTGAGCTCAATTAGCTTAGTAAAAAATATTATGACTAAGATAATATAGAACAAATTATCGTTAGCCTTCAATAAATAAGACAAAATATAATGGACAACAAGTTTTAGATCAATATTTGCAGCGGAAATAACAATTCATTAGAAGAGTTAAGTAGAGAATGAAGTCTACTATCTTCTATGATTTAAAAGTCTATCATTAATATTTTATCCCTGTAACATCAATCAATATACATCTTTGAACCAAATATTCATCTTTGCTCTACGGGCCAAAGATATTCATTTGTATCACTAGTTGGTCATGTTCATCTCAACACCTGTCCATCTTCGCACCACGGGTCAAAGATATTCATCAGGTAATCATTCATCTTTGCATTACAGGCCAAAGATATTCAGTTTAGGATGTTCATCCCATTGACGGGGCATTGGGTCAGCATTTGTCATCTCGACTTCTATCAACAGAGGATTTGTCCAGGGTTTATACCTTTTGGACCCACCGTGAGAGGGCTGACTTTACTACTAGCCATCCAGGTCGCTCTACAGAGTATTCTGCATGGTTGGAGGTAGAGATTGCATCGGCTAGGGTTGTATCCTCAGAGCCGGGTATTGATTCTGATAGTGGGGAGCCTATGGAGTATCCTGATTGTGACACTCCCAAAATAGGTCCACACAACTCATTCTGAGTCGCCAAATACATGGTATAGAAAACAACTATAACTTCATTATTATAATTGTCGTGCAAAATACGACAATACATATGTTGTGAGTTTAAATACAAATATTATCTTCTAGACAATATCCAAACTCAAATAAGTCCTCAATATAATTATTTATACACTATTTTACAAAATAGTGAGGACTGCTAAAATAACTGTATTGAAACATCACTCCACACCCCGACTAGTTCCTGCTATATTCTCGCCTCCCGAGAAGAAAAATGGAACAAAAAGGAAAAGGGTGAGCTCAATTAGCCCAGTAAAGAATATTATGACTAAGATAATGTAGAACAAATTATCGTTAGCCTTCAATAAATCAGATAAAATATAATGGACAACACGTTTTAGATCAATATTCGCAGCAGAAATAACAATTCATTAGAAGAGTTAAGTAGAGAATGAAGTTTACTATCTTCTATGATTTAAAAGTCTATCATTAATATTTTATACCTGTAACATCAATCAATATACATCTTAGAACCAAATATTCATCTTTGCTCTATGGGCCAAAGATATTCATTTGTATAACTAGTTGGTCATGTTCATCTCAACACCTGTCCATCTTCGCACCACGGGACAAAGATATTCATCATGTAATCATTCATCTTTGCACTACAGGCCAAAGATATTTAGTTATATCATAATTTAGGACTGAGGATGATGAAAAATATTTTAAAGAAACGAATCTAGTGAGATAAAAGGACAAAGATTAGGGATTCATACTTCAGTTTATCCAAGTTCAAAAATACTCCATAATAATCAATTGTGGAGCAAAATTCAAGAATGAAGATCAAAACATGGATACAATCAAAGATAATAACCATAATAGACCACTTGGACAAAGAAAAGAAAATTTAATTTTTCTATGAATAGTGCCGTATTCGTGAATAGTACTGTATACGTGAATAGTGACGTATATGTGAATAGTAATCCCGACACGAAAAGGTTACAATTTCATAATAAAAATCATACTTCGTGAGTAGTACCATATTCGTGAATAGTGCCGTATACGTGAATAGTGCCGTATACGTGAATAGTAATCTCGATATAAAAAGGTAAAAATTTTATAATAAAATTCATACCAATATTTCGGTATAATGATATTAAAAGAAATAACATCATTTACGAAAAAAATAAGATCTCTTACCTCAAAAGAATAGTACTTCTGACTGAAATATCGGATATAATACTGAAGAAAACTTGCACTGCTTATCAACTTTCAAAGTATCTAAATACTCACAATACGCTCGATATTATAGACCGATAAAACTTCAGATTTTGGTGTGATTTTCAAATCTAACCTAAGCACCATATTTATAGGAAAATACTTAGAACGCCAAAGCAGCCTAACCTGCTACCAGTGACTTTTACCCATTTCTATTCACGCACACCACACTTGAAATTCAACAATTTTTCCATAACAACCAAAAGTGGGGCTCACCCATGTTTTTAATAAAAACATTTATTTTCAAAACTTCAATAATTCATAATAAATAGCCATTTTATCAGAAAAATATGAACCTTATGTCCATTCCATATAAAATTTAATTCTCTACAATTTTGTAAAAGAAAGTTTTTCCAAATTCTAAACCAAAAATGACCGAAATCCACATACGGATAATTTTTAATACCTTCATTTATATCCACATAAAATCAATATTTTCTTATCATATAAATCAATAATTAATTATTTACAAATAATATTACAGTTGCACAATAATGACAACCAGGTCGTTCCCAGGATAGAGAGGGCTTTCTAATAAAGAGTTCTCCTTACTAGCGCACAATTAGGTGACCAAAGCCCTTTGCTAGACATAACTTCCTTAGCCATTGCCAATAATGCTATCTAATAATATTATTCAAATAATATGAATTATTGATCTGATAATGGGAAATATTATGTAGTGGTAATTATTGAAACAACAATAATATAAAATATCAATGTAGCAATTATTGAATCAATAAAATAAATATTGAACAGTAATTACTGTAGCAATTATTGAGAAGCCTTTTTACGTAAGAATCAATAATCCACAAATATTGTGCAATACCGTGTGCTACTGTGCAACCACGCGTATTACTGTACTTTAACCACCAGGTATTCCAACAGTGTTAACGGTAACAACTACGTCGTTATTTATAAAAAAACTAAAACTTGTCGTTTTCTTTATCCGACAGTTTTCTATTATGGGGCCCACAAATGGCTGCGCCATCGTACGAATATTCCTCGACAACAAGAATATTCCACGACCAAACGAATATTCCCCGACAATAATGAATATTTTATAATCACTTGCTTAGTTAAAATATTTGCGCATTTTACCCATAACTAACCACATTAATCAAATCCACCCCTTACTATTTCAAAAAAAAAAAATGAATAGAGGAAAATCAAATTTATTTATAAAAAGTTGGGGTTTTACAACCTCCCCTCCTTATAAAATTTCATCCTCGAAATTGACGTACGTACCTGATGTTTCGAAAAAAGTGAGGATACCTCACTTTCATTTCCGATTCCAACTCTCAGGTCATTTCCTTAATTGCATGGTTCCTCCACAAAACTTTGACTTGTAGTATAACCTTTGTGCATAGGACATGCTCCTTCCTAACCAAGATCTTGACATATACCTCCTCATACGTTAAATCTTCGATTATCTCATTTGGTTCTAACTCAATAATGTGGTTTGGGTCTTTCACATATTTACGAAGCACATATATGTGAAAAACATTATGAACACGAGACATGCTTGGAGGTAATGCGAGTCTATAGGTCACATTTCCTATTCAGTCAAGAATCTCAAATGAACCAAAAAATCGTGGATTGATCTTTCCTCTCTTCCCGAATCTTGTAACTCCCTTCCATGGAGCAATACATAACAATACATGATCCCCAATATTAAATTCCACGTCCTTTCGATGAAGATCCGCATAACTCTTTTGTCGATCATGTGCCATTTGTATACATTGTCGGATCATTTGGATCTTTTCTGTAGTCATACGTTCCAATTTTGGTCCCAATAATGTTGCTTCACCCACCTCATCCCAACATACTGGAGAGCGACCCTTTCGTCCATACAACGCTTCGAATGGAGCCATGCCTATACTTGCTTGATAACTGTTGTTATAGGAGAATTCCACCAATGACAAGTACTTATCCCAATTTCCTTTGAAATCTAGGACACAAAGTCTTAATAGATCTTCAAGAGTTTGAATAGTCCTTTCTGATTGCCCGTCCGTTTGAGGATGGTATGCCGAATTGAATCGTAAATCCGTGCCCATAGCTTTCTACAAACTAACCCAAAATCGTAAAGTGAATCTTGGGTCACGATCCGAAACTATGGATACGGGCATGCCATGCAATCTCATAATCTCATTCACGTACATACGAGAAAGATGTTCAAGGGAATAAGTCTCCCGTATCGGCAAGAAATAAGCAGACTTGGTTAATCTATCAACAATAACCCAAATCACATCTATGCCTTGAGAAACCTTGGGAAGACCCGTAACAAAATCCATGGTAATGTGTTCCCACTTCCATTTCGGAATCTCAAGTGGTTGCAATGGACCCTTTGACACTTGATGCTCCGCCTTTACACGTTGACAAGTTAAACACCTCGAGATAAACTCCGCGATCTCTCTCTTCATATTGCTCCACCAAAATGTATGTCAAAGATCATGATACATTTTGGTACTCCCAGGATGGATTGCAAATGGTGTGTTGTGTGTCTCCATCGTGATTCTATGCTTTAAGTCAGAATCGTTAGGAATGTAAAGTCTGGAGTTGACTCGAAGTATTCCTTCTTCATCGATTCTTACTTCTGGAATAACACCTTCTTATACTTTCTTCTTCATACGCATCAGCTCTGGGTCTGTGGCTTGAGAAACTTTAACTTTATCGATTAAAGTCGGTTCTACTCGTATGTTTGATATAATCACGTGGGTACTTGGAGCCTTTAACTCTATCTCCATCCTTTGTAAGTCGTACGAAATGGGTCTTTGTGTTAACAACATCGCACTCGTACATGCATACGATCTTCTACTCAATGCGTCAGCTACCACACTTACTTTTCTAGGATGATATTGAATGGTATGATCGTAATCTTTCAAAAACTCGAGCCAACGTCGTTGCCATATGTTGAGTTCCTTTTGGGTGAAGAAATATTTGAGGCTTTTATCCGTATAAATCTCCACTTTCTCCCCATACAGGTAGTGTCTCCAGATTTTCAACGCAAAAACGACTACTGCCAACTCCAGATCATGAGTAGGATAATTCCTCTCATATTCTTTGAGTTGTCGCGAGGCATAAGTTATGACTTTTCCATGTTGCATGAGAACACATCCTAACCCTTTGCCCGAAGCATTGCTGTAGATAAAAAATCCATCCGAACTAGATGGTATTGTAAGAACAGGTGTCGAAATGAGTCTCCTCTTGAGCTCTTGGAAACTTTTCTCGCATTCCTCGCTCCATACAAATTTTATATCTTTCCGAGTCAGTTGAGTTAACGGAGTAGCGATTCGAGAAAATCCTTCCATGAATCTCCGATAAAAACCAGCTAAGCCCAGAAAGCTGCGTACTTCGGTCATCGACTTCGGTTGCTCCCAACTTTGTATTGCTTCAATCTTTGTCGGGTCAACAGATACTCCATTTTTTGACACCACGTGCCCAAGGAATGCTACTTCCTCAAGGCAGAACTCGCATTTCTTTAGCTTGGCATATAGCTTGTTTTTACGAAGCCTTTGAAGTATCAGCTTCAAATGGTGCTTATAATCTTCACGACTTTTGGAACAGATGAGGATGTCATCAATAAAGACGACAATGAACTGATCCAAATATTCCTTGAACACACGGTTCATCATATACATGAAAGTAGCAGGAGAATTAGTCAATCCAAAAGACATGACTAAGAATTCATAACGTCCGTACCGAGTTCTGAAGGCGGTCTTCAGAATATCCTCAGTTTTAATCTTCAGCTGATGATATCCAGAACGAAGATCGATCTTTGAAAATAATTATGCACCTTGCAACTAGTCGAACAAGTCATCAATGCCAGGTAGTGGATACTTATTCTTGATGGTGACATGGTTCAATTCCTGGTAGTCAATACAAAGTCGCATACTCCCGTCTTTCTTCTTTACGAATAAAATAGGAGCACCCCAAGGAGATCTACTAGGACGAATGAAACCAATGTCTAACAACTCCTGTAGTTGGACCTTTAACTCCTGAAGTTTAATAGGAGCCATTCGATATGTGGTTTTAGAAATAGGTTTTGTACCAGGTTCAAGGTCAATAAAGAATTCAACTTCACGTTCTGGGGGTAGACCGAGAAGTTCTTCAGGAAATACGTCAAAAAATTCACTAACAACATAAATTTTATTCAAATCTGACGTATTTTTGTTCAAGTCCATGACATGGGCTAAGAAAGCTTGACATCCATTTTTCAATAAACAAATGGCTTTATGGCTTGATATGACAGTGATTGACTTTAGTGGTTTGGTTGCTTGAATTCACATAATAGGTTGGTTAGGAATATGAAAACTAACAACCTTACAAAAATAATCAATTTTGGCATGATGAGTAGTTAACCAATCAATCCCTAAAAGCACATCAAATGCAAGTATTTTTAAAGAAATAAGATCAACAAGTAATGTGATGGTACCAACTTAAATAAAGCAAGATTTATAAACCGTGGATGTAACGAAAGTTTCTCCTAATAGAGTTTCAACAGATAAGTCAAAGTCTAATTTTTCAGGGGTCAAGTTCAAACATTGAGCACAAGCAGGAGAAATAAAAGAATGGATAGAACCGATATCTAATAAGGTATAAACTTCGCAAGAGTTTATGTTTAGCTTACCCGTGATCACCTCGCTTGGGTTCCTCGCGTTTGGGCAGTCACGACAAACGCTCTTCCAGGAACCACCGACTTTGACTTGTCCGGGACAGCCTTTGGAGTCACCATCCCCGCTGGACTTGGTTTCGCTACAGGACAATCTCGAGCTATATGACCTTCTTTTCCACAGTTATAACACACCTTGAATTGTTGTGGGCAGTTTGGCTAATGTGTCCCTCTTTCCCGCATTTATAACATACGACCGTGGTGGTCGGTCGTTCTCCTCCCCAGAAAAATAGATTGATGTTTGTCTTGACGTCTTCACATTGTCATTGTTGTACCTTCTCTTTTTGAAATCTCCCCCCGACTCGCTTCTTCTACTATCATGGACACGATTACCACCAGAGTGGTTACCACTTTTGTTCGGATATTTTCCTCCTCATTGGTTATCATTGCTCCGATGACTGCTGCCACCGGTATGACCCTGGTTTTGGTCCCTCGGTTGAACAGACTCATTATCTCACTCTAATAATTGAGCCCTGTTCACAACATCTGAATATTGAGAAAATTTGTGAGAGATAAGGTATTGACGAATTTCTGGTTTCAAACCTCTTAGAAACATCCGCATCATACGTTCCTCATTCTCTACTAAATGAGGTGCAAACCTGGATAACTCCGTGAACTTAGCCTCGTGTTGGGACACAATCATGTTGTTCTGTTCTAGTCTGATAAACTCTAATTCCTTCATATGACGAATACTTTCAGGAAAGTACTTGTCATTGAATAGTTTCTGGAATGCTTCCCAAGACATGTTGAGTGCGGCTGGCTGGGTATGCTTTATAGATTCCCACCAGTAATATGCCTCACCACGGAACATAAAGGTGGCGAATGGAACCTTCTGTTCCTCCGTGCATCCTAAGATATCAAATATCTTGGCAATTTGCTTAACCCACATTTCCACCTTGATCGGATTCGGCTTTCCCAAAAACTCTGGTGGTCCCAACTCTTTGAACTGCTTGGTTTGTGATGTCAAGCGTTACTTATTATTTCCACCCGTATTTTGTATACGAGTCTCCCTCGTCTGATTTTGCACGAACTGCAAAAAGCTTCTAAACATCACATCATTCATCGTTTGATCGGTGGTGTTGTTTACAGGAGGAACATTGTCGTCCTGTTGCACGTTCTCCTGGTTGGTGATTAAAGGTGTCTCCACGGTCTCATTCACTCCATTGTCAACATTTTCAGCTGCCATTCTCAAATACTGCCATAAAACAAGGGTTAATTAAAGAAATTGATATACCACATATTATCCCTATATTCTGACCGACCAATTAAACACAAATAAGCTTAGGTAGGACACACTAGCAAAGGATTTACTCGTCTCTCGCCTCTTAGTTCTATTCCCCGATCTCCGCCAGAGACCATATCCCTAAGCTCTGATACTAACTGTGACGCCCCAAAAATAAGTCCACACAACCCATTCTGAGTCGCTAAATACATGGTACAAAAAATAACTACAAGTTCATTATTACAATTGTCGTGCAAAATACGACAACACATATGCTGTAAGTTTAAATACAAATATTGTCTTGTAGACAATATCCAAACTCAAATAAGTCCTCATTACAATTATTCATACACTATTTTAGAAAATAGTGAGTACTGCTAAAATAACTGTATTGAAACATCACTCCACACCCCGACTAGTTCCCATTATATTCTCGCCTCCTGAGAAGAAAAATGGAACATAAAGGAAATGGGTGAGCTCAACTAGCCCAGTAAAGAATATTATGACTAAGATAATGTAGAACAAATTATCGTTAGCCTTCAATTAATCAGATAAAATATAATTGACAACAAGTTTTAGATCAATATTCGCAGCGAAAATAACAATTCATTAGAAGAGTTAAGTAGAGAATGAAGTCTACTATCTTCTATGATTTAAAAGTCCATCATCAATATTTTATCTCTGTAACATCAATCAATATACATCTTCGAACCAAATATTCATTTTTGCTCTACGGACCAAAGATATTCATTTGTATCACGAGTTAGTCATGTTCATCTCAACACCTGTCCATCTTCGCACCACGGGCCAAAGATATTCATCAGGTAATCATTCATCTTTGCACTACAGGCCAAAGATATTAAGTTATATCATCATTTAGGAATGAGGATGATGAAAAATATTTTAAAAAAATGAATCCACTAAGATAAAAGGACAGAGATTAGGGATTCGTACTTCAGTTTATCCAAGTTCAAAAATACTCCATAATAATCAATTATGGAGCCAAATTCAAGAATGAAGATCAAAACAATACAATCAAAGATAATAACCATAATAGACCACTTGGACAAAGAAAAGAAAATTTAATTTTTCTGTGAATAGTGCCATATTCGGGAATAGTGCTGTATACATGAATAGTGACGTATACATGAATAGTAACCCCGACACGAAAAGGTAACGATTTCATAATAAAAATCATACTTCGTGAATAGTACTCATGAATAGTACCGTATTCGTGAATAATGTCGTATATGTGAATAGTGCCATATACGTGAATAGTGCCATATAAGTGAATAGTAACCTCGATATAAAAAAGTAAAAATTTCATAATAAAATTCATACCAATATTTCGATATAATGATATTAAAAGAAATAACATCATTTACGAAGAAAATAACATCCCTTACCTAAAAAAAATAAAACTTCTGACTGAAATATCTGATATAATGCTGAAGAAAACTTGCACTGCTTATCAACTCTCAAAGTATCTAAATACTCACAAAAATACGCTCGATATTATAGAGAGAAAACTTCAGATTCTGGTGCGATTTTCAATTCTAACCTAAGCACCCTTTTTATAGGAAAATTCTTAAAACGCCAAAGCAGACGAACCTTCTATTGGTGGTTTTTACCCATTGCTATTCACGCACACCACACTTGAAATTCAGCAATTTTTCCACAACAATCAAAAGTGGGGCCCACCTATATTTTGAATAAAAGCATTTATTTTCAAAACTTTAATAATTCATAATAAATAGCCCTTTTATCAGAAAAATATGAACCATATATCCATTCCATATAAAATTTAATTATCTACAACTTTGTAGAAGAAAGTTTTTCCAAATTCCAAACAGAAAATGACCAAAATCCACATACGGATGATTTTTAAAACCTTCATTTATATCTACATAAAATAAATATTTCCTTATCATATAAATCAATAATTAATTATTCATAAATAATATTAAAGAATCACAATAATGACAACCAGGTCGTTCCCAGAAGAGAGGGGGTTTCCGATAAAGATTTCTCTTTACTGACGTGCAATTAGGTGATCAAACCCCTTTCATAAACATAACTTCCTTAGACATTGCTAATAATGTTATCTAATAATATTATTCAAATAATATGAATTATTGATCTGATAATGGGAAATACTGTGCAGTGGAAATTATTGAAACAACAATAATATAAAATATCAACGTAGCAATTATTGATTCAAAAAAATAAATATTGAACAGTAATTACTGTAGCAATTATTAAGTAGTGCCTTCTTACGTAAGAATAAATAATCCATAAATACTGTACAATACCACGTGCTACTGTGCAACCACGCGTATTATTGTACTTTAACCACCAGGTATTCCAACATTGTTAACGGTAACAACTACGTCGTTATTTATAAAAAAAACTAAAACTTTTTATTTTCTTCATCCGACAATTTTCTGTTATGGGACCCATAAATGGCTTCGCCATCGTACGAATATTCCCCGACAGCAATAATATTCTACGACCAAACGAATATTCCCCGACAACAATGAATATTTTATAACCACTTGCTTAGTTAAAAATATTTGCGCATTTTACCCATAACTAACCACATTAATCAAATCCACCCCTTACTATTTCAAAAAAAAATGAATAGAGGAAAATCAATTTTAATTATAAAAAGTTGGGTTTTAATTAGAAAAATTGGTGTTTCTCTTTGAGGATTCAACCGCAGCTTAGATGGTTGCCGGTTTTTCTTCCATTTGTGTGGGGAGACCAGGTAATTCCATCCCTTTGGTCTAAGCCGATGAGGTGTGGTGTAACCGCCCCACAAATGGTCATCGATGTATTCCCGTGTATTGGGGAGATCAGGTAGTTCTATCTCCTATGGATTGGTGTTTCTCTTTGAGGATTGAACCGCAGCTTAGATGGTTGTCGGTTTTTCTCCTATTTGTGTAAGGAGACCAGGTAATTCCATGCCCTTGGTCTATGCCGATGAGGTGTTGTGTAACCGCCCCATAAATGGTCGTCGATGTATTCCCCTGTAATGGGGAGATCAGGTAGTTCCATCTCTTATGGTTTGGTTTGAAAGTTTGAAGGATGATCCCAGTATTGTTGATAGGGTTTTGTGTTTTTGGTAGGGGTGAGACCGCACCGTGAATGACTGCCTACGTACTCCCATTAATGAGGGGGAGATCAGGTCTGCGTAGTTCCAACCTAGCGTGAAAAGGTTGAAAGGTTTATGTTAAAGGGTGTAGAGATTTTTTTTGTTTTTTTATAGTTAGACCGGACAATAAAATGGCTGTCTACGTACTCCCGTGTATTGGGGAGATCAGGTCTGCGTAGTTCGTCCCTGGTGGGACAAACTGATTTTGTGAGTAGTGAGAAAGGTTTTGAAAACCTGAATTGAATGATGGATCTAGTGATCCAAAACAAGGATGCTGGTTTGCAGGTAACTTCAGACATAGTATCGTTTCACGGTGTCCGAGTTGATGAGTTGGGGAAATTCCTCGCCATCCATCTCTTGTAATCTGAGGGCTCCTCCCGCCAATACCTCCTTGAACACAAATGAGCCTTCCCAGTTTGGGGTGAATTTTTCTTTAGATTAATCTTGGTTATCAAGCACCTTCTTCAAGACCAATTCATATTCTTTGAACTGCCATAGTCGGACTTCCTTGTTGTAGGATCGAGCGATCCTCTGTTGGTATAACTGACCATGAAAGATGGCTGTCGTCCGCCTTTCATCTATTAGAGACAATTGGTGGTACCGATCTTGTAACCATTGGTCTTCATCCAAATTGACCCCAAAATAGGTATACATCACCAATCTTGAGTCGCCAAATATATGGTACATAATTTAAATACAAACTTCTTTTATACTGATGCGACAAAAGTGGTGGTAGAGTTTCAACACGGATAATGTCTCGTAGAGAGTATCCAAACTCAAATAAAGTCTTCATTACAATTATTATCACACTATTTCACCGAAATAGTGAGGACTACTAATGCAAACATCTCTGACCATCACTCCGCTTCCCGACTAGTCCCATTACATTCTCATTTCTGAAGAGAACAATGAAAACAAAAGGGTGAGCTCAACTAGCCCGATAAGAAATATTATGACTAAGATAATGCGAAATAAATTATCGTTAGCCTTCAACATGTTGTTAAACGATAAAATATAATAAACATCAAGTTTAATCTGCAGTGAAACAAGCAATCCATTAGAAGAGTCAAGTAGAGAGCATGATATCTACTATCTTCTATGATTTAAAAAGTTTATCATCAATTTTATCATTTGAGACTCGACAATAAATAAACCACATCATCGAATCATCCCTGCACTACGGGCGAAGGATATTCATGTAATCATCAATGGTCATGATTATACCGAATAATCCCTGGTCATAATCATACCAACAACTGTCCATCAATGCACTACAGGCCAATGAGGATTTTTACCACATCATTTGTAACATTACGGTCATGATTATACCAAATAATCTCTGGTCATAATCATACCAATCAATAGTACATCTATGCACGTAAGCCACATATGACTTTTATCACAATATAAGCATGAGGATGATGACAATGATATAAGAATTCAATTAAAAGAAAGCAAAGGATAAATTTTTAAAGATTTATAACTTAATTTATCCAAAATTCAATAATGTCCAAATTGTCAACATGATACTGCTTTGTGGAGTAAAATTCAAGAATAATATTGTATAAAAATGATTTGGACAAAGAAAGAAATTAATTTTTATCATGAATAATTCCCGATTGAATAGTATAGTACCCAAGTGAATAGTACTTGAGAATAGTACCCGTGAATAGTACTTTGTGAATAGTACTTTGTGAATAGTACTTTATGAATAGTAGTACTTTTATGAATAGTACTTATGAATAGTACTTTGTGTGAATAATACCATAAAAAATGAATACTACTCATGGACGATACTCAAAGCATGAAAAGCTTAAAATTTAACAAGAATGTGCGGAAAATATCCTTGTGAAATGATACTAGATGAAGCGCAAATTTCAAGGATATTCTACTAATTTCACGAATATAGAAGCAATACTTTAACAAAATGAGGGTATAATCAGGAATACGAGGCGAAATAATATTACTCACATACTACAGTATGGAAGAAAATATTATTCCTATGAATCTTGAACAAAATAATATCCCTTACCTCGGAAAAAACTGGATCTTTTGGAATAGTGAGGTAGCAGACTTCTCTTCTACTTTCTCTCTAAAGCTTCTCTCTCTATAGCTTCTCTCTCTATAATTGCTCTTGTGAGTCTTAGTGAATTGGTGAGAATGAAAGAAGAATGAGCTTCTATTTATAGGAAAATATAGTTTCGATAATTGCACGTTTTGGGGCTCAAAATATTACAGTATAATACCTTCATCTTTTCTTTCATTTTTAATTTAGTCCTGCAAGTATTATCAAACTTGCACCACCTCCCCTAATAGTAAATCATGTGAATAAATAGTACAATCATGTGAATAAATAGTATAATCATGTGAAAAATTTAATTATAGTATAGTACCTTCATCTATACCTCCATTTTTAATTTAATCATGCAAGTATTATCAATCTTGCACCACCTCCCCTAATAGTACATGCATGTGAATCAATAGTACACACATGTGAACAAATAGTTGTAAGCATGTGAATTAATAGCAATTAATTGCTTATTTATCCGATTAATTACCCGATTGGTCAATATAACCTCCAGACATCCATTATTATCGAAATAGATGTCAATTTCCATTAACACTAATAATCCCAACACAATAAAAATATCAATTTCATCTTTAATCATCACACGAACTTATTCATCATTAATATTATAACTCACAATATTTAACAACCGTATCATTCCCGGAAAGAGGGGGCTTTCAGATAAGGATTTCTCCTATTGCGCCTTGCAATTAGGTGACCAAACCTCTCCTTGATGAGAACTTTCTAGACATTGTCAATATTGCAAATAATAATATGAATAACTTTGTCGTCTCAATTATTGATTTAATAATATAAAATATTATGCGAGATGATCTTGTGACAATAATTGAATCAATAATATGAGAGATATTATCGTGAATTATTGTAGCAATAATTGAGTATAAGCGAGTGACTTCTCACGTAAGCATCAATAATCAATACTGTGTGCTACTATGCAACCACAGCGTATTCTTGTACTTTTACCACTCGGGTAGTTCAACAGTTTAACGGTAAAACTTTCGCCGTTATTTTTATAAAAAGATAATTCTGTCGTTTTTCTAACTACGACAATACTTAGTTGTGGGGTCCACCAATGATTGTGTTGTCGTGCATATAATATTCCTATTAAAATGAATATTCCCAGACCAATCGAATATTATATAACCACTTGCTTACTTTGCAAAATTTGTAAATAATACCCACAACTATAACATTATATCAAATCCACACCATAATATTCAAAAATATATTTCGAAAAAAATTAATCTTTATTCATAAAAGTTGGGGTCTTACAACCTCCCTTCTTATGAAATTTCGTCCTCGAAATTAGGGTGCGTACCTGGTATGTCGAAGAGGTGAGGATACCTTGACTTCATTTCAGATTCTAACTCCCAGGTCATTTCCTCAACATCGTGGTTTCTCCACAAAACTTTGACTTGAGGTATAACCTTGGAGCGTAGAATATGATCCTTCTTATCCAAGATTTTAACAGGTACCTCTTCATACGTTAAATCTTCCACTATCTCATCCGGTTCTAATTCAATAATGTGGTTCGGGTCTTTCACATATTTACGTAACATAGATATGTGAAAAACGTTATGAACACGAGACATACTTGGCGGTAAGGCGAGTCTATAGGCCACAGTTCCTACTCGATCGAGGATTAAAAATGGGCCAATGAATCGAGGATTGAGCTTTCCTCTCTTTCCAAATCTCATAACTCCTTTCCATGGAGCAACACGTAACAACACATGATCTCCAATATTGAATTCCACGTCCTTTCGATGAAGATCAACATAACTCTTTTATCGATCTTGTGAGGTTTTTATACGTTGTCGGATCGTTTGAATCTTTTCCGTAGTCATACGTACCAACTCCGGTCCCAACAACGTTGCTTCACCCACCCACCTCATCCCAAAGATATCTTTGGAGAATGACACTTTCTTCCATACAACGCCTCGAATGGAGCCATGCGATACTTGCTTGATAACTGTTGTTGTAGGAAAACTCCACCAATGGTAAGAACTTGTCCCAACTTCCTTTGAAGTCAAGGACACAGAGTCTTAATAAATCTTCAAGAGTTTGAATAGTCCTCTCCAACTGCCCGTCCGTTTGAGGATGATATGCCGAACTAAATCGTAAATTCGTGCCCATAGCTTTTTGCAAACTAACCCAAAATCGTGAAGTGAATCTTGGGTCTCGATCAAAAACTATGGATACTGGCATACCATGCAATCTTAAAATCTCGTTTATGTACATACGAGCAAGATGTTCAAGTGTATAAATTTCTCGCATCGGTAAGAAATGAGCAGACTTGGTCAATCTATCAATAATGACCCAAATCGCATCTATGCCTTGAGAAACCTTGGGAAGACCAGTAACAAAATCCATGGTAATGTGCTCCCACTTCCATTCTGGAATTTCAATTGGTTACAATGGACCTTTTAGCACTTGATGCTCCGCCTTGACTCGTTGACAAGTTAGACACCTTGAGATAAACCCCTCTATCTCTCTCTTCATATTGCTCCACCAAAATGTATGTCGAAGATCACGATACATTTTGGTACTCCCGAGATGGATTGCAAATGGTGTGTTGTGCGCCTCCATCATGATTTTATACTTCAAGTCGAGAATCGTTAGGAACACAAAATGCAGGTTGACTTCAAAGTATTCCTTCTTCATCGATTCTTGCTTTGGAATAGCACCTTCTTGCACTTTCTTCCTCATACGCATCGGCTCTCCAGTGCAGTAGCTTGAGCGACTTTAACTTTATCGATTAAAGTCGGTTCTACTCATATATTTGCCATCATCACATGGGTCCTGAGGTCTTTAACTCTATCTCCATCCTTTGTAAGTCATACAAAATGGGCCTTTGCGTTGACAATATCGCTTTTCGTGCCGCGCATATGATCTTCTACTCAATGCGTCAACTACTACGTTCGCTTTTCCAGGATGGTATTGAATGGTATGATCGTAATCTTTCAATAGCTCAAGCCATCGTCGTTGCCGCATGTTGAGTTCCTTTTGAGTGAAGAAATATTTGAGGCTTTTATGATCCGTATAGATCTCCACCTTCTCTCCATACAGGTAATGCCTCCAAATCTTAAGCGTAAAAAAGCAATGTTATGACTCTAGATCATGAGTAGGATAATTCCTCTCATATTCTTTGAGTTGTCGTGAGGCATAGGCTATGACTTTCCCATGTTGCATGAGAACACATCTAACCCCTTTGCACAAGCATCATCACTGTAGATGACAAATCCTCCGAGCGATGGTGGTATTGTCGAGAGCAGTCTTTGAAATGAGTCTCCTCTTGAGTTCTTGAAAACTCTTCTCACATTCCTCGCTCAATAAAATTTTGTATCTTTTCAAGTCAATTTGAGTTAATGGAGTAGTGATTCGAAAAAATCTTTCTACGAATCTCCGATAATAACCACTAAGCCCAGAAAGCTACGTTACTTGATCACTGACTTAGGTTGCTCCCAGCTTTGAATTGCTTCAATCTTTGCCGGGTCAACAGATATTCCATGATTTGATATCACGTGCCCAAGGAATGCTACTTCCTCAAGCCAGAACTCGCATTTCTTCAACTTGGCATATAACTTGTTTTCACGAAGCTTTTGGAGTATCAGCCTCAAGTGTTGCTCATGATCTTCACGGCTTTTGGAGTAAATGAGGATGTCATCAATAAAGACGACCACAAAGTGATCCAAATATTCCTTGAATACTCGGTTCATCATATCCATGAAGGCAACAGGAGCATTAGTCAATCCAAAAGACATGACTAGGAATTCGTAATGCCCGTCTGCAGGAGTTACGAAAGCGATCTTTGGAATGTCATCGGTTTTAATCTTCAATTGATGATATCCGAATGAAGATCGATCTTTGAAAAAGAATTTGGCGCCTTACAATTTGGTCAAACAGATCATCAATGCGAGGCAACGGGTACCTATTTTTTTGATGGTGACATGATTCAACTCCAGATAATCAATACAAAGTCGCATACTTCCATCTTTCTTCTTCTTCTTCGAATAGAAACAGAGAGCACCCGAGGAGACGTCTTAGGTCGAATGAAACCGATGTCTAACAATTCCTGCAGTTGGGTTTTTAACTCACGAAGTTCAATAGAGCCATTTCGATATGGGGCTTTGGAAATGGGTTTTATCTTTGGGTTCAAGGTCGATACAAAACTTCGATTTCACGCTCTGGGGGTAGGCCAAGAAGTTCTTGAGAATACGTCGGAAATTTATTAACAATAGAAATATCATTCAAATCGGCGTATTTTTGTTTAAATCACATGACATGGGCTAAGAAAGCTTGACATCCATTTTTTCAATAAACGAATAGCTTTATGGCTTGATATGACGACAATGATTGATTTTAATGGTTTGGTTGCTTGAATTCGCATAATAGGTTGGTTAGGAATATGAAAGCTAACAACCTTACGAAAATAATCAATTTTAGCATGATGAGTAGTTAACCAATCAATCCCTAAAATCACATCAAATGCAAGTATTTTTAAGGAGATAAGATCGACGGTGTAATGTGTGCGATTCTGGAATTTGAATCAAACAAGACTTATAAATAGTGGATGTAATGAAGGTTTCTCCCAACAGAGTTTTAACAGATAAGTCAAAGTCTAATTTCTCCGGAGTCAAATTTAAACGTTGAACGCAAGTAGGAGAAATAAAAGAATGGGTAGAACCGGTATCAAATAAGGTATAGACTTTGCTAGAGTTTATGATTAGCTTACCCGTGATCACCTCGTTTGGATTCCTTTCTTTTTGGAAGGTTACGATAAACGCTCTCCCTTAAACTACCGGTTTTGTCTTATCTGGGACGGCCTTTGATGCCTCCATCCCAATGGACTTGACTTTGGTGCATGATAAAAATCAGGCAAGGTGACCTTCTCTTCCGCACTTATAACACGCTTTGGATTGCTGCGTACAGTTCGGACTGATATGTCCACCCCCTCCGCATTTGTAACATACGATTGGTTGTCGTTCCCCTTCCTTAACAACAGGTGCTGGTGATGAAGTCTTTCCATCATTGTTGAATCTCCTCTTCTTGAAATTTCCACTTCTATTATCTTGGCCATTATTTCCACCGAAGTGGTTACCATTTTTGGCATGTTGATTCCCTCCACATTTGTTGTCACCACTTTGATGACTGTTACCACTTGTATTATCATTTTGTCGGCTGCTCTCTCTTGGTTGGGTTGACTCGTTATCGCGCTCCAATAACTGAGCCCTATTTACAACATCTGAATACAAACACAGTTTGTGAGAAATTAAGTATTGACGTATCTCGGGTTTCAAACCTCTTAGAAACATCCGCGTCATTCTCTCCTCATTATCAACCAAGTGGGATGCAAACCGGGACAACTCGGCAAACTTAGCTTCGTCTTTGTGACACGGTCATATTGTTTTGCTCAACTTGATGAACTCTACCTCCTTCATGTGATGAATACTTTCGGAAAAGTACTTGTCGTTGAATAGTTCTTGGAACTTCTCCCAAGACATCTTGATCTTGGCGGTTGAGTACGCTTTACCGATTCCCACCAGTAATCTGCCTCTCCTCGCAACATAAAGGTGGCAAAGGGAACCTTTTGCTCCTCGGAGCATCCCAAGACATCAAATATCTTGGTGATCTGCTTTATCCACGTCTCTGCCTTAAGTGGTTTTGGCTCTCCAATAAACTCTGGTGGTCCCAGCTCCTTGAACTATTTAGCGGTGACCGTCCGAGAGTTGCCAGTGTTTCCACCTGCATTTTGAACAGGAGTCGCTCTCGTCTGATGTTGCATGAATTGCATAAAGCCTCTGAACATCCCATCGTTCATCATTTGGTCAGCGTTGTTGTTTTCTTGAGGATTATTGCCATCCTGATGCACATTATCCTGGGTATTGATCGTTGGTGACTCAACGGTCTCATGTGCTTCATTGCTTATCTCAACATTTTCGGATGCCATTTTCAAATACTTCCATAAAACAAGGGTTAATTGACATGTCACATATTATCCCTATACTCTGACCGACCAATTAAATACCAAATAAACTTAGGTAGGTCATAATAGCGAAGGAATTTCCCGTCTCTCCCCTCCTATTTCTTGTCTCACATCTTAGCAAATGATCATATCCCTAAGCTTTGATACCAACTGTGATGCCCCCAAAATAGGTATACATCATCCATCTTGAGTCGCCAAATACATGGTATAAATTTAAATACAAACTTCTTTTATACATGACGACAAAACGTAAACTAAGAGTTTTTAATACGGATAATGTCTCATAGAGTATATCAAACTCAAATAAAGTCCTCATTACAATTATTATCACACTATTTCATTTGAATAGTGAGGGACTACTAATGCAAACATTCTGGGACCATCACTCCGGTTCCCCAGACTAGTCCCAAATACGTTCTCATTTCTGAAGAGAACAATGAAAGCAAAAGGTGAGCTCAACTAGCCCGATAAGAAATATTATGACTAAGATAATGCGAAATAAATTATCGTTAGCCTTCAATAGTGTTAAACTGATAAAATATAATAAACATCAAGTTTAACTAGCGGCGGAACAAGCAATCCATTAGAAGAGTCAAGTAGAGCATGATATCTACTATCTTCTATGATTTAAAAAGTTTATCATCAATTTTATCATTGAGACTCGACAATAAATAAACCACATCATCGAATCATCCACACTTTACGGGCAAGGATATTCATGTAATCATCAATGGTCATGATTATACCGAATAATCCTCATCATAATCATCATACCAACAATCCATCGATGCACTACAGGCTAATGAGGATTTTTACCACATCATTTGTAACATTACGATCATGATTATACCAAATAATCCTTGGTTATAATCATACCAATCAATAGTACATCTATGCACGTAAAGCCACATATGACTTTTATCACAATATAAGCATGAGGATGATGACAATGATATAAGAATTCAATTAAAAGAAAGCAAAGGATAAATTTTTAAAGATTAATAACTTAATTTATCCGAATTCAATAATGTCAAAATTGTCAACATGATCTTTGCTTTGTGGAGTAAAATTCAAGAATAATATTGTATCAAAATGATTTGGACAACAAAGAAATCAATTTTTATCATGAATAATTTCCCGGGTGAATAGTACCCTAAGAATAGTACCCAATGAATAGTACTTGAGTGAATAGTACTTTGAATAATAGTAATGAATAGTACTTTGTGAATAGTACTATGAATAGTATATGAATAGTACTTTGTGAATAGTACTTTGTGAATAGTACTTGAATAGTTTTGTGAATAGTATCATAAAAATAAATACTACTCATGGACAGTACTCCGACATGAAAAGCTTAACATTTAACACGAATGTGCAAAAAATATCCTTGTGAAACGATTTTAGATGAAGCGCAAATTTCAAGGATATTCTACTAATTTCACGGACTATAGAAGCAATACTTTAACAAAATGAGGGTATAATCAGGAATATGAGACAAAATAATATTACTCACATACTACAGGGTTTGGAAGAAAATAGTATTCCTATGAATACTGAACAAAATAATATCCCTTACCTCAGAAGAAGACTGAATACTGGAATAGTAAGGTAGTAGACTTCTCTTCTACTTTCTTTCTAAAGTTTCTCTCTCTATAGTTTCTCTTTCTATAATTGCTCTTGTGAGTCTTAGTGAATTGGTGAGAATGAAAGAAGAACGAGCTTCTATTTATAGGAAAACATAGTTTCGATAATTGCACATTTTGGGGCTCGAAATATTATAGTATAATACCTTCATCTTTTCTTTCATTTTTAATTTAGTCCTGCAAGTATTATCAAACTTGCACCACCTCCCCTAATAGTACATCATGTGAATCAATAGTACAATCATGTGAATAAATAGTATAATCATGTGAAAAATTTAATTATAGTATAGTACCTTCATCTATACCTCCATTTTTAATTTAGTCATGCAAGTATTATCAATCTTGCACCACCTCCCCTAATAGTACATGCATGTGAATCAATAGTACACACATGTGAACAAATAGTTATAAGCATGTGAATTAATAGCAATTAATTGCTCATTTATCCGATTAATTACCCGATTGGTCAATATAACCTCCAAACATCCATTATTATCGAAATAGATGTCGATTTCCATTAACACTAATAATCCCAACACAATGAAAATATCAATTTTATTTTTAATCAACACAAACTTATTCATCATTAATATTATAACTCACAATATTTAACAACCAGATCGTTCCTAGGAAAGAGAGGGCTTTCCGATAAAGATTTCTCCCTATTGGCGCGGAATTAGGTGACCAAACCTCTCCTTGACAGAACTTTCTAGACTTTGTCAATATTATAAATAATAATATGAATAGCTTTGTCGTCTCAATTATTGATTTAATAATATAAGATATTATACAGATGATACTGTGACAATAATTGAATCAATAATATGAGAGATATTATCAAATAATTATTATATAGCAATAATTGAGTATAAGCGGTGACTTCTCACGTAAGCATCAATAATCAATACCGTGTGCTACTATGCAACCACGCGTATTACTGTACTTTTACTACCGGGTAGTTCAATAGTTTAACGATAAAACTTTTGCCGTTATTTTATAAAAAGATAATTCTGTCGTTTTCTAACTACGACAATACTTCCGTTGTGGGGTCCACCAATGATTGTGTTAAATCGTCGCATTTAATATTCCTATTAAAAACGAATATTCCCCGACCAATCGAATATTATATAACCACTTGCTTACTTTGTAAAATTTGTAAATAATACCCACAACTATAACATTATATCAAATCCACACCATAATATTCAAAAATATATTTGAGAAAAAATCTTTATTCATAAAAGTTGGGGTCTTACACTATTCCATGCCATAAATGAGTTGGGGCCTCTTGCGCATTGATGTCAAGTAGTCAATCATGGTGAAGATAAACCGATTACCATTACTAGATTTAGGCTCGATGGGTCCGATCACGTCCATTCCCCACATTGAGAAGGGCCAAGGCGAACTCATATTTTTGTGCTCCCTTGGAGGGGCGTGGATGACATTTCCATTAATTTGGCATTGATAACATCTCTTGACGTGATCATCACAGTTAACTTTGAGAGAGAGCCACTAATGCCCTGTTCTTAAGACCTTCTTGACAAGTAGAGGGTCGCTCATGTGTGGGCCGCATACTCCACCATGGATTTGATCAATGAGCCTCTGAGCTTAGTATTTGTCTAGACATCTTAGATGGCCTAGTCATGCATCTATTTTGTAGAGTGCGACTCCGCTCAGGTAGAATGTCATAGCCATTCTATGGATCCGCTTTCTTTCAGCTTGACTCACCTCATCGGGTGTAGATCTATCTCGTAGATACTCCTTGATAGACTGATACCAAGGGTGTTGGATGGGAGGCAGTTCATCCAATACTTCTTTGATGTAATTCCTATAGGCTGGAGCCTTTTGGCGGGCAAATGTGATATTTATAATGCTTCCCCTCTCAGGTATATTGATCAAGGAGGCCAAGGTTGCTAGTGCATCAGCAAAGTCATTCCTGTTCCGAGGAATATGAAGGAATGATATTTTTTTAAACTCCAAAGCCATCTGTATAACTTGCCGATGGTAAGGCATCAAATGTAATTCCTTAGTGTGAAAGACCCTAGTGGTTTGTCTGATTACCAGTTCGGAATCTCCAAAGACCGTTAACCATCTAACGCCCATGGATTGGGCTAGCTTCAACCCCATTATACAACCTTTATACTCAGCTGTGTTGTTGGTGTTGACAAACTTCACTTTCATGGCAAAGGGTTGCTGCTCTCCTGAAATGGACACTAGAATTGCTACAACTCTAGCACATTCCATGTTTACAGCTCTATCAAAATACATCCTCCATGATTGGGGTGTATTGTCCTGATGGTGTTGCTGAACTATCATTACCCCGTCATCGGGGAAATATGTTTCAAAGGGTTTGAAATCTTCGAATGGTGAAGAGTCCAGTTGATCCGCAATTCCTTGACCTTTGATAGACTTTTGAGTCACTTAGATGATGTCAAATTACTGGAGGATCAACTACCATTTGGACAGTCGATAATTCAACATAGGTTGGCTGAACACGTAGTTGAGAGGATCCATGCGGGATATGAGATGGGTTGTGTGACCATGGAGATAATGTTGTAATCTCATGGAAGCCCATGCTAATGCATAACAAGTCTTTATAATCAAGGTGTACTTGTGCTCACTGATACCGAATCTCTTGCTGAGGTAATAGATAGCTCTTTCTTGGCATCTATCATCTTTTTGTCCCAGCATGCATCCCATGTCATTGTCATTGATTGACATGACATAAACATGGGAATGCCATCCCTGGGAGGTACCAAAATAAGAGCTTTGACTAGTTTCTCTTTGATAGAAAAAAGGCTTTTTGACACTCTTCGTTCCATTTCTTGGAGGAGTTCTTCCTTAACGACTTGAAGATGGGTTCACAGGTTGCTGTAAGTTGGGAGATGAATAGGCTGATGAAGTTGATTCTTCCCAAAAATCCCTGTATTTCCCTCTCTATTTGGGGCACGGGCATCTTAGTAATGGCTTGAATATTTGAAGGATCTAGCTCAATGCCTTTGTGGCTTACTAGGTGTGACGCCCCCAAATTCGAGTTACCTGACCCCCCAAGTTTGGTGCTCACGATCCACAATATAAATAACATCTAACCACCCATTCATTGATGAATATAAATTTACATAACATTAATTAATAGGTTAACAACATCATCCCAGGTCATCTAACCTTAACATTACAAACTTACCCTTTAGTTATACAAAAAGGGTTTACAAAAACAACATAATAATAATAATAATGTTCATCACTACTAATCCAATACTATGCCTTTGCCTTTATTCTTCTTCGTTCCACTGGTCTCTGCGTTCCTAGCTGAAATATTTTATTTAGCAAGGGTGATCAATAAATTTGCCCCACAAGTTAAGACATACAATAGATGTATAAGAATTAAGAATAACAGACTATCTATTTTGATAGAATAATACAAAAGTTCGGAGAACTTTGAAATAGCTGAACAAATCTTTAATAACTAACAAGTCTTCTCGCATTCTATGCAACACAATAATCTGATAAATAAAAGAGTACAACACTTTCAAAGTTTCTACGATATTCTAGTGAATAATCAAGAATCAATTCTACGCAATAACAAAGTAGAATGTTTTCCAAATTTATGCTGAGCGATCCGTTGGATCTTGAACTTCTCTTCTCGAGTAATTATCAAAGATTGGACTTTGATATACCCAGGTGTATCAGATAACCATAAAGATTAAATTATACCCCTCTGCAAGTACTTAGAGCGACCAACTCCTTGTACCCTATATTATGTATAATACTACACGTGTGCAAAGGCCGAATATACGACCAATAATATTCCCTTTATATAAAAGGTTGTTCTTCTCAGTCTTTGAATCAGAATTTGATTTAACAACGAAATACTATGATTTCAATATCTAATCACTTCTCGATCTAGCCGAAATAATTGGCATCGATCTTCCAATAATAATTGAATTCACTTTTCAAACCTATCAAGTTCTAACAAATGTTCGTCTAGACAGAATAATTAGCGCAGACATATCTCCATAATTCGACAATAAACAGGAATTATCTGTATTATCAATAATAGCTTCTACGGATATGAGTATCCAACAATAGATATTCTCTAATTATATTCTCAGAATCAGTAATTTAGTTTGAATTAATAAACATGCACTAACTGCGAATAATAACCAATAAATTCTCGGGCGTGGTCTAATCAACAATAATTAACCACCATAATAATTGAACAAATATAACTCAAGGTTGAGTTAAGAAAACTTGCCTTCTCTGTGGATTACTGCTACACAATATACTTATCTGCGTTTGAAAGACCTATAATCACAATATCGGTCTCACAATTAGCACAATCATTTATAACACGTATCACTGTAATTTACAGTGAATCTTTCTCCTAGGCACATTACCACATAGCCACATTAGTGTTTATAACTTATATAAACACTTAATAAGTCTAACTAGTTCGGTCTGGTTGGACTTCGGTCTCTTCTCGGTGTACTGGTCACCCTATCTGACAATTTGCACATTTATTGTCAATTAAACTCCGTCTCAAAGCTTCAATATTACATTAGATAAGTCATATCTCATTTATAATATTTTTCGGAAGCTTTTAATAATTTATAAACAAGTATTAATATTTATAATAATTTTTCAAACACTTTAATCATTTTTAAATGATTTAATTATCAAATAATCTTACCATCATTAATATTTAATAATAATAAAATATTAATGACGCACTTGTCAAAATATTAAAGTTATTTTTAATAACTTAAAATATTTTAAATCATCAATATTCTACTTAAATGATTTCTAAAATAATTAAAATCATTTTTAAACCATCACCATTAATATTTAAATATTAATGAATTTATCATAAAAATATTAAAAGTCATTAATTATAGCTTAAAATATTTTAAAATCATTTTTTCATTTTTAAATTAATAAAATCATTTTTAATTCATTTATTTAATATAATAATTAAATAAATCTAATATCATTAATATTAATTTATTAATGAGAATTCTCCAAATATATTGAAAATTACATTTTATAATTTAAAATATTTTAAAACACTTTATTCTTATTTAAATTGATTTTTATAATATTAAAATCATTTTTCTCTAATTTATTTAATACACTAATTAAATAAATTAAATATAATTAATATTCAAATAATTATAAATATTAATGAAAAATATCCCAAATAGTTTAAAGTTATTTTTCATAATTTAAAATAATTTTTAAAACCATTTTTGTAATTTTTAGAATTTATTTTCTATTTTTAATTAATTTTTAGAAAATAAGAAAATAAAAATAATTAAACAGTCGCTATAGGTGTTCTTGGCCTCAAGAACACTGACAAGTCAGTGTTCAAGGTGGCTCGTTTGACCAGCCTTAAATCTTAATCCATTTTGTTTCTAGGTCATGTTAATCATTGATCATGTAGTGTTTATATAACACTACAATTATCAATCATAATCCAGGCCATAACACACCATAACATGAAGATCTGGTCATGCAAAGTCATTGTCAGACGGCTCTTGGGTTTTTTGGGTAACCCAGAAACCCAGGCAGTCACAAGTGCCTACTTTCTAGATCGATTACTCCTATGTTTCGGTTATGATTCATGTGTTCTTATGATTAAAAGATGTAGTCGTTATGTCAAAGAACATATACATAACATGATCTCAGTCCAACAATAACAGAATCACAATATATGATCCGGTCAAAGGCTGTCAGAAAATTCGTTTATAGAGTTTCTGGGTTTTCCAGAAACTTAAATCGTGACCGAGTGGCCTGGTTTGACCACTTACTACGTCCGATCAATTGATTTTTTAAGGGATATAAAGGCCAGGATCTATAGTCCATCTAACAAGATACAAACTGGTTATCAATACATCATCAAACAACATTATATCAGACAGATCTGGGCCTTACAAAATGTTGTCAGACACTGAATAAGGCTTTCTGGGTTACCCAGAATTCATCTGATCATGCCCGGTTAATGGGTTTTGACCAACTATAACATGAAATATAGACATCAAATGACTGTGATTTCACTTGTAGAACAAAGAACACATATCAAACTATAGATCCAAAACATAAATCATCAAAAATCAAGAACAAGGAAGAATCTATGGCCTCTGACTTTAGCTTGTCAGACCACTATGACTGTTCTTGAGCAGTTTTTGAAAAACATTATTTTAAAGCCATTTGATGCTATAGATCTATGATGGATCATCATAGATCATCATAAAACATCCTTTAGCAAGATTCTAAACACAAAAACACAACTTTTGTCTTAACATGTAAGATCAAAAATGAAATTAGGGTTTATACCTTCTAGTTTCAAATCCTTGATCTATGATCTCCAAATCTGTTCTTGGTGATCTAGGGAGTATTCTAGGGACTGATATACTTGGGATTTTTGGATATGTAGAGAGAGAAAGAGTTGTTGAGAGCTAGTTGGCAAAATGAGTAACTTTAGTAACTTTTCTCTCTCCTTAACCTATATATAATATGATACATGTATAGATCAAATGTTTCTGGACTGATGTCGACGTCAGGATTTTTAGTTATCCCTTTTCGTTACTTGTTCTTTGGTGTTCTCATTTTAGGTGATATTTGTTTGAAAAAACAAGTGAAAAAGGTCTGACATGTATAATGTCGATGATGGACTGTTAAGAGTCGCCATTGGTTTTTAAATGGTTGTACTAAATGAACCAAGAAAAGGTTTGCACATTGACCCAAAGGATGTGACCTTTGCTAAACGAATTGGTGAAACCGGATTCATTAGGGTCCGGGGACTTGATTATGCGGAGGGAAGGTGTTAGGCACCCCTCGACATCCGTGTTACCACGGTGACCGCCACTTTTCAAGAAACTGTTATATGAATGTGTATGTGTATGTGTGTGTGGGTCAATGTGCTGTTTATTTAGAAGCAGTGCGAGGCCTCATTCGCACCTATATACACAAGGTTTGAATTTATGTAAAAATTCAATTTTTTAGCAAGATATGGCAGTGATGTTGTATAAAAGGTTTTTTTTAACCCTTGTGCTCAATAGTAATTGAGACCTTTTACACTTCCATTATTATTAAGTGTTTGACTTGATTGCTTTTATTTTCGAGATGCGAGGCATCTATAAGAAAATAATGTAAAAAATGATGCCGAATTCCTCGTGGGTATTAAAACCATCTGAGGAAATCCAGACACATCAAATAAATTTACAAGCTGCTTACAGCTGAAAATGTCCATCACGGGAACCGAATCTAGATCCAATAGGTTGAATATGTGATCACATGATTCCTAGGCTCACACGATGCCACAATTTGTATGATGGCAATAAGCAGGTGTAACGCCAGAGAATTTCGAATTTTTAATAAATTAAATTCTTATTTGATTATGTGGATTAAATGAATATAATTGATTAATTATGTGTGTAAGATATTTGAAGGTCGTTCTATGACCTAGAATGTGTGGATGTAGTTAGTATTCTGGCTATGTGCTAGGATTATTTATTTTGAATTATCAAGACGAAAATGAATGTTTTTCAAAAATTTTCCCATAAAAACACTATTTATCCGATTTCGTTCGGAGCTTACGTTTGAAATTTCGAGAACGCGTAATGATAGAATATGAAGATATAATGGAATATTCGATAATATTTCCGTTATAGCAAATGAAGTTTTCGCTTGCGGACTTAAAACCTAATGGTTAGTGAAAGAGATTTTCGAAAGGGAAAGGAAATGCATATAATCATTTCGGTTATTATACGTATGAGATACGAGTATTATACTAGTTTGAATACGAGTATGGTATGAAGAATAGTACGACGCATAATACGAATATCGTATGAGTACTAGACGAAGAGAATATGAAAGTTATACGCATGGAATACGATTAGTTCTAAGGAAGTAGGAGTTAAGGATGTTATATAAATTCAATTGGACTTGGATTAATATCAAGCCTAATGAAGTATGTAATCAAGCCCAAGTCAAGGCCCAATATTAATTTAAGACAAACCCAATCCAAGAAGTTAAACCGCGGGTCGAACCGGCGGGTCACGGGATGGGTAAAACCCATGGGGCAACCCATGGGAAGACCCATGGGCATGTGGGCCGACCACTTGGCCACCAAGTAAAGTGATTACTTGGTGGCTAAGTTGATGAGGAGGTGGGAATAGTAAGGAGGTGGCATGTTGACCATTTTCCCCTATTTTGAAATCCTATAAATACAAAGCTTAGGTTGGACTTTTTGTGATTTACAAACATTGTCCAATATATATTGAGAGAGTGAAAGAGCTAGAAACACATAATCAATCTACTTCCAAGCAAAACATAAGACGTTTACCAAGAACGCGAAGAATGACAAAGGTAATAGTTCGTAATCATTAATCTTCATCTTTTTCGATTTCTTTCTTGTAGAGAATCGTAGATTGGTGGAAAATGTTTAGTGAGGAGGAATAAGGATGACTATTAATAATGAAAACATTGGTACGTCATGATTGAATGGAAATCGTAATTGTTTACGTAAGTTAAAACCATAGAAAGTTATGAACGTGAACTTAGTTGTGATTGGACGATTTGAAAACCATCATGGCTAGGGTATGTGCATATTGTTTGGTTAGGGTGTAGATAATGAATCAATGGAGTGTTGCATTTGATTTGGCTTATAGAACACGAGTAACGAAGTTATGACGAATTTTATGAAAATAGACGTTAAATGTCGAAAACGTAGAAATCTCGGATTAAGGGTCAAAAGTTTCCGTGTGACTTGAAAATGTTGGTTTTCAATGCCAACGCGTGAGATAGGGTATTTAAGAGTCGTGGACGCAAGAATCGTTGAATTCTAACTTATAACGAAGAAAATGAGTATTGAACGCTCGAAATAGATAAACGAATGACCAAACAGTGAATTCCGAGTTAACGGATTCAAAAATGTAAAATTCTTATATGAACACCTAGAGTATGTAATTTGTGAGTTATGGGCTTTCGAATGAGCCAATTCGGATGTAAAACGAATAAGTTATGAAGCCGGGAATTTCGTTGGAAAAACTAACTGTCATGACCAATCGGTGCTGCTCGGTGTATTGTATGTCAAATACGGATCCCTTGTTCCTCGCTAATTAAGCGCTTGTCCCTTGTACAGAAGAAGATACACTAGAGTGCTAAGCTACCGCAATGCCAACGATGTAGAATAGTTGACCAAGTTAGGTTTTTATTCCATTTGAATGTAGACCGAAGGCAAGACATGAATGTACTTAATGTACATAATAAAGCTAACTTTAAATCACTTATAAAGTGATAATGTTAGAAGATTAGATTAAACGAAGAACGCAAGAGTGTAATAAGTAAAACGCGAATGATGTTCAACGTTGGTACTTCACCAATGATGATCGAATGTCGGTTAATAACGTAAGAACATTAACGAGCCGTAACGAAGCATAGTAAGTCAAATTAACATGATAAAATGGAATAATTCAAGTGAGATATAGAAGAGAAAGAAGTTGATTAAAACAAATAAAGTAAGTTTGTTTGTAAACTAATTATAATGTGCTATTTGAATATATCATGTAGATCCTGTAAAGACTGAGAATTGTTTGAATATTATATTCGAAGACGCTTGAAGGCAATTTTTCTTAACGCTTGTCTAACTTCCATGTTAGTCAGGTTTTCTATGATTCATGTTCTGAAATACATGAATGGTTTTAAAGAAAGAGTCGATGCCTGTTTTAAATTGGCTAGACTAGTCTTAAAGAATTGATTGATTTGCTTAAAAGTCTTTCGATATAGAACTGTTAACGCTATCTTATGCCATGTATTTGGTATGGATGTAAAGGTAAGTTTGTCTATGAACAAACATAAGTATTTTCATCGATTATTCGATGGGCACGCGAGGTTGCCAAAACTTAAACGTAAATACGTTTAATGGAAGAGTGGTTATCAACATAGGGAGCTGATCACCTAAATGTACTCGTAAGTAATGCCGGATGGATGGCCTTAGTACTGGATGTCATTTTCAAGTATAAAAATGAAAAGAGTATGTTCATGGTCTTTTGACCGGTTCAGAATTCTTAAGCTATTATATATACTTCGGAATTGTTGTTATGTAATGAGAAGTATAAGTCAATGCTTCATGGTGATTCATAGCTACTTGTTCAGTTATGGAAGATAATCATATAATTCTCGATGTGGTGTTTATATCATCCTTTGATAGACTTGCTGAGATATTTATGCTCACTTCTTGCTTGGATTATATAATTGCAGCTAAAGCCGAATGAACTGAGAATTCTAAGAGAGATAAAGGCAAGGCTAAGATGGATAGTTGATTATCCTATAATAGACTAGAGTATTTGTATGTAATATACTTATGAATAACAAAAGAATGTATTCTTGCTTTAATGAACACAGGAAAAGATTTATTACTATTGTAATAAGAATATAGTAAGTACACTCATTTTGTTGTTATCTCAATGGAATGACTGTAGGAATTGTAGTATCGTGTAGCACCATCTATCGGGTTAGAAGATACCCGGATTTGGGGGTGTCATAGGTTGGTATCAAAGAATTAGGTTATAAAACTAAAGGGTGGAAAGAACCTTAGGCTAATAACCTCGTTAGGAAAGGAAAGGTTCGAATAAAGTTAACTCGAGTCAAATGAGTTAATAAGGTATTGAGGAAACTCAGTACCAAAAGATTTAAAAGATGGAAAGTAACCCTAAATGAATTAAATGTGATTTGTGTTTAAATTATTGTGTATTATGTACTAATCAACTTGTTATGTTTTATTGTAGATGTCAATCGATAGCTTGATGTATAGAGATATACACGTGGTGATCGAGGAGTCTGTTAACAGAGTAGAGCCAGTACTTATGCCTGTAGCGGAGATACCGTTAGTGATTCTAGAAGAATCAGATCCCGAGGAGTATTTTTCAGAGGAGGACTATTCCGAGGAGACCATGGGATTAACATCATATCTTAATATGATGATAGATGTGGAGGATGATATGGAGGTAACATTGATTAATATGGTGATGCCTGCATTAGAGTCGACACCTACAGATACGATGAGGGTGATGTATCTCTCAGTGCTTGGCCAAGTAACGTCTGTTGCCTGAAATATGGTGCAAACACCGGAAAGAGGAGATTAGTGATCTCTATGGGGCCAAGGAGTCTGCAGAATCAAACTATGAGATAGAGCATTATGAGAAGGTGTTCATGACAGATAAGGCTTGGGATTATAAGAACGAGGTCATCGAACTTCGTAAGAAACTGGTTGAGAAAGACGAGAAGATAACACGAATGTTATATATAAATGACAGTGCGCACGAGGATTTCAAGCTTAAAATAGCTTGTTATTCTATTGAGTCAGGACAGACTTGACATACTATAAGTCGAGATATCGTGTCGATTCTAGCAAACGAAAAGCATGGGAATGTTGTTAGGCAGTATTAGGAGTAGAACGATAAATACTTTTGTGTAGTGACGTAAAACCCTCTTTTGTATAATTAAAGGGTAGTCTTTTGGTAAATCCCAATTTTTGTGAAAGTTAATCACGGGATATAAATGTAATAGCTTTTGGCTATAGAAGGTAAATTGTAAATAGTTTTGACTATGAAGAAGCATATTAATACAAAGAAGTTTTTATTTAATGTGATTTGTTGTGTATGAGTTATTGTTCAGTTGTTCAGCGACTACTAACTAAGTAAGTAAATAAGTAATAACGGGACTTTATTTATTAATCAGAAATGCCGCCAAGAAGAAGACAACGTAATCAAGAGGCGGAATCGCATAACGATAATCAGGGGGGGTCCAAATAACCCTATGCAAGAGTTCGTTAATTTATTAACGGCTGCATTTAACCAAGCCGGGGGTAGAGAACCCGCAGGACCTAGGGTAGCCCGAACAACTACCTTTAAGGAATTTAAAAGTGTAGGTCCACCTGAGTTCAAGGGAACGACGGACCCAATGGAGGTCCAAACATGGGTCAAGGAAATAGAGAAGGCATTTATTATTACAAACGCAGCTGAGGCGCAAAAGACTTCTTTTGCGACTTACATGATGAAGGGGGAAGCCAACTACTGGTGGGAGGCTCACCAGGGTGGGGCTAGAGCTAATGCTGTTACATGGGAACAATTCAAGAAGGTATTCTTCGAGAACTATTTCCCTACTAGCATGCAAGGGAGGATGTAGATTAAGTTCTTAGAACTTAAGCAGGGGGACATGATGGTTCCCAAATATGTGGCCAAATTCAATGAATTGGTAAGGTTTTCTCCACACCAAGGGGACACGGAAGAGAGAAAGGCTCGTAGGTTTGAGGAGGGCCTAAAACCCTGGCTCTATAGTGGAATTTCGGTTTTTCAGAGTGCTTCCTATGGGATCATTCAGAAAAAGGCGATAATAGCAGAGGGTGGTAATGAGGCTTTGACCCAATACCACAAGGAACGAAAGAATAAAAGTAAGGGAGAGGGAGGAACTAAGGCAGAGGTTGCCAGCGATAATGGCAGTACGCCAAAATAGAAGAATTTTAACTCTGGGAATACTGGGGTGAGACAAGGGGATCCTAAACGTAGGATGGAAGAATGCAAGACATGCGGTAAGACTCATCTGAGAGTTTTTCTAAAATGGAAATAAGGTTGTTATAATTGTGGGCAAGAGGGTCACATATCACCCAACTGTCCTAATCCTAAGAAAAGTCGTGGCTGTTTTGTTTGTGGGTCGATGGACCACATGGAAAGAAATTGCCCGAAGAAGGGGGCGGAAGGTAGTAAGGGTTCTGGTAGTGGTAATTTAACCATTACTGGACCAACACTATCATTGGGTAGACCCTCAACCCGAACGTTTAATATGACTGTTCAAGATGCGGTTGCATCAGCGGATGTAGTAGCAGGTATCATTCCAGTCAATGAAATAAATGCTTATGTTTTATATGACTCGGGTGCTACTTGTTCTTTTATAGCATTTGGATTTGCTAAGTAACTGGGATTAAAACCTTAAAAGCTAGAAATACCTTTAGACGTTAAGGTAGCAAACGATGAGATAATTCCCATTGAACACATTCATAGGAATTGTTTCGTAGATATTAGGGGTAACATATTATCGGTAGATCTTTTATCGATAAGGTTAAGAGAATTCGATGTAATTCTAGGTATGGATTGGTTAATTAACCATAGAGTGATAATAGATTGTCATAGAAAGAGTGTAAACTTAAGGCTTTCTAAGAAACCTGAGGTGGTGTTTTATGGAAATAAATCACCGGGACATTCTTGTTGTCTAACCATGACACAAGCTAGGAGGATGTTAAAAAAGGGGTGTAAGGGTTACCTGTGCCATGTTGTGGATACCCAAAGGGTGGGAGCATTATTGGAACAGATAGCGGTAGTTCAAGAGTTTGCGGATGTGTTTTCGGAGGAGTTACCCGGTATTCCGCCAGATAGGGATGTAGAATTTATGATTGATTTGCTGCCGGGTACGACACTAGTTTCAAAGGCACCATATAGAATGGCGCCAGTAGAAATGAAGGAGTTAATGGTTCAATTATAGGAACTATTAGATAGAAAGTATATTCAACCGAGCGTGTCTCCGTGGGGAGCATCGGTATTGTTTGTAAATAAGAAGGATGGGTCGTTATGACTTTGTATCGACTATTAAGAGTTGAACAAGTTAACGATTAAGAATAACTACCCGTTGCCTAGGATCGATGATCTATTTGATCAGTTGAAAGGGGCAAAGTATTTTTCTAAAATAGATTTGCGTATGGGGTATCATCAATTGAAAGTAAAGAAGGAGGATGTACCTAAGACGGCGTTCAGAACTCGTTATGGGCACTACGAGTTTTTGGTTATGTCGTTTGGGCTGACGAATGCGCCAGTCACATTTATAGATATGATGAACAGAGTGTTCAAATAGTATTTGGACAAGTTCGTGGTAGTGTTCATTGATGATATTCTAGTCTATTCTAAGACGCCAGAAGATCATGCTAAACATTTAAGAATAGTGTTGGAAACACTACGGAGAGAGAAGTTATATGCAAAATTCACTAAGTGTGAATTTTGTCTTGAACGAGTGCAGTTTCTAGGACATGTTATAGATAAAGATGGCATATCCGTAGATCCAGCAAAGGTGGAAGCAGTAAATGAGTGGGAGCAACCAAAAATGCCAACCGAGGTTCGGAGTTTTCTAGAGTTAGCGGGATACTATAGAAGGTTAATTCAGGACTTTTCTAAATTAGCTACTCCGTTGACGAATTTGACAAGAAAGTCGGTGAAGTATGAGTGGATAAAAAAGTGTGAAAAGAGTTTTTAAGATCTAAAAAGGAGGTTAAGTGAGGCACCTGTATTATCCTTACCAGATAATACAGGGAATTATGTAGTTTATAGCGATACTTTGCATAGAGGACTAGGTTATGTGCTCATGTAGCATGACAATGTCATTGCGTATGCGTCACGCCAGTTAAAGGATTATGAGAAGGTCTATCCTACTCATGACCTAGAATTGGCAGCAGTAGTCTTTGCCTTAAAAATATGGAGACATTATTTATACGAGGAAAAGTGTGAGATATACACGGACCATAAAAGTCTAAAATATATCTTCACACATAAGGAGTTGAATATGAGGCAGAAAAGGTGGTTAGAATTGATAAAAGATTACGACTGTGATATCTTATATCATCTAGGGAAGGCGAACGTAGTAGCCGACGCGTTAAGTCGGAAGGGTAGGGAAAAGCTATCAATGTTAATGACTCAGAATGAGTTAATAACGGAGATGGCAAGAATGGAGTTAGAAGTTAAGTTACCAAGTGAAATGGTGGAGATGTTATTCTCAATGGAGACTCGACCAACGATAGTGTAACGGGTTAGGGAAGTACAAATAAGTACTGAAGAATGCGAGCGAATGAAAAAGATAATGAAGGATGATGTGAAGACTAAGTATAACCTCGATAAAGAAGGTTTACTTCGTGTTGAAGGAAGAATTTGGGTTCCAAATAATTCCGATTTAAAAGAAGAGATTATGTGTGAAGCTCATAGTTCGAGGTTCTTGATACATCCGGGTAGTACTAAGATGTATCAAGACCTTCGTCAGAACTTTTGGTGGCCGAACATGAAGAGGGAGGTCGCAGAATATGTTAGTAAGTGCTTAACTTGTCAGAAAGTTAAGGCTGAACACCAACGACCGAGTGGGTTATTGCATCCACTAGAGATTCCAGAGTGGAAATGAGAGCATATCACCATGAACTTTGTGGTGGGACTTCCAACAACGAGAAAATGATACGATGTTATTTAGGTAATAGTGGATCGGTTAACGAAATTGGCTCACTTTCTACCAATAGGAGTTAGGTATAACCTAGAGCAATTAGCTAAACTTTATGTCAAGGAAATTATTTCTAGACATGGAGTACCTGTTTTGATTGTATCCGATCGTGATCCACGATTCACGTCAAACTTTTGGAGGAGTTTGCAAGAGCAAATGGGAACACATTTGAGGTTGAGTACGACGTATCATCCATAAACGGATGGACAAAGTGAACGGACAATTTAAACGCTAGAAGATATGTTAAGATCTTGCGTCATGGATTTCAAGGGGAGTTGGGACGAACATCTACCTTTGGTTGAATTCGCGTACAACAATAGTTTTTACGCTAGTATAGGCATGCCGCCTTACGAAGCGTTGTATGGAAGGAAGTGCAGAACACCACTTTGCAGGGATGAAGTAGGTGAATGTCGAATGTTGGGACCTGAGATGGTACAACAAACGGCGGACATGGTTAAGCTAATAAGAACTCGATTGGTAGCGACTCAAGATAGACAAAGAAAGTATGTAGATCCTCATCGAGAGAATAAAGAATTTGAAGTAGGATCGTATGTCTTTCTAAAAGTGTCGCCTTGGAAAGGGAAGATACGTTTTGGGAAGAAGGGGAAGTTAAGTCCAAGGTTTGTAGGACCTTTTAAAATTTTAAGAAGGGTAGGAGAGGTAGCTTATGAAGTAGCCTTACCTCCAGAAATGGAAAGAATACACAATGTGTTTCACGTGTCGGTGTTGCGCACGTAATAGAATATGAATCAATTCATGTAGAAAAAGACTTAACGTACGAAGAACTTCCGATTCAGATTGTTGATAGGAAGGAACAAGTCTTGAGAAATGAAGTAATACCTTCAGTAAAGGTAATTTGAAGTAACCATGATGCTGAAGAAGCAACGTGGGAGCTCGAAAGTAAAATGAAGGAAAAGTTTCCTCAGCTGTTTATGTTATTATAGCAAGATTCTGGGGACAGAATCCTTATAAGGAGGGAAGAATGTAACTGTAACAAACCAATATTTTCTATATAATTAAATCATAAAATTTTGCGTATAAATTTTTTATTTTTATTTTAAGGATGAGGATTTGTACAAAATAATGTGTATATGTATTTATGTGATAAATAAAAATATATTTATTACATGAATATTTACAAATAATTTTATTTTAGAATTATTGATTATTATAAAGTATATTCCTATAATAATTAATATAGTAGAAATGTTTTTATTAATTATTTTCCATGAAAATATAGTTATATATTATTTAAATAATATATGAAATGATTTTCTTTGAATAATTATAATAATTATTTTATTATATGAATTTTAGTACAGATTATTAAGTTAATTATTTTACCTTAATTATTAAGGTTAAATATGGGAGAATAAATCAAATATAGAATCCAAACCCTAATTTTGGATTTTTATCAAGGGATGAGAATAATAATATAATATTATGTATATTTTGATTTTTCAGTGCTATGAATATGTACTGTATGTACGTATTGATAATGGTGGGTCAATTGTGGTGCAGTATTTGAAAACCCTAGTTTTACTGTGAGAAACCCTAATTTGAAAAATCAATTGTGAGTTTAAGATTATTACATAACTGTGTTATATGATTTTTTTTGAATAATTAGTTAACCCTAATTAACATGTAGAAATAATAATTTTTAGAATCCCTAATTTAGTAATTAGAAACCCTAATTGTGATTTGGTAACCCTAATTACTAATTGTGAACCCTAATTACTATAATTAGCAGAGTTAATTATAATTAGTGATTTTAAACCCTAATGTTCCTGTATAAAGTAATTAAAAACCTAATCTAATTAACAAACCCTAATTTTCTATTTTTAGAAACTAATATTTATTTTATTTAAACCCTAAATTAGAAATCTTACAAATACTATATGCTAAACCTTAGGGTTAAACCCTAAGAATCAAACCCTAAGGGTTTGTCAAGATTACAAAATGGCCATTAAAAATGCAAGCGAAAAGACTAAAATGCCCCTCTAGCATTATGTAAGGTAACTTGTGTATCTAGGCAAAATGGAGTGGGTGACCAACTTATTTGACAATTGTGACTTAAAAACACTGATTTCAACCACCTATGTCAGCCAATTCATGCATCCAACATCATATATATATATATATAGATTGTAGAGAGAAAAAGTTCATTGTTAGCCTAAATTTTGCACAACACTCAAACTAACTCTCTCAAGCTCCACACCTCTAAAATTCTTTCCTAATATCAGTCAAGAACCAAGCCCCACGATTACCTTTAACCAAATTAGAAGCTAGAATCAAAAAAATTTCAAAGAAAGGTATAAACCCTAAGCTACAATCTGTCCATCGATCTGTTGTTAAATGTTGAAATTTTTGTGTTAAGCATGTTAGATATAGTGTATTAAGATGATCAGGGTTGATAGATGTTAGATCCATAACATCTATAGGCTCAGATTTTAGATTCGATAAAATTTGGAAAAAAATGTTCTTAGTGGTCTGACAATGAATGTCAGGCCTTGTAGATCTCTGTTTGTGTTTAGTTTTTGTGTTTTAAGTGTTTAATCTTGTAGTATGTCATGAGATATATACTCTAGAAGTTGAATCAAGGTCATAGTCTGAATAGATTGCAAGTTATTCTTGGTCAAAGGTCATTGACCGACCATGACCAGACCATTTCTGGGTAACCCAGAAATGGGTTTAATTTCAGTGTCTGACAAGTTATTTAAGGCTCTAGATCTGTCAGGTTTTTGGTGTTTTAAGTTCTCTGTTGAAATCATGTTGCAGTATATTATGCACACTTTCGATATATGCTTATAGTACATCTAGATATCAAATACACTGGATTTAGTGACCGGTCAAACTAGCAGGGTCAAACACAAAAATGGTTTTCTGGGTAACCCAGAAAACCTAAGAACACAGTTTCTGACATGCATTGACCGTTCCAGATCTATTGATTCTGTTGATGTTTTGTTGATATTTGGTGTTAGATCTCTTCATTTACATACTGACTACACACTTCAGCTTATAGATCATAAAAACAATATACGAATTTTAAGTTGTGGAAGCCCAAACATGCATGCTTGAAATGTTCTTCATTTCTGGGTAACCCAGAAATGAAGAACAACCTCTGACAGCTACTTTAGGCCCTTAGATCTCCTTTGTTATACATGTTATGAATTTGTTTGTTGTTGAATGTTGTAGTCCTGAACTAGCACTTTATGATCTGACCACAAGAATGCCTTGAATCATCACAGATTAAGATTAATAGTTGGTCAGAGTAGTAACCATAAAAACTGTGTATGAAGATCTGGGTTTGTATGAAGAACACATATAGCGACAGTTCTGACACTATAGGTGGTCTTTAGCGATAGACAATGTAATTTTAATTATTTTAATTTTTGAAAATTATTTATTAATTTCCAAAAATTACAAAAATTATTTTAAAAATTATTTTAAGTTATAAAAATTAACTTTTAATAATTTGAAATATTTTTCATAAATATTAGTATTTATTTAAATATTATTGGTAATTAATTTATTTATTAAATGCATTAAATAAATTAATTAAAAATGATTTTATTATATTAAAAATTATTTTAAATGATAATAAGTTATTTAAAAATATTTGAATTTATAAAATATAACTTTTAATATTTTAAAGCAAATTTCATTAATTATTTAATATTAATGATATTAGATTGATTTAACAATTAAATTAAATAAATTAATTAAAAATTATTTTTATATTATAAAAATCATTTTAAATGGAAAATAAATAGTTTAAAAATAATTTAAGTTATAAAATATAACTTTTAATATTTAAAGGTAAATTTCATTAATTAATTATTATTAATGATATTAAAGTTATTTAATAATTATATTAAATAATTTAGTTTAAAAATGATTTTAATATTATAAAAATCATTTTAAATAAAAATAAAGTGTTTTAAGATGTTTTAAGTTATAAAATATAACTTTTAATATTTAAAGGATAATCTCATTAATAATTTAATATTAATGATATTAAATTTATTTAATAATTATATTAAATAAATAGTTTTAAAATGGTTTTATTAATTTAAAAATCATTTAGAAAGGATATAAATGAATTAAAAATATTTTAAGTTGTAAATAATGACTTTTAATATTTTGATAAATAAAACATTAATACTTTAATATTAATGATAATTATTTAAAATGATTTTAAATGTTTTAAACATTATTTAAGGGTAATATTAATACTTTAAAAGTATTTTAAGTTATTATAAATAACTTTAATATTTTGGCAATGGTTTCATTAATAGTTTAATATTAATTAAATATTAATGATAATTGAATTATTTAATATTTAAATCATTTAATAATGATTCCGGTGTTTGAAAATTCATGATAAATTATAATAAATGTTTAAAAATTATTATAAGTCATTTAAAAATAATATGACTAATAATTACTATTATTAAACTACAAGATAGAATCTTAGACTTGATAATTACCCAATAAAGCCGTCGTTACACCGACATGTTTCAAAAAATTGATCTGGACTTAGATAATTTTATTAGATATGTGTTTATTTGTAATTCAGTGGTTGTTAAACATATGTGACAATGTGATTAGGTTATGTGTTGACTGCAATAAGCAGTATTATGTGTTGAAATATGTTATTCTAATCAGTAAAGTGATCTTATTACTGATAGGTGGTTATATAAAAGATAAACCTAAGTTGCGAATTGTAAGCAGCGTATCAGGCAAGTATCCTACCTTTGTATTTCCTTTATGCAATGAAGATGAGTAAGAATGTTTCAGAATTACATTATTACTGTACAGATTATTAACCCTATATTATATACGCTCATTGATTATCAACATGTTAGTATATGGTAATTCAGATATATATTCTGTTCGTTAATTTCTATAAATGGTTATACAAGTGTCCCAACTTGGATAATCATTGTATTTAATCACATGTTGATACACCTTTGTTAATTCCCAGTATATATATATATATATATATATATATATATATGTTGAATTATAGATTATTGTTGAACAAGATAATACCTTACTATTATCCAACTGAATTGTTTTGGTTTGGAACCTAGACAAGTATGAACATCCCTTACACGGGGAAAACTTTTTATGCACCCAAGGTGGACAGAGTGAACGATACCCTCGTTCTTGCATGTAGTGTTGATCAATCTGAGGGGCATAACAAATGATCACCCACGTGCTGTAAGTTATTATGATTTCTTTATGAGATGAAGTTACATTTAAACCTATTCAAAATTAAAAACAATGTTCATAACATGTCACCTAAACCCTATTTATAGTCAATATGTAGTTTCAAAAATTTGAAAGAGAGTTGTTATGTTATTATTATAGATTCAGATTCTTAACAACTGTTGAATTGTTGTAGAATGGTAGTATAAAGAAAACATTTAAATTCTTTCAGCTTATATATATAATTTCTATTACTTACTGGGCACTCAAATGCTCATCATTGCTTACTTTAAATGTTTTCAGCTAAGTGTGAAGAACCTGCAGAAAGCTCATGCAGAAATAAAGGAAAAGGAAACCTAACCAAATAAGATTTATGGTAGTTTATGTATTAGTTCGATATTACTAAGACAAGTATGATATATATTATTTATCATGTATTGTAATGAATGTTTAAAGGTCTCATACCTGGGGATTAGACTCTGATGATATGTAAATTAAGTTGATCTTTATATTATTATTATTATTATTATTAGTATTATTCCGCTCATAGAAATGGTATCGTGAAGCATCGAGTTCGAGTTTCAATACCTGAATTTGGGGGCTTTACAGGTTGGTATCAGAGCTTAGGGTTAAAAACCTTTGGTGGGCTAGACCTTAGGCTATAACCTTAGGACATAGGGAAACGTTGAAAATATAAATAACTCATATAGAGTTTAAAAAGAGATGAATTGACTAAGTTCATCGTCAAATAAAATAAAAGATAACTTATATAAAACTATTATTTGCTGTGTGTATATACTATATGCTAATCAGGATAATTTATGTGTGTCGATGTCTGGTGGAAAAGGCTTGTTATATGCATATAGCATGGAGAATGATCAAATCCATACACCCGAGCTAATATCGAAGCCAATACCTGAAATAGAGGCTCATGATGTAAACAACTCAGACGATGTGGTTTTTGTAGAAAACGTAGTACCAGATCCGGAGATGGTGGAACTGACAGATAGTGATTCAGACACTAAAGTTGAAGCTGATCAAGCATCAACAGAGGTGCAGGATCTGAGGAACAAGGTTTCTTCTCTAGAAAGGCTGTGGAAAATAGAAAAGCGGTTAAATAGTTAATTGCGTCAGGCGTTAATAGAAACAATGGAAGAACAAGATAAGCTTAAAATCCAAATTGATTAGATGGGAGCCACAAGCAACACATCGTGTGCAGCTCCGAGTAAGAAGGGGAAAAGAAAGATAGAAGACCATGACTTAGGAAAATTCGATAAGAAGAAAGGGAAAAATATGTTATCTTTGAGGTTATGAAGGACATACTACTCTGTATTGTCCCGACTACAAACCAGGAGCATGATTTATCTGTGGGATAGAAGGTCATCAGGCAAAAAGTTGTCCAAGGAAAAAGGCGTAGCAAATAGGTAGTATAGGTTCTGTGGTGTAAGTGTGTTTAATGTAATATATAGGATAAATATGTCTGTGTAAGGTTATGTTCTCAACTTTTGTAATGATCAAGTTTTTAAATCCCAACTTTTGTAGTCACAAAGGGATAGCTGATGTTTAAAGCAGTATATGCTATGCTATGTAAAATATTCGCTAAATGAATATGAATCTATGTTTGAGTAATGAAACAAGTTTAACATACTCATCATATGTGATAAGGTTTAGAATGTAAGTTAAATTTATGATTTTATTTAATCAGATAATGCCGCCAAGACGTCGAACTCACAATCAAAGGGCAGAAAAATCTGTCAACAACGCTGAGGGACAACAACAAGCAGACCCGATGCAGAACTTCGCGAACATGGTAGCTTAGGCTATGCAACAAGGAATACCAGCCGTAGGGAACCCGCTGAATAACCGCTTGGCAAACTTTAAAGATTTCAAAGATGTGGGACCGCTGGAATTCAAAGGTACCACTGACCCTATTGAAGCCCAAACTTGGGTTAAAGAGATTGAAAAAGCATTCGTGATAGCTAGGGTAGCTGAAGGGCAGAAGACTACTTTTGCCACTTACATGATGAAGGGGGAGGCAAACCTTTGGTGGGAAGCGAACCAGGCAAGGGCAAGAGAAGGTGTGATAACTTGGGATAGGTTCAAAACTTTGTTTTTTGAAAACTATTTTTCACCTAGTATGCAGGCGAGGATGGAGGTAAAATTTTTGGAATTGAAGCAGGAAAATATGACGATGTCAGAATACGCCGCTCGGTTTAATGAGTTAGCTAGATTTGCCCCGCATCAAGTTGATACGGAGGCTAGAAAAGCGAGAAGGTTTAAGTTGGGATTAAAACCCTGGCTCTACAACAAGGTGGCAGTGTTGCAGATCCCTACATTTGCAACACTCATGGAGAAAACGATTATAGCTGAGGAGGGAAGTGAGGCCATGAGCCTTTACAACAAGGAGAAAAAGAACAAGGGTAAGGTCGAAGGAGCTGGGAAGGTAGAAATTAATAATGGGAGTAGGGGTTGTAGTAGCAAGAGGAATGGGAGCAATTTTGGAAGTGTGCAGGTAAAACAAGAAGGTACGAAGAAGCAGATGGTGCCGTGTAAGACTTGTGGAAAGAACCACTCTGGGGAATGTTTGAAAGGGAAATTTATATGCTATAAGTGTGGGCAGGAGGGCCATATCTCTCCCAACTGCCCCAATCCTAGGATAAACAGTGGGTGTTTTCTGTGCGGATCGACTGAGCACAAGGTGAAGGATTGTCCGAAGAGGAGGGCAGAGGTAGGAAGTGTGAACACGAGCACTGGTAGCGGGACGTTAGAAATCACAGGACCTACAACATCAAGCAAACCAACAAAATCAACAGCAAAGGTTTACAATATGACTGTCCAAGACACGATGGCAGCTGTCAATGGAACTCCAGGTATTATTCATACAACTGTTATTATATTATACATGATTTTCCTATATATAGTAAATTATTATATAAAGAAATTTTGAAGGAGGAATTTGAGTTCCTTTAAAAAGTCAAATTTTTCGTTTAATCAGATAGACAAGATTTATGTGAATAGTTAAAGATCTGTTCGATCAAATTATGATCGAGATCTACTTGCAATGATTGTGTATGCTATGTACCCTGGTATGTATAGGTTTTAAAACGGTGATTCCGGGGACAGAATCTTTATAAAGGAAGGTGAATGTAACAACCCGATATTTTCTATATAATTAAATCAGAAAATTTTGCGTATATATATTTTTATTTTATTTTAAGGATGAGGATTTGTACAAGATAATGTGTATATGTATTTGTGTGATAAATAAAAATATATTTATTACATGAATATTTATAAATAATTTTATTTTAGAATTATTGATTATTATAAAGTATATTCTTATAATAATTAATATAGTAAAATGTTTTTATTAATTATTTTCCATGAAAATATAGTTATATATTATTTAAATAATATATGAAACGATTTTCTTTGAATAATTATAATAATTATTTTATTATATAAATTTTAGTACTGATTATTAAGTTAATTATTTTACCTTAATTATTAAGGTTAAATATGGGAGAATAAATCAAATATAGAATCCAAACCCTAATTTTGGATTTTTATCAAGGGATGAGAATAATAATATAATATTAAGTATATTTTGATTTTTCAGTGCTATGAATATGTACTGTATGTACGTATTGATAATAGTGGGTCAATTGTGGTGCAGTATTTGAAAACCATAGTTTTATTGTGGGAAACCCTAATTTAAAAATCAATTGTGAGTTTAAGATTATTATACAACTGTGTTATATGATTCTTTTTGATTAATTAGTTAACCCTAATTAACATATAGAAATAATAATTTTTAGAAACCCTAATTGTGATTTGGTAACCCTAATTACTAATTGTGAACCCTAATTACTATAATTAGCAGGGTTAATTATAATTAATGATTTTAAACCCTAATGTTCCTGTATAAAGTAATTAGAAACCTAATCTAATTAACAAACCCTAATTTTCTATTTTTAGAAACTAATATTTATTTTATTTAAACCCTAAATTAGAAGTCCTACAAATGCTATATGCTAAACCTTAGGGTTAAACCCTAAGGATTTGTTAAGATTACAAAATGGCCATTAAAAATGCAAGCAAAAAGACTAAAATGCCCCTCTAGCATTATTTAAGGTAACTTGTGTATCTAGGCAAAATGGAGTAGGTGACCAACTTATTTGACAATTATGACTTAAAAACACTGATTTCAGCCACCTATGTCAGCCAATTCATGCATCCAACATCATATATATATATATAGATTGGAGAGAGAAAAAGTTCATTGTTAGCCTAAATTTTGCACAACACTCAAACTAACTCTCTCAAGCTCCACACCTTCGAAATTCTTTCCTAATATCAGTCAAGAACCAAGCCCCACGATTACCTTTAACCAAATTAGAAGCTAGAATCAAAAAAATTTCAAAGAAAGGTATAAACCTTAAGCTACAATCTGTCCATCGATCTGTTGTTAAATGTAGAAATTATTGTGTTAAGCATGTTAGATATAGTGTATTAAGATGATCTAGGTTGATAGATGTTAGATCCATAACATCTATAGGCTCGGATTTGAGATTCTACAAAATCTGGATAAAAATGTTCTTGGTGGTCTGACAATGAATGTCAAGCCTTGTAGATCTTTGTCTGTGTTTAGTTTTTGTGTTTTAAGTGTTTAATCTTGTAGTATGTCATGAGATATATACTCTGGAAGTTGAATCAAGGTCATAGCTTTGAACAGTTACAAGTTATTTTTTGGTCAAAGGTCGTTAATGCCGTGACTGCATTACAATTTAATGGGTAACCCAGAAATAGGTTTAATTTCAGTGTCTGACAAGTTATTTAAGGTTCTAGATCTGTCATGTTTTTGGTGTTTTAAGTTCTTAGTTGAAACCATGTTGTAGTATGTTATGTACACTTTCGATATATGCTTATAGTACATCTAGATATCAAATACACTGGATTTATATAGTGACCTGTGACGCCCCCAAAATAGGTATACATCACCCAACCTATTCTGAGTCGCCAAATACATGGTACAGAAACAACTACAACTTCATTAATATAATTATCGTGCAAAATACGACAACACATAAACTCTGAGTTTAAATACAAATATTGTCTTCTAGACAATATCCACACTCAAATAAGTCCTCATTACAATTATTGATACACTATTTTACAAAATAGTGAGAATTACTAAAACAATTGTCTTGAACCATTACTCTTACACCCCATTAGTTCCCCGCTATATTCTCGTCTCTGAGAAGAAAAATGGAACAAAAAGGAAAAGGGTGAGCTCAACTAGCCCAATAAAGAATATTATGATGACTAAGATAATGTACAACAAATTATCCTTAGTCTTCAACAGGAAAAATCGATAGAATACAATGAGATGACAAGTTTTAGATCAACAAGCTGCGAAGTGGAAACAACAATTCATTAGAAGAGTTAAGTAGAGAATGAAATCTACTATCATCTATGAATTTAAAAGTCCATCATCGATATTTTATCCCTGTAACATCAATCAATAAACATCATAAATAAAATATTCATCTTTGCACTACAGGCCAAAGATATTCATCTGTTGGTCATGTTCATCTCAACACCTGTTCATCTTTGCACTACGGGCCAAAGATATTCATCATTTGGTCATGTTCATCTAAACACCTGTTTATCTTTGCACTACAGGCCAAAGATATTCATCAGAAAATCATTCATCTTTGCACTATAGGCCAAAGATATTCAGTAATATCATCATTTAGGACTGAGGATGATGAAAAATATTTTAAAGGAAGCGAATCCGATGAAACAAAAGAACAAATATTAAGGATTAAGTACTTTACACAATCCAAGTTCAAAAATACTTCATAAATAATCAGAGTGGAGTAAAATTCAAGAATGAAGACCAAAACATAGATCCAATCAAAGATAGGAATCATAATAGACAATCTTGGACATAGAAAAGAAAATTTAATTTTTTTATGAATAGTGTCGTATTCGTGAATAGTGCCATATACGTGAATAGTGCCGTTTACGTGAATAGTAACTCTGACACCAAAAGATAGAAATTTTACAAAAAATATCATCATGCTTCGTGAATAGTACTCGTGAATAGTAACTCATGAATAGTAATTCGTGAATAGTAACTCATGAATAGTAACCCCGACATGAAAAGTTCCAAATTTGATAAAAAGTTCCAACCAATATTTCGGCATAATGATATTGAAGAAATAATATCATTTAAGAAGAAAATAACATCCCTTACCTCAGAAAGAATAGTACTTCTGACTGGAATATTGGATATAGTGCTGAAAGAACTTGCACCGTATAGCAATACTCAAAGTACTAAAATACTCACAAAAATACACTCGATATTATATAGAGAGAAAGAGAGAGAAGATTTCAGTTTCTAGTGTAATTTTTAATTCTAACCTAAGCACCCTATTTATAGGAAATTACTTAGAACACCAAAGCAGAAAATTTAATATAATATTAATATATATATCAAAATTTCCTACGCACCTCTTGACCATCTGAAATCAGCCACCACTAATGACAAAAAAACAAAAAACGTTTTGTTATTAAAATTAATTAAAACTTTCAAAAATCAATTATTTGAACTTCAATAATTCATAATAAATAGCCCTTTTATCGAAAAAATTGAATCTCGCGTTTTTTATAGAAATTCAATGCTCTACAACTTTACGAAAAAAGTTTTCCAAATTCCAAATGAAAATTAATCGAAATCCACATACAGACGATTTTACGTTTATAATCAAATTTCGATCAAGAAATGGGGTCCACCGACACACAAAACATGTGTTAATCATTTAATGCAACAAAAATACTCTTTCTCCTCATATACTCATATATCCTACATTCATTGTAAAAATATCATCATTATTATATTATTAAAATATAATAATAAATTATTTTATCGTAAAAGATAAAATATCATTTTTCAACAATTGTCACTTTAAAAATTTTTCCATCTATATCCACATAAAATCAATATTTTCCTCATCATATAAATCAATAATTAATTATTCACAAATAATATTACGAATCACAATATTGACAACCATGCGCTTCTTAGGAAGAGGGGCTTTCCAATAAAATCTCTCCTTCTCTTGCGCCGCAATTAGGTGACCAAACCTCTCCTTAGACGTAACTTTCTAGACATTGCCAATAATGTTGTCTAATAATATTATTCGAGATAATATGAATTATTGCTACGATAATGGAAAATAACGTGCGTTGACAATTATTAAAACAACGAAGAATATAAAATATCAACACGAAGAATTATTGAATCAATAAAATAAAATCTTTGAGCGAATTCTCGTATCAATTATTGAGTAGTGCCTTCTTATGTAAGAATCAATAATTGGTGCAATACCGTGTGCTACTGTGCAATAACGCGTATTATTGTGTTTTAACCACCTGGTATTCCAACAATATTAACGGTAACAACTACGTCGTTATTTATAAACAACTCATACTTGTCGTTTTCTTCATCCAATTACTTTTACATTATGGGGCCCACACAAATTTCATGCTACCAATGCATTTAATATTCCCAAAAAGAAGAATATTCCACGACCAAACGAATATTCTCCGAGAACAATGAGTATTTTATAACCACTTGCTTATTTAAAAATATTTGCGCATTTTACCCATAACTAACCACATTTGTGACGCCCCCAAAATTAGGTATACGTCACCCATCTTGGGTCGCCACTTACATGGTACATAAATTCAAATACAAACTTAATTATACATCCGTAGGTGTAACATACGACAATACATAAACCGAGAGTTCTAATAGGAATATTGTCATTTAGACAATATCCATACTCAAGAGTCCTCATTACATTTATTGTCACACTATTTAACGTAATGGTGAGGACTACTAATGCTATCTTCAAGACCATCACTCTTTTCCCAGACTAGTCGACTATATTCTCATTTCACGAAGAGAACGGTGAAAAGAAAGGGTGAGCTCAACTAGCCCAATGAAATATTATGACTAAGATAATGCGAATAAATTATCAATAGTCTTCAACAATGTTAAACCGATAAAATACAATAGACAACCAGTTTAATCTGCGGAATGAATATCTGATCCATTAAAAGAGTCAAGTTGAGAATAAAGTCTACTATCTTTTAGGTTTTAAAAGGTTTTCATCAACTTTTATCATTTGACTCGACAATAAATAAACCACCACATCTAATCATCACCGTACCCACGGTCAAGGATTTTCATCAAATTATCAATGGTCATGACTATCTACCGAATCACCCCGGTCATAATCATACCAAAAACTATCCATCAACGCATTACAGACCCATCGAGGACTTTTGTCACATCATTTATATCAAGCCATGATTATCTTAATGATCCTGGTCATAATCATACTAAGTTCATCTATGCACGTAAGCCAAAGATAACATAAGATAACATGAGAATGATGACAATGACATAATAATTCAATAAAACAAGTTCAAGAATTATTTAATCCGAGAATTATTAACGTCCAAATTGTCAACATGATAATCTTTTTTGTAGAGTAGTAAAATTCAAGAATAATCGGAAGAATATTTCCATGAAAAGATCTTTGGATGAAACGCAAATATCAAAGATATTCTACTAATTTCATGGAGTATAGAAGTCAAAGTTTTAACCAACCGGGTATAATAAAGAATGGAATAACAAAAGAAATCACCATGCATGCGGTACTTGCAGATGACGAGTTATTCCATAGAATAATAATAATCGGAACCGAGTCGTGAAATTCACAATCAAGCGGGATGATCCAACGTAATAATAAATGCCAATAATAAACAATGGAACCCGAATCCTGTAAAACACACGCATGGATATTCCAATGTAATAATAAATGCGGAATAATAAACAATGGAACCCGGTAAATGTAAAACACACAGGCATGGATATTCCAAATGAATAATAAAGAATGGAATAATGAAGAAGAAGATCACCAAGTATAGAGGATTTCACAGATCACAAGTTATTCCAATGAATAAATAAGAATGGAATAATATAAGGATTTCACCAAGTATAGGGTATATGCCAGCGTATACGAGGTTATGTATAGGGTATGCCACTTTTACGAGTTATTCAATGTAATAATAATGAATGGAATAATGAAGTTCTCTTCATGAATAAGAAAGAATAACACCCCTTACGGGTCCAAAAATAATAACCCTTACCTTAGAAGAACTGAATATTGGAAAAGTGAAGTAGCCAGAATACTTTTCTTCTTTCTCTCTATAGATTTTCTCTCTATAGCTTCTCTCTATAATTTCTCTCTCTAGAGTTTCAAATGAATTAAAAGAAAATAATGAATGAATGAGCTTCTATTTATAGGAAAATAGAATGCGTAGTAATTAATCCATGAACGGTCCGGATTGATTTACTTTAATCGACGGTCCATATTTAAAGCAAAATCTTTTAAATAAAATATCATATATTCTATTTATATAAAAATATTTTACTATGCAAACACTATGCAACACTATGCAAAACACTATGCAAAACACTATGCAACACTATGCATAATAAAATATAATATATTCTATTTATAGAATAACTTTAATAAAGTATTACATTTTATATAAAAAAGATGTTTCGCATTTTATTACGTTAATAATACGAATAAAACAAAACGTCATTATCGCTATAATAATTCATATTATTAATCGGCAATAATGGAATCAAACCGAGTGACTTCTCACATAAGCATCAATAATCAATACTGGTGTCTTTACTATGCAACCACACGTATTCTTCGTACTTTTACTACTGAAAGTAGCTCAACGGTATCCACAATAAAACTTCCGCCGTTATTTCAATAAAATATTTTTGTCGTTTTCTCGATCCGAATAATAATTACATTAATGGGGTCCACCAATGATTGAGTCGTTATGCGAATATTCCTTGCTAAACCAAGAATATTTCCCACCAATCGAATATAATATAACCACTTGCATACTTTGCAAAATTTATAAATACTACCCACAACTATAATATTATCTCAAATTCACACCATAATATTAAAAAATTATTTCGACAAAATTTAAATCTTTATTGATAAAATCTGGGGTCTCACAACATTAATCAATTCAACCCTTACTATTTCAAAATAATAAATAGAGGAAATTAAATCTTCATTTATAAAAAGTTGGGGCCTTACAGACCGGTCAAACTAGCAGGGTCAAGCAAAAAAATGGTTTTCGGGGTAACCCAGAAAACCTAAGAACACAGTTTCTGACATGCATTGACCGGTCCAGATCTATTGACTTTGTTGATGTTTTGTTGATATTTGGTGTTAGATCTGTTCATTTACATACTGACTACACACTTCAGCTTTTAGATCATAAAAACAATATACGGATTTCAAGTTGTGGAAGCCCAAACATACGTCTTGAAATCGTTCTTCATTTCGTATACCCGAAATGAAGAAACGACCTCAACGACTACTTTAGGCCCTTAGATCTCATTTGTTATGCATGTTATGAATTTGTTTGTTGTTGAATGTTGTAGTCCTGAACTAGCACTTTATGATCTGACCACAAGAATGCCTTGAATCATCATAGATTAAGATTAATAGTTGGTCAAAGTAGTAACCATAAAAACTGTGTATGAAGATCTAAGTTTGCATGAAGAACACCTATAGCGACAGTTCTGTCACTATAGGTGGTCTTTTGTGACAGACAATGTAATTTTAATTATTTTGAAATTTGAAAATTATTTAAAAATAGTTATTAATTTCTGAAAATTACAAAAATAATTATAAAAATAATTTTAAGTTATAAAAATTAAATTTTAATAATTTGAAATATTTTTCATAAATATTAGTATTTATTTAAATATTATTGGTAATTAATTTATTTATTAAATGCATTAAATAAATTAATTAAAAATGATTTTATTATATTAAAAATCATTTTAAATGATAATAAGTTATTTAAAAATATTTGAAGTTATAAATATAACTTTTAATATTCTAAAGCAAATTTAATTAATTATTTAATATTAATGATATTAGATTTATTTATCAATTAAATTAAATTAATTAATTAAAAATGATTTTATTTTATAAAAATCATTTTAAATGGAAAATAAATAGTTTAAAAATAATTTAAGTTATAAAATATAACTTTTAATATTTAAAGGTAAATTTCATTAATTAATTATTATTAATGATATTAAAGTTATTTAATAATTATATTAAATAATTTAGTTTAAAAATAATTTTATTATTATAAAAATCATTTTAAATAAAAATAAAGTGTTTAAAGATGTTTTAAGTTATAAAATATAACTTTTAATATTTAAAGGATAATCTCATTAATAATTTAATATTAATGATATTAATTTAATATTAATGATATTAAATTTATTTAATAATTATATTAAATAAATAGTTTTAAAATGGTTTTATTAATTTAAAAATCATTTAAAAGGATATAAATGAATTAAAAATATTTTAAGTTGTAAATAATGACTTTTATTATTTTGATAAATAAAACATTAATACTTTAATATTAATGATAATTATTTAAAAATAATTTTAAATGTTTTAAACATCATTTAAGGGTAATATTAATACTTTAAAAGTATTTTAAATTATTATAAATAACTTTAATATTTTGGCAATGGTTTCATTAATAGTTTAGTATTAATTAAATATTAATGATAATTGAATTATTTAATATTTAAATTATTTAATAATGATTTCAGTGTTTAAAAATTCATAATAAATTATAATAAATGTTTAAAAATTATTATAACTCATTTAAAAATAATATGACCAATAATTACAGTTATTGAACTAAAGGATAGAATCTTAGACTTGATAATTACCCGATAAAGCCGTCGGTACACCGACGTGTTTTAAAAAATTGATCTGGACTTTGATAATTTGATTAGATATGTGTTTATTTGTGATTCAATAGTTGTTAAACATATGTGACAATGTGATTAGGTTATGTGCTGACTGCAATAAGTAGTATTATGTGTTGAGATATGTTATTCTAATCAGTAAAATGATCTTATTACTGATAGGTGGTTATATAAAAGATAAAACTAAGTTACTTAATTATAAGCGCCAGATCGTGTCGGTGTATCCTACCTTTGCATTTCCTTTATCTGATGGACATGAGTAAGAATGTTTCGAATTATATTATTACTTGTATGCATTATTAACCCTATATTATATACGCTTATTGATTATCAACATGTTAGTATATGGTAATTCGGATATATATTACATTCATTAATTTCTATAAATGGTTATCTGAAGTGTCCCAACTGGATAATTATTGTATTTAATCACATGTTGATACACCTTTGTTAATTACCCGTATATATATATATATATATATATATATATATATATATATATATATATATATAATTATAGATTATTGTTGAACAAGATAAAACCTTACTATTATCCAACTGAATTGCTTTGGTTTGGAACCTAGACAAGTATGAACATCCCTTACACGGGAAAAACTCTTTATGCACCCAAGGTGGACAGAGTGAACGATACCCTCGTTCTTGCATGTAGTGTTGATCAATATAGGGCATAACGGGCTGATCACTCACGCGCCCATAAGTTATGACGGTTTGCAGATGAAGTTTTGTTTAAACCTATTCGAAAATTAAAAATAATGTTCATAGCATGTCACCTAAACCCTATTTATAGTCAATATATAGTTTCAAAAATTTGAAAGAGAGTTGTTATATTATTATTATCGGTTCAGATTACTTCACAACTGTTGAATTGTTGTAGAAGGGTAGTATAAAGAAAATATTTAAATTCTTTCAACTTATATATATAATTGCTATTACTTGCTGGACACTCAAATGCTCATCCTTGCTTAATTTAAATGTTTTCAGCTAAGTGTGAAGAACCAGAAAGCTCATGCAGAAACAAAGAAAAAGGAAAGCTAACCAATTAAGATTTGTGGTAGTTTATGTATTAGTTCGATATTATTAAGACAAGAATGATATATATTATCTATCATGTATTGTAATGAATGTTTAAAGGTCTCGTACCTGGGGATTAGACTATGATGATATATAAATTAAGTTGATCTTTATATTATTGTTATTATTATTAGTATTATTCTGCTCATAGAAATGGTATCATGAAGCACCGAGTTCGGGTTTCAATACCTGAATTTGGGAGCTTTACAGTAACGCCCGAGAATTTCAAATTTTTAATAAATTAAGTTCTTATTTGATTATGTGGATTAAATGAATATAATTGATTAATTATGTGTGTAAGATATTTGAAGGTCGTTCTATGACCTAGAATGTGTGGATGTGGTTTATCTGGTTATGTTCTAGGATTAATTGTTTTGAATTATTAAGACGAAAATGAATGTTTTTTGAGAATTTTCCCGTAAAAACACTATTCATCCGATTTCGTTCAGAGCTTACGTTTGAAATTCCAAGAAACGCGTAATCATAGAATATGAAGATATAATGGAATATCCGATAATATTTCTGTTATAGCAAACGAAGTTTTCGCTTGCGGACTTAAAACCTAAGGGTTAGTGAAAGAGATTTCTGAAAAGGAAATGAAAGGCATATAATCATTTCGGTTATTATACATATGAGATACGAGTATTATACTAGTTCGAATACGAGTATGGTATGAAGAATAGTATGACGTATAATACGAATATCATATGAGTACTAGACGAAAAGAATACGGAAGTTATACGCATTGAATACGATTAGTTCTAAGGGAGTAAGAGTTAAGGATGTTGTATAAATTCAATTGGACTTTGATTAATAGCAAGCCCAATGAAGTATGTAATCAAGCCCAAGTCAAGGCCCAATATTAATTTAAGACAAGCCCAATCCAAGAAGTTAAATCGCGGGTCGAACCGGCGGGTCACGGGATGGGTAAAACTGTAATATCCCGAGTGTTTATGATAACAATCCTTAGAGAAGGAAATGAATGGGTTAAAGAATATATAATACTCAAAATATAATTGAGTCTAAGGAAAGGTTATAAAATAAAACTTACAAGAATTTATTATCAAGAATGGTGGGAGTAGGAAATATAAAACATATATTAAGGTAATGTGTTGAAGTTATTCAATGAATAGATTTGAGGAAAACCTGAGTAAGGTAGAGTTTTGGTGATTTCGAGGACGGAATCCTTATAAGGGGGGAAGGATGTGACAACCCGAATTTTTATAAGTTATTAAAATAAGAATTTAATAATTTAAATTCTTATTATGGGATGTTTTGAGTTTGTGTATGTATATATATAAATTGTTACGTATTTTAAAATATGTGTTACGGTGTGAAGAAAATATATATATATATATATATATATATATATATATATATATATTATTCATATATTGGGAAAGTGAGGTTTAATAGTTAAGTTAACTATTGAAGAAATTAAATGAATTTTATAATTAAGTTTAAATATTTATTGAATTAATAAATATTTTAAATAATTTATTTATTGAGAAAAATAAATAATTTATGAAATTGTGGTATAATAATTTAGTTACATGTGTATGGTAATTAAGTTAAAGCTAAGGTAAATTTTATTCTTTGAAGATTTAATTTAATGAATTAATTAAATTAAATGAGTTGTTTAATATTAAAGACAATAAATAAATTAAATAAAGTGATGTTTCTAATTTATTAATTAAATTAGATATATGTAATTATTTATTAATTATAAGTATAATTATAATAAAATTATAATTTTTATAATTACCATTATAAGTTATTTAAATTAATTAAACTAAAGTCATTTAAATGAACTAGAATCAAGTGTGACAAAAGTAAATATATAATATAATCTTATCAAAATAAATTGGAATTAGGGGAATTGTGTGTAGCCAAATAAGGCCTTGTGGCCTTTGGCTTATTGTAACAGACGCAGATGTATTATTTGTTGTAACTGATGAACGTGGGAGAAAGTCATATCATTTGTTTTATGCGTATAACCTAAAGCCAAGAGAGAAAACAGAGTGTGAGAAGAGGAAAACACAGAGATTTTTGAGAAGGAAGAATCATGGTGGTTTTGAGGGAGGGTCACCATCTCTTGCTAGCCTACAACTAGGGTTTTAAAGGTGTATTTTACTTCTAATGTGATGTTTTGAGTTTCCATGACCATTCTCTTTAAATGGTTAAATCATGTTGGATTGATATATATATATATATATATATATATATATATATATATATATGTGTTATAATCTGTTAATCATCATTTGTGAGGGCTATTTGATGATCAAATTCGTGAGAATTGGGTTGTAGTAAAAGATTTCAAATAACAATATTTATGTTATAGAATATAGCTTAGAAAGTACAAAATTTCATGGTTAATATGTATGCGAATCTGAAAATTGATGTTAGATTATGCTAATATGTTAAGAAACGAAAGCAGTGTAGTTGGAATCGTGTCAATTGATGAAGAAACGAATTCATGGCGATTGATTTCGCTAAACATGTAAAAAAATGAAGAAATTTGGAAATTGGGGGTTTTGATTCTTTAAATTTGTGTAAATGTGATGTTTATGTAGTTAGAATGGTGTATGACATGTGTAACTATGCTATTACAAAGTTTTAGTTGCTAGGTTTCATGATTTCTGTAGGAATTGGGTTGAGATGGGTGAACTGTCGAGTAACAGAGTTGCACTGTGCCCTGAGCCCAGGCAGTGACTTCTGCCTATTAGCAGGTCATACGTAATGGACTTATGTTAGCTAAGCAAGCATGTTAATGATGCTAAGACATAATAGAAACTACAATAACATATTGTAAGGTGTTGTAATGCAAAGTGTAAAGATTTTAAGTGATTGCTTAATTAAGTTATGCAATGGAACTAAATGTGATGTTTTCAAAAGTAAGAAATAAATGATAAGGTTTATGTTGGTTTATAGTGAGATATAAGTTAAAAGAACGATTTGAATGTTAACTTGATTAGTTAATCTAATATATGTTTAAAAGGATGTAAATACGCGTTAGAAGACTTAACTGTCAATTGTAAGGGAAGCGTAACGAGAGAGGTTATATAACTTAGTTGTTGTTAACAAGTGTAACACATCTAATATGAGATAATGGAGTCTATGACAACTTTGCTGAACGTTAAGTATCAGTTACGAAAGAAGTATAAAGAAACATAATATGGGATTACGTAATGATAGGTGTCATACGAAGAGGAATAAACACCTGAAATTATGTGTTAAGTTTCAAAAAGACGCAAGTTATAAAAAGATTAAGACTAAGAGTCATTGTGTTTTCATTATATGTGTAACTAATGCATGTGAATATGAACCTTTGAACTGTTGTAGGATGTACGCAAAGCATTTAAGCTATTTTTCGGTAATTGGTAATCTACGAACCAAGCAAGTCTTTCAGTTCCTATTTGCTATGTGAACTTGATGATTAACTGTTTTAAATCTTAAATGCAAATAACATGATGTGTTTTATTTATGGTGAAAGCATGAAACGTTAAAGCTAACTTACGACTACGTTGATTGAGTAAAGCATGTTGATTGGGTAAGGAACTCAATCTTTATACTTGTTATATGAACTGTAGTATGTATGTTATGATAGTCCAATGTTTAAGAGATATATGTTGAGCATGTTATTATATGCTACGTGATGCATGAAAACTGTTAGATTTTGCTGGGCCATCGAGCTCAACCTTGCAAATAACCATTTTTGCAGGTTAAGGATTAAAGATAACACTATGTGCTACTTGAATGAAGGGGATCAGAAATAATATACGAAGATTTAAATTTTAGCTAAAGTTGCTATTTCCTTAAACTATGATTAATATTCATGAGATGTATTAAATGTTTTATGATGTATATTTTTATATTGAGTTGTAAAGCTAGAGTTAGAGTTATCTGATATATAAAGGTTATCGGATTGAAATGTAAAATTTTATATGATAATAGTGATAAAGCGAATCATAAAATAAGATTGATTCAAAGACATGTAATTGATAAAGGTTTTGACAGGGAATTAAAGTAAGAAGACATAAAAGTTTAAATTATTCCGCATTTTATAAAGTTTAATATCGAATAATGATGTAAAATCAGAAGTTAGAAGTATTGTTAACGACCGAAGTCGAGAATTAAATTGTATGAATTTTGGGGTCGTTACAAAAACCCATGGGAAGACCCATGGGCATGTGGGTCAGCCACTTGGCCACCAAGTAAAGTGATTACTTGGTGGCTAAGTTGATGGGGAGGTGGGAATAGTAAGGAGGTGGCATGTTGACCATTTTGCCCCCATTTTGAAATCCTATAAATACAAAGCTTAGGTTGGACTTTTGTGATTTACAAACATTGTCCAATATATATTGAGAGAGAGAAAGAGCTAGAAACACATAATCAATCTACTTCCAAGCAAAACATAAGACGTTTACCAAGAACACGAAGAACGACAAAGGTAATAGTTTAGAATCATTAATCTTCATCTTTTCGATTTCTTTCTCGTAGAGAATCGTAGATTGGTGGAGCATGTTTAGTGAGGAGGAATAAGGATGACTATTAATAATGAAAACATTGATACGTCATTATTGAATGGAAATCATAAATGTTTACGTAAGTTAAAACCATAGAAAGTTATGAACGTGAACTTAGTTGTGATTGGACGATTTGAAAACCATCATGGCTAGGGTATGTGCATATTGTTTGGTTAGGGTGTAGATAATGAATCAATGGAGTGTTTCATTTGATTTGTCTTATAGAACACGAGTAACGAAGTTATGGAGAATTTTATGAAAATAGACGTTAAACGTCAAAACTGTAGAAATCTCGGATTAAGGGTCAAAAGTTGTCGTGTGACTTGAAAATGTTGGTTTTCAGTGCCAACACGTGAGATAGGGTATTTAAGAGTCGTGGACGCAAGAATCGTTGAATTCTGACTTATAACGAAGAAAACGAGTATTGAATGCTCGGAATCGATAAACGCTCAAAATGAACCAAACAGTGAAATCCGAGTTAACGGATTCAAAAATGTAAAATTCTTATATGAACACCTAGAGTATGTAATTTGTGAGTTATGGGCTTTCGAATGAGCCAATTCGAATGTAAAACGAATAAGTTATGAAGCTGGGAATTTCGTTGGAAAAACCAACTGTCATGATCAATTAGTGCATGGGCGTATTGCGGATGCAAACCCAACTTAAAAGGACCCGGCGCCACGATCTTGGGATCCGGCCTTGTCCCTATGAAATTAGGCGTCGCGGCCATGTAGAAGATACACTAGAGTCTGGCGCCGCATCACCGGTAGTGTAAAATAGTTGACCAAGTTAGGTTTTTATTCCATTTGAATGTAGACCGAAGGCAAGACACGAATGTACTTAATGTACGTAATAAAGCTGACTTTAAATCACTTATAAAGTGATAACGTTAGAAGATTAGATATGGTTTAATAAAAATTAAACGAAGAACGCAAGAGTGTAATAAGTAAAAAGCGAATGATGTTCAACGTTAGTACTTCACCAATGATGATCGAATGTTGGTTAATAACGTAAGAACGTTAATGAGCCGTAACGAAGCATAGTAAGTCAAATTAACATGATAAAATGGAATAAATTCAAGTAAGACATAGAAGATAAAGAAGTTGGTTAAAACAAATAAAGTATGTTTGTTTGTAAACTAATTACAGTGTGCTATGTGAATATATCATGTAGATCTTGTAAAGACTGAGAATTGATTGAATATTATATTCAAAGACGCTTGAAGGAAAGTTTTCTTAACGCTTGTCTAACCTCTATGTTAGTCAGGTTTTCTGTGATTCATGTTCTGAAATGCATGAATGGTTTTAAAGAAAGAGTCGATGCCTGTTTTAAATCGGCTAGACTAGTCTTGAAGAATTGATTGATTTGCTTACAAGTCTTTCGATATAGAACTGTTAACGCTATCCTATGCCAAGTATTTGGTACGGATGTAAAGGTAAGTTTGTCTATGAACAAACAAAAGTATTTTCATCGATTATTCGATGGGCACGCGAGGTTGCCAAAACTTAAACATAAATACGTTTAATGGAAGAGTGTTGATCAACATAGGGTACTATAGGATGATCACCTAGATGTACTCATAAGTAATGCCGGATGGATGGCCTTAGTGCCGGATGTCCTTTTTAAGTATGAAAACGAAAATAGTATGTTCATGGTCTTTTGACCGGTTCAGAATTCCTAAGCTATTATATATACTTCGAAATTGTTGTTATGTAATGAGAAGTATAGGTCAATGCTTCATGGTGATTCATAGCTACTTGTTTAGTTATGGAAGATAATCATATAATTCTCGATGTGGTGTTTATATCATCCTTTGATAGACTTGCTGAGCTATTTATGCTCACTTCTTGCTTGGATTTTATGATTGCAGCTAAAGCCGAACAAACTGAGAATTCTAAGAGAGATAAGGGCAAGGCTAAGATGGATAGTTGATTATCCTGTAATAGACTAGAGTATTTGTATAAAATATACTTATGAATAACAAAGAATGTATTCGGTTTATGAACCTGAGAAATAATTTATTACTATTGTAATAAGAATATGGTAAGTACACTCATTTTGTTGTTATCTCAATGGAATAACTGTATGAATTATAGTATCGTGTAGCACCATCTGTCGGGTTGGAAGATACCCAGATTTGGGGGCGTCACAGCAGGTATATATATAAAAAAGGTGTAAATATATATATATACAGACATGATCAGCCACCACGAAGAACCTCCATGGGGGATCAGAAAATATAAATAAAACTGTAAAAGCCATCAACCACCACGGAGGAAACTCCAAAGCGGGCGAAAGCGTAAAGAAAGTCATAAGCGATCAACCACCACAAAGTAAACTCGGTAAGGAAAATATATATATATATATATATATATATATATATATATATATATATATATATATAAGCAAGTAAACGCTCTGAATGTAAAATCCAGGCTCATCGAGCGAGTTCGACACACAATTAATATATATATATTAAAAGCAAGTAAACGCTCCGGATGTAAAATCCGGGCTCATCGAGCGAGTTCGACACACGATTCATATATATATAAATATATATATATATATATATATATATATATATATATATATATATATATATATATAAAAAGCAAATAAATGCTCGCATCAAGTTGCAGGCTCAATCGAGACATAACTCAATAATGTTAGTCCATATATATATATATATAAATATAAATATAAATATAAATATATATATATATATATATATAAAATTTATATGTATATACAAACTGAAATAAAACCACGGACTGAAGTTCGGGCAAACACACGCAACACGACTCTCAACGTGAAGAAGGGTGTGTGCAATGATGAAGAGAAATGCTTTAAATTGTGTGAGAAGGCTTACAGTGGGCTGCCAAAGAAGACTTCTATATCTTTAACGTGGATGAACACTTGGCTCCCGCCGGTACAAAAGTAGCTATATGTGAGCTCACAAGTGTTTAAAATGAGAAAACACTCAGTATAGGGTGAGTACGGAGCAAATTTGACAGGGCTTCCTCGCCTATTTTTCTCTTACAAATGGCCACCCCAAGCACTCTATTTATAGAGGGGGCCATGAGTGTACTATGCTGCTAGGCCCTGAATGTAAATCTGGCTAGGTTGGCAGATGAGATGTACTGGCTACCCAAGGTTGCCCCGGGCTTCAGCGAATCACGTCGTCTCATGATATGTGCATGCATACCTTTGTAATGTCCTCTCGAACTTTCAGAATTGCAATCTGGGCATCCGATTGAGGTATATAAGACCTATTTTGGACCGCCGTTGTCGAGATTTATGTAATGGCATGAGATTAGAGGTTGTATGAAGTCAGGAAGATGGGACGATGCCCTCCGGTCTTCAAGCTTCAAATTATATCTGTTACCCTGTGTAATAGTAACTCGGGATTGGTTTTCCTTGATTCTTGTGGGACATTGTTGTGTAGAAATGTATGTATGAAATGTTGAGACGGCACTATGTGGCGTTAAGGTGGAAAGATGATGACTTTGCCCCTCACCGGGGTTATCTCTAGTTTGGGCTGATAAAGTAGACGTTGCTCAGGGTTATCACTGAGATTGGACTGCTGCAAGTGTTGAAGTTCCTCAGTGTCATCTTTGAGGTGTGCATATCTTCCTGGTGTTATCTCCGGGTCTGGTACTGAGTGCCTCGGTGTGAGTGTCGAGGTTGAAGCTGATTGCATACATTTGAAACAAGAATTTCTAGTGTTATCGCCGAAACTGCATTCCTTGGGGTTATCACCAAGGTTGGTAAATGTTACTCCCAGTGTTGGGAATGAGACTGGATACCTCGGGGTTATCTCCGAGATTAATCGGTCTTCTCCGGTGGAATTTTTGGTATTCGATCTGCATGCCTCGAGGTTATCTCTGAGGTTAGAACTGTTACTCCCGGTGTGTGTTCCGGGGTTGAGACTGAACTTCCGGTAGTATTCGGACTTGACGTAAACTGTCTTCCAGGGTTATCTCTGAAAGATGAACCTGCCCTCCTGAAATGAAATGTATATTCATGCAATGTAATGAATGGGTAGGATAAAGAATCCTAGACACTTGAAATGCAACATGATACAAATGTATGATGCATGTGTGCGGGGTTGTTGCCCAATATGCCGGGGATGATTGTCGGCTCCTTGTAGTTTCTACCGGGGATTGGCAATTATGGCCCAATTGGATGTGTGATCTGAATCTCTTAGGATGTTGACGTTGGGGTTGTTACCAAAGTCCTTAATCCTTGATACAGACTTGATTTCGAAGAGGTGCCTCTTATGTGTAAGAGATCCAGGGGATCTGACTTTATGCATTTGAGGATGTGTATAACATATTCCATCATCGATCCTCCTCGATGATGTTGACCTTTCCTGGTTTGTATCGCCAGGATATGTCAAGGTTCTGTTGGATTTACTACCAACAACATATGCTGTCAGGGTTTCCCGACCTTCGTTGATGTGTACTTCACTGATGTGTGAATCAACGAATGAAAACCCTATGGAGTAGACTGTCAAGGCTGTTTGCCCTTCGCTGACGTGTGAATCAACGGATGAAAACCTTGTTGGGCAGACTGTCAAGGCTGCTTGACCTTCGCTGACTTGTAAATCAACGACTGATATGCGTTGTAACCCCCGTCGTGGTTTGAACCTCGAAATGCGTTGTGACCCCCGTCGGGGTTTGTTTGGATCATCGTTGATGTGTGTATCAACGACTGTTCATTAGATGGCTTCCGACGCTTCATTGGATTTAATTGCCAACGGTTACACTGATGTCAAGGTTACTTGACCTTCGTTGATATGTGTGTCAACGGATGACATTGTGTGATACCCCCGCCGGGGATATCTTCGTGAGATTGCATGATGCCCCCGTCGGGGATCTCATTGAAAATTAGGGTGACGACCCTGAATTGGAGGCACTGGACCTGCGCAAGGTATTGCCGAGTGTGACTTGTAACATTTGAGATCATTAGAATAGTGTACCCTGAGCTTGGGTGAATACCAATGAGTGACGTGCAGACCCAAGGTTCAATATGAGAAGACCAGAATTTGTAAGCCATTCTGCTCAATCGCGTAGCGTTTTTATTCCTGATTTAACCTTCTCAGTCTGTGAGAACTCCTTTGCAACTCGAACTGGACCGAGTCGGAGGGGTGGGACCATATAGGGGTGCCACAGGTACACCTGCTTCAGCCGCAGATGGACTTAGGGCCAACCGTGGATACTAAAGGCCAGCAAGTTGCTTTCATAAGTCATTTTCAAGTTGCACCGCGAAGAAAATCCGAGAGCTCTTCTTCAGATCTGCTGAGTTTGGGCGACTTTCTGCAAATTCTGTCACCGTACAAGTGTTCTACATTGTCCTAGTAACGTATGCATGTATTTTTTCCAGTTTTTATCCGTTGGAAAATGACTTATCACATGAAATGCATCTAAACACATAGTAGTGATTATTTATGCTCAAATGACTTGATAAAAAATATTCAACATAGTAAATATTAGTATTAAACCATGCTGAACATAATGATGTGAAAAAATTTAACTTTTGAAACAGTCAAATGGGCACCTTTTTCTGCTATTTCTTATCCTATTTGAGGACAAATGAGCAAAAGGTAAAAAGGCAAAGTACTAACATTTAATTCATATATTATGTATATGAATGTGGGCAGGTGTGCTACTGAATGGCCACCTAGTCATGCATATGTTCACGTGGATAGTCCGATTTACAAAGGGGACTATGGAAAAATTTTCTAAAATGTAGGCATTTGATTAATCATGCATTTTTAACTCTACTGTAAACATATGTTAAAGTAATGCATGTATGCATGTAGTCAAAAAATGCATTTTGAAAAACTCCAGGCTAGAAAATACCACACCCTTTCTGAGGTGATTTGGAGACTTGTTGTCCAGATATTATGGATCCGGATCAGCCGAGTAGTTCCCACAGGACCACTTCTGGTGTACGGAGGAGGGCTTCTGAAGTGCCTCGACCCCGTTCTGTTAGATAGCCTCTTCGATTGGTGGAGGCGGTGATACGTCTAGTCTAGGTTGAGGTGCCGGACGTCGAGGACGAGGGGGAAGATGTTTCGGTTGCGAACTCCGTTCCTGCTACACATGTTCCCCATAGGGACCTCCCGAGTATTCAGGTGGCAAACCCAGAGATTCTGAGTGATTTGATTCGACATCCCTCGATGTATTTGCATGCTAACGAGGTATGACGTTAGATCTTAATCTTCCTTCTTTCCTATTGATGAGGATAAAAAGGTTTTAATGTTGATCTTCATTTCATGTAGGTTCCCAGCTTTACACAGCCTCGAGGGAATTGGTTCAACATACACTCCATGTACCAGGCTCTTCATCCTAACTATAGAGCGATTATGCATGACTGGGACTTTGGAGCATTCTTTTCCATCCTTCCCGCGTTGCCTTCAGGGTTACCTCGGGGCATTGTCTGAAACTCTTGATTTAACGGACCCGATCACTCCATTTGTTTGGGTCGTGAGGTGATGATAATGTGAAGCCGGATTAGCGGTTTATCACATGTAAGGAGTTTGGAAGGGCACCCGTGCCTTGCATGGTGAATATCACCCCTACTATCGTCAGATCCTTGCAAGGAGTTCCGGCGGAGGCGCTCAAAGGTAGGACTGTGCGTACTGGTCCTTTGAGCTTAGATGCTATGAGTGGGCTTTTGAGTGAGCCAGTGCCAGATGATGTCAGAGTCAGGGATCACATTCTTCGACGATTGTTCCTGATGATCATTAGAGGCTGCTTCATAGCAGATAACTCTTATGCGGTGTCGTTCGATTTGATCAGCGCCACGCGTCATGTGGACCGTATTGGAGAGTATGATTGGGGTTCCTACACCTTTGCCTATTTCCTCAAGGGCATGCGTATGCGTTTGAAGGGTTTGACTGAGGCTTGGTTAGGATTCTACCTATTTCTGCTGGTGAGTATTTCTCTTATAGTTTCCCATGTAAAGGTTAAGAGTGTTACTAACTGCAGATGTTTGCCTATGTGTTGGCAGTTTTGGGCTTATGAGAGGCTTCTATGTTTGCGCCCTGTGAGCATGTTAGGTTTAGATACCTATCCACGAGGACGACGATGGCATCATTCTATATTGGCGAAGGTCCCTGTAGCTGAGGGTTTCACTCATTGCCGCCTATAGTTGGAGTTGTTGACAGGTGACATTTATTACATGGATTCCCTATTCTGGGGAGCACTTGGCCATCGGTTTTGAGGATGAGTACTCAACGGGCGTCGAGTATGTGATTTCCACCTGGAGAGTTCATCTCTTTACAGATGGAGGATGGGAGCTCTATTTAGGAGAGCGTGCTATTATGAGCACCACATAAGAGATCCGTATGCCGATCTTGCCTCCTGTCAGGCGTCACTGGCTTGTATCACAGTCACCCGTCATTGACATCCCATTGTTGGGTGTTGACGGTTTTGCACTTTCAGAGGGTCCCTGCACTCAGGAGATGTTCCAACGTTGGTGGTTCCCTCGTACTATTAGAGCCCAGACCCGCGCCACTCAGTTTATGGGGGATATGGTTCTAGGATCCATGATGATGACGGATTGTCTAGCTTGTGTTCGAGATTCGACTCATGTGTCACAGATTGACAGTTTGACCCAGCGACTAGATCGGGCACATTTCTTTATCCGACATTTGGGTAGAGATCCTGTAGAGGCAGATTCGTTTGATTCTTCCATCTCAGGCGCTGGCCCCTCAGATGACCCATTTGGCTTTGCTGGCGCAAATCCTCCTCTGTATAGGCCTGACATCCCTGTTGATAGAGATCCAGTGAATCAGAAGGAGTTACATCAGGTGGACAGGAATGATGATGTAGATATTAATACCATTGTCTTCTTCTGATGTGTATTCTCGTTATCTCTTTTGATAGGCCTCTATTAGCTATTGGGTGGTTGTGCCCCATTCTTGCTATATGTTTTGATAGGCCTCTATTAGTAGTAAGGCGTCTATGCCCCATTTCCCTGTATTTTTAGTTGTACAGAGATGATGTATTAGATGATGATATACTTAGGAATGTATGCACAGTTTTTCATTCCCTATATCGTATTTCCATCTATTATCTGTAATGCATGTATTATGTTATACATATGTATGTATGTCCAGAGATATTCAGCATTGACCCCTGGATGGTCTTATGACACGGCCCGTACAGATGTCTTCTTCAATAGTTAGCCGTATTGATCATACCCCCACCATTATTGGTGGCATCTGGTATGTGATTGTGGTATGATAGCATGTCACCATTAGACAGGGTGACCGTAGATCACTTGTTGCAGCATACTATGACCCTGTTGATGTTTTAGGTTCCCATGATTAAATGGATGGCATCTTTGGAGCCTTGGGTATCGGAGAGGCAGGTTTTTCAATTTGGGACCCAGGAGTTGACTCCCACTCTGGAGGAGTATGCTCGGTTGACGATGCTACCACTGGACATACCTTGTATGCATATGGATTTGGGGGACATGAGTCGACGGTTCATGACCCTTACTGGATTGAGGCGTAGGGTGGTACAGGATGAGCTTACATCTGGCCAAGTTATATCCCAGAATTTTCTGTTTGACAGATTTGGCTTTGAGGATAGTTATACACGTCATTCCAGAGATTTCACTACACCGGAGGATCATTGGCGTCTGGCCATGGTGGATGTACTGCTATTGTGCGTACTGTCATATGTCTATATGCCACGATATATGGATGAGTTAGACATAGGATTTATCATGGCAGTGAGAGCTCTCAGGGAGGGTCGTACCATCATCTGATGATCATCCATGAGACTCGAGGTCGGTACATACTTCTTTATGCTTTATCCGGCCGGGGAGTGTTTAGAAGCGGCTTCGGTCGTGTTATGCGTGTGGTTTATGTCACACTTGAGACCGATTGACACTTTTAGACGGCATGAATATTGTTTCACCCATGATGTAGGTCATACTCCTTTCAGCCTGCAGAGTGTTTGGACGTTATGTCTTGGCCGGTATTTTTGACGGAGATCAGTGATCCATTTAGTATACTTCCGTGCTTAGGGCTCAGCTCCCCTTACAGCTTTATTACTCACGCTCCGGGCATGGATTATCTCCCTCTGGCTAGTTTGAGGGGCATGACTACCTACCACCCGATGGCCGTGATGTCGCAGTTTGACAAGTTTCAGGATTTTCATCCTTTCGAGGGAGCGTTGGGCCAGCGTTTAGCTTCTCGCTATCTTTCAGTAGAGGATCGATCCCGTGTGTATGCTTGTTGGGATCAGCGTGAGATAGTTGCTTTCTCTGTTAGCCATCCGGGATGTTTACCAGAGTATTTTGCGTGGATGGAGATAAAGACTTCATTGGTTGCGTCAGTATCGACATTACTGAGTAGTGATTCAGATGATGTAGAGCCCATGGAGGACATTGATTCCCACATTGAGAAGGAGTTAGTTGTCGGGTTGCCATCATCTCCTTTAGATTCTCCCAGTACTAGTACTATTGTGATTCAGCATTCAGCACAGTACTTTGAGCTGAGTCTTCATCTGATGACCTTCGAGAGAGACCAGGCTAGAGCCTTGATGTTGACTGCCCTTGATGGGAGAGATGCAACTCTGTTAGAGAGAGATGATACATTAGGTCACAGAGATGTCGTTGTTGATAACCGGGATGAGGCTAGATCAGCCAGAGATGCAGTGATAGTTGAGTGGGATAGTGCCATATCTTCCCGGGATGTAGCCATCATAGATAGTACTACAGTGAGGTCCCTTACCACTGGCATGATTGCAGAAATGAGCACTTACATTGATGAGCATATGGTCACTATGCAGATGGCTACAGATCTGTTGGGTCGTGTGGATACCCTCGTATAGGAGACCACAACTTCGCCTCTTTCTTTTGAGAGGGATGCCATATTGGGCTTGTTAGCTCGCATATACCCTGACTTGTAGATGGGCTGGTATTTTCCTGTACAGACTAGCATATCCATTTTGTCATGTACAGTTTACATTGTGTATATCAAATAGCATTATATATAGCAGGGAAATATATTTTTGATCACTTCCCTTTTAGATATGCTCTGATACTTTCTTGATATTTTGTCCGCTTCTTCAGGACTTGTGATCTTGATGTATTCTGAATTCCTCATGGATGGATGGACATTGAGTTGTCTCAAGACAGTTCAGAATGGATCATTGATCTGTGTGTATCCCTACCATCTTTGGTGTATTGGGATTGGTTTATGTATGGAAATGTGGAGAGGAGTGTGGCTTTCCTCTTCGAGATTGACCGCACCACAGATGCTTGCCAATACCCCTATTTAGGAGGAGCCTAGTTAATTCCATCTCTTATGGATTGGTGTTTCTCTTCAAGGTACAACCGCAACTTAGATGGTCACCGAATCTCCTACTTGGGAGGAGTTCAGGTAATTCCATCCCTTTGGTCTGAAGCCAATGAAATGTAGTTGATTGAAGTTTGATCCCAGTACCAGATGATAAGTGTTTGTGTTTCGGTAGGGGTTGAGACCGAACCATGAATGGTTGTCTACGTACTCCTATTGAAGAGGAGATCAGGTCTGCGTAGTTCGAACCTGGTGTAAGAGGTTCAACACTATATGGTAGAAAGGGTGTAGGAATGTTTTTTTTTTGTTTTTGTAAGGAGAAGGGGATAGAAATGTTTTTGTTGTTTTTGTTTTATTGCGACCGGGCCATATGAAATGGTTGCCTACGTACTCCGATTGAAGAGGAGATCGGTCGGCGTAGTTAAGCCCCTCGGGGCGAGTTGAAA